>CAJNOI010000074.1:379789-397480 GCA_905250115.1 Adineta steineri | reverse complement strand
GAAAATCAACATAAAATCAGAACCATTCAATAATTTATGAAACACACAAGGATATTTGGGCGATAATCGTTGTGCAGCATTCGTTCTTTTCGTACGTATCTGCATGTTGATCGATGAATCATTCATTCGAGCACTGGTATCTTCCATATGTTTGAATGCGCTCAAGTTTAAAGGCTCTTATGGTATGGCTAGAAGTCTTTCGTTGTTCGCTTGCTGCTTTACGAAGTAGTGAAAGAAAAACAACGAAAGAAGATAGTCTTTAAAGCGTTATCAAACTGATCTTATCTCACTTATTCATATATGTTTGTTGACGTGAAAATGATTCATACCAGCACATGTCGTCACATTTTAGACTATTGCTAACGTTGTTTGCGATATTATAAATGGTCGTTCCGCGAATATTATTTTTTGTGTTGAAACTCAAAAGTAAATATATCTTTCTTTCATGTGCCGTAAACGACATCTAGTCTGTCATTTGGTACGCCGCTATTTTAACTAGAACATCATATTCAAAGAGTAATTCGAAATGTTTTCAGACAGATAAAATTTCATCTCAATTTTCACTTCTCGCTCACAACGTAGCCTTATCGTTGCTCTTTTATTTTAGTCACATATTTCAAACTGTCTCATGAGACCTCCATTACTATTTACAATGGCAAATATGTTTTCTCTTGTTGCCATTACTAGTTGGACGAATATATTCATCCACGTAGAAAACATGGTCATATTCTGCATTTTTATTATCTTCTCACTCTTATTTAAAGTTTTCTTTTCTTCTTGTTTGTATAGATAAGAGTTTGTCGTTCCCATATGACTCATCTGGTATGTATCAACATTAAACGAACGTTAAATTTTCTATCGTATGCCCATAATGTCATTATTTTCGTTCTTGAATTCTTATACACGAAAATGATTTTGTTGTGTAAAACTCTCTTTGGCAGGGTAGGTGTGGTTGTGGTTATTTGACAAGAACAACTCCCACAACTACACCCACACCTACATTCACCTTCAAATACTTCAATTTCTTCTCAATTTTGTGTTGTTTGCGAATTTTAATAGCAAATTTCTGAGAAAAACCTACAAAATACTGCACATTAAGTATTTAAAGTGTTTAAAACTTCCAAGAGAATAAACATGAAGAGTATGATTTTTCGACGAAATTGAAAAAACAAGAGAGGATGACTAGATGTGTATTTTTTTCTTCGTTTCTTTTCATTACAAGTCTCCTAAGGCGTTTTCAACATCCGACTTGAGAGCAGCTCATTTTTTTATTTTTTGCAGGCTATGGATGTGGGTATGGGTGGTTGGTTGTGAGTGTTTTTTTTAATCATGTCTACCCCCCACACTCACTCTCGAATTAGATATCTCATACGAATAACAGTAATATTTTTAAAAATAAAAAGTGCTAACAAAAGAATGTGCGCATAAGACAACTGGTTTTTATTGTAATGTAATAATCGAGAAATTTCTACTGTAGGGGTTGAAGAAAGTATATTCTTCAGATACTAAAATAAAATACATTACTGAAAACAAGAATACAGTTTCAGATGGTAAATGAAACTTCTCCTGTTTGATTACTATTTTTTATTATTCATGCTGAATGAATAATAATTTCATTAATTCCTTTCGGAAGCAGTTCCTACTTCATATTCCGTATGATTATTCATAGAATATACTTTTTAATAAGTGTCTACTCAATAATTATTACGTTTTCGACCCCGATTATTAATGCATTTGGAAGCATAAGTGGTGGAACATGGCATAAAAGGGTTCGTTATAATCGTCAAAGCCTCTACTCGGAACTACTTTCATATCAGTCGATAATTCTACCTAGATTGTATGCCATTGATTAACTCAGCCCCTTAGTAACAGAACTGTCTATTAACGACTCAATAATTTGTTTATTGAAGAGAAAAAACTTACTTCCTTTCTTTATACGCTTATATACACTGTAAGTAACTGAAAATCACTATAATTCTTCAAACACAAAATAATTTACTTCTTTAACTGTTAGCTTGTTAAGCCATGAACACCGTTGTGTCTGCCTTCTTTCTTCTTTTTTGGATTAATGCGGCATCGTCAGCAGGTAAGTGTGGCATAAGTCTCATAACGGAGTAGATTGTGGACGATTTTTCGTATTTCTCATCAATAGATACTAATTCTACGCCGATTGCGATCCAATCAGTTGATGGCAAAGCACTACAAGCCCTATACGTGAAATATCAACCAAGGGGTGGTCAAGCAGTATCCCAAATGGATAACTTCATGTATGTTACCGGTCTAAATGAAGCATTTCATATCAATCGAAACACCTTGTTCAAAGTTACATTCCTAGCTGGCGTATATAGTTCTCCACAGGGTCCCCTAGTCGTACAAATTATGGTCAATGATTACTTGATTATCGGAAACAAAGTTGTACCGAATACCGCTGCGCGTATTAATTATAGTTTGGGTATATCAATAGATATCGTTGACATGTCGAATGGCTTCCAGCAAGTAGACTCAGGTGTTATCGGAATTATGCTGCCTTTGACAAGAGTAGCGTATGTCTATTTAGCACCTGGTGTTTACTCGTTCAATGTTGGAGCACGTAGTTTCCGATCTCGCGGTGTTATTGATGGTGCAACTGTAACATATGAATTAACACAATCACAGGATGCTAATGAGAACACGATAGGGGCATTCCCATTAATTACAACATTTTCCAAATAGACAGCTGCTACTGACAGTTACACTGTCTGACTTTGATTATCATCTATCCATTTCATTTTTATATAATCTATTCTTGAATTAAAAAAATATATCTGTATACGTATGTGTTCAAAAAGCGTGAGTGTGGTTTCGGTTGTTGTACCATTATCCGCACACGCACTGTCAATATGATATCGATATATGATGGCTTTTTACATGATTAGATAATGTAATGATTAAATGTTTATGTATCAAAAAAGAAAAAGCATCACACTTGTATATAGCCAACGTGTAGTACAGCTAACAAACACATATTTCTGGAAAAATCAAATTTGTAATTACTTTCTCTTGGCGACTGAGTTTGCATTCTGTTAAAAATAAATTTTCAGTTTATTCATAGCATGATATTCTTTCAGATTTCTAAACTAATCTTTCTCTTCTTCATCAAAAATTTCTTTCATAAAGACGTTAAATTTTTCTGAGGGTGGGTGTATTGTGTTTGTGATATCTACAGCCACACCCACCCAAAATATAAAAATAATTCTATGCTAGACCATCTTCAAATATATTTTCATCAATTTTTTCAATTTGATTCTGAACCATTTTGAACAATAAAATAGTGTGATGAAAACTAGAGATTTTTATCTGTTGTTGTCAATGAAAAATAGAACAACAAAAATGCAGTACAAGAGATGATCCGACAATTTTGACATTCACTGTATAGATTGAATAGTCGTGTGAAAGTTAGAAATATGAATCATCTTTTTCTCAATGCGATGTTTTTGGTTCAATCAATTATAACAAGTTAATAATAATGAACAAGATATAAGATAATTTTTAATGAAAATAATTCAGTTTAACAATTAAAGAAAAAATAGAACAGTAACAGGACGAAGACAGAATCATATTGAGTCTAAATAATAAATAAAAGCAAAATAAGAATCAGTAGTAAAATTAAAGATGTTTACCTAATATTTTAGACTATTGTTAGTTTGATTTTTTCTTATTTGATTGGGGTTTATGGGTTTGACATTTTCCAAATTCATTCATGATGATTGCAAATGAAGTTCCAAAATGATATGCGAGTAAAATAAATGCCAGAATTAAATTCATATAAGTTATATTTTTGTAGACATTATAGGTTGTTGTATGACTTATAAAAGCATTTAAACATGTCACAATAATGGTTGCTAAGCCGGTAAATCAACTTAGATTTAAAATAAATGGCAACGCATCGATAAATATATTGAGCAGAGTGCATAATAAAGTATGGAAGTCATTATATTCATTTTTAATATCAACATTAATTAAATCTTCATTTAAAAATTTAATTATTAATATATAATGATCTTTAACATATTGAGTTAAGCAAGAATCAAATATTCTTGTATCTTGTATAAATTTTTTTGTTCATTTCTGTTTTTAAAATTTCCTGTAGACTCAATTGCTTGTTTCTTGTTGCTAGTAATGATTTTTCCGTTAATCCCAACGTGTTAATGATAATAGCACTAACACAGAACCATAAAATAAAACATAGTGTGCCAGAGTAGAAACGATATGATGCTTTTTTTGTAACATTTTCAGCTCGATTAATAAATTGTGCTATTGCTGAAAATATTTTAAATAAACTTCGAAAATGATTGTCTAAAACTGAATTATCTAGTACACTATGTTCAAGACATTTTTCAGATACGACTTCAATATCACGATTAGCTGCATCATTTTCAAGTAATCCATCTCCGCCTGATTCTTCAATTTGATTTCCAAAATTATTCCTGCGATGTTTCCCAGGACGATCGTTCCGACGATCGGAAATGGCGTCTTAAACGGCCTGAAACAATTATAAAACAGTGTATTACTGCATTAATTCTCACCGTATTCTACCGTAATCCAGCATCCCGGAATAGTAACCGTTCTTTTTGCTAGAAAACGGTCACCGTTTTTCACATTATTTTAACAGTTTTCTGAGATGCCGGATTACGGTCATGAGATAACACTGATTTTGTCGTTTTATACCGTTTTTAAATCGTTTACAGTCGTTTACGTTGCCGTTGCTTTTGACCTGGGCTTTTTTTCTTTTTTCTTTTCTTTTTTGTGTTTTGCTGCTCATTGTTTCATCCTAAATTTTTATTTAAAACAATGATATTTGTCATACATACAACAATAGTCATTATTTATCATTCCAGCAACAAAACTTGTAGAGTAATTAAAGTTGCATCTAGAAAAAAAAAATATTCATTAATAAATGAAACAATCACCTATGTACACGATAATTCGATAAAGCTTCAATACAGAAATTTAATGAGGATTTATTTAAAAACAAGAAATAGAACATTTCTTGATCATTTTCTAAGACTTACGAATATCAAAGTATCAGGCGAAACTCAACTGTTCTGATATTAATATGCGTACTGATTGGATAAATATAGTTTTCTTTTAAATAATTAACAATAAATCTCTTCAAATTATTTCCTTTAATCAGTTGATTAATCTTGAAACAAAATGAAACCTGACATGGTCGGCATTTACTATTTCTCGATCTATACTGCTCTTGCTCATCTTATACTAAGAGGGTGTGCGTGTGGGTGAGACAAATAAGATACACCCACACTCACACCCACGTTGTGTATTATAAAAGATATTTCTATTTTTCAATGGTTTTACTCGTCCCTACACATATTTGTCTTTAACTCGATTAATTAGAATGAAACTGTACTTCAACTTATGTGTGATATTGGTGTTCATTTAAATTGTGTCAACGCTTCAAGATAGACACCCACTGTCCTTGCATTAAATTTGAATAACAATCAATTACTGCTGTTCTGCCTAATGAAATGACGTTGGATAAATAATTTTAACGTTATCAAAAAGTGTTTATATAAAAATCTATCTGTATGCAGACGTTCTGTTTGTTGAACATCTTAAAGATTCAGAAATGAGACCAATTCCAAGTTCTGTACAACATCACACCGTATACATATATTAATGAAAACCAACTCCATTTTTCTATCATTCTATGTGTCCCACTATGCCAAAGTATTCTCCGCAACTGTATCACCAGTTAGTTGTCAAATAACACCTACCTTTTTCTCTTTAGTCATGCTAATTTTATAATTTCCTCTGTGATGATCATAAAGACTGAATGTAATAGAAATTTTTTTTATTTCCAATGACTAAGCTAAGTGTACGTTTACAGAGAAAAAAAATGTCTATTTCTTTCGTCCATTTTTTATGTCCGTAAACCATTTTTCCATTAATGGATGTTCAGAAAGATCAATAGTCAGATTTCTGCCAATTTTTTTCCATAATTTTGCATATTCATCAAGATGAAATAGAATAATAGTAAAGTTTTCTTCACTAGCGGCACCAACGTTATATTCAAGTATTGGCACACAACATGTGTTACGTTCCTTCGATTCTGTATCATCGATATATTCAATTGTATATTTGCCATATGGTAGTGGATAACCAAGTGCACGTCCAATATCGACCTTATTGCTCGATAAAGAGGTAGTCACGAAAACTTGTTTTACAAGTGAATATTGTTCATGTTTCTAAATGCATCAAATATAAGAAAAGATCTTCGGCAAAACAAATCGTTGTACTTACTTTATTCGCAAAGATCCAACCACCTCTGTAAAGTTCTGTCACTGGTGATTTCAATTTCCATAATTCAAATCCTTCTTTTTCTAATTCATATTCATCAAACAATGGTTTTAGTGCTTTTTCAACAAGACCTGTTGCATATTCATGCATTACGTAATGTGCTAACAGAGTACACGGTTTGAGACCGCATAATGTAGCAAAAATTTCACCATCTAAAGTATAGATAATAATTAGCGTTTATCTTTAGATTCACTCAAACTTACATTCAAGTATATGACATGGATTATAATTTTCTAATTGATCATCGCGGCTGAGAAGTTTCTTCTTGTTATCTGATAATGATTGTAAATAATCCCATTCTAACGATTTAAATTTGTAGAAAAATGTTATTTTAAAATCGTCTATATCACTGTCGGTCATCTGACTTGTTTTTTATTTTGATTAACTTTATTATATTGTAAGAATTAATTAATGGTCAAGTATTTCGCGCCTTTCTTTTGACAATATAAATGATAGTTAAGTTATAATGGGTATTTTGATCATACAATAAAAACTGATCCACACGTGTCTTATAAGATGGCACTCTTGTATATCATATACATAGAATATAAGAACTAGATAATTATGAATTTGATGAATAACTGTATATAGGTTGATTCTTGCAAGATAAGAATATAACTACAGTTTTTAATGCAGATGAAATTATTCAAATTGACATTAATAATTGGGCATAGATATTTCAGGTTTGATAAATAGTAGTTTCTCTATATTAATAAATCGGTTAATGCATATGTTCCCGAAAAAACTATTTTTGACCAGATGAAACAATATCATGTCATTGTTTTCTTAAGTTCTTTTATTTGACAAGAAAAACAGAAAAAACGTTAAACAAGACAACATAGTATTGCCCTAAGAGAACAAAATATGGGCTAAAAATCTAGTTCTTTTTCTAGCTATCTTTTGACTAAATAACATTTCTCAAGCATTTTCTAATAAAATATTTCTTATTCTTTTTTTTAGTATCCTGATCTAATTATTCAATTACTTAACAACACAAAAAGATTTATCAAAACCGATGTGAGAAAAGAGATGCATGTGTTATCTTCCATTGAGATAGAAGGAGTGAGATAAAGTAGGAAAGAAAGATCATATTCCTAATGTTTCTCTTTCAAAAATAGGCTTATAGAACGACGTTATTATAGTTATAAAATCTTTCACTTAAAATACTATTTTTATATATAAAATAATTCGTCAGGATTTGTCAAATTTTATACAAATTGATATTGAACTTGTTCAACAACTTTTTTTAAATTAAAGAAAAAAAAAGCAGAAAAGTTTACTTCAATTAAAAGTAAAAATCCTAAAAAGATAAGTTTTCGTTGAATTGTTATTCTTGTTGCTTTAAATAAACTTTGTTTTAATGAATTTAATCTTTTTTGATTGAACCAATTTAATTCAATTGCTCCTTTTTTTAAATAAATCAGCTATCCATCTAACAATTTTCATTTTGGAATAAAATTAAATCTATTCGAAGATTTTTATCCATAAAATAGTTTTGATCATTGATTTGCATTTACATATGGATCTTTAGTCATTTCTTTAAATGAAATGTTTTTGGTTCTTTTTTACATTTAAATCATGGTAAAATGAATTATTCCTTCTCGTTCTTTTATTTTTATGATAAATTGGATGAATCAACATAATATGATTATTTTCTTATTCAAGGTAAAATAGACAAATAAATATTATCAAGGAAAAAAAGTATGTCTATTGTTCTTCTGTCATTTCGTTTTGATTCGTATCAGTTATATTAGAAAAGATAACGATTTTTAAATATCTTTATAAAAATGAATTATTATTAAAAGAAAATGGTGCAATTAAATGATTATTTTTAAAACGTGTTCATCGTAATCAATTGCCTTATCAAATATTCATCAACACTAATTAAAGCACATGAGCCTGCTGCGATATTTACTTTATCTTCAAATAAACAAAATCTTTTAAATTATTCATAAAGGATATCTATAACCTGAGGATGACAGTGAAGACGTCTTCTATACTCTCTTTTTCGGTGTTATGCATTTATATTTCATCGTACAAATCTTCAAGCTGAATATAATCGACAACGAACAATTAGTTCTTATTTTGTTTATAATTTAGATATGCATTTTTATCGTTCACAAATACCGAACAAATCGATGAAATTATAAATAATCAACCGTTGATGTTATCTTATTATAGCAAAATAGAAAGTCAATAAACAAACTTTTTTATAGTTTTTTTATGTTGTGTTAATGCAGTCAAATTGCTATAAACATTTTTTGAAAAAAATAAATTAAAAAAATCACGAATTTTAGCAGAGAATATTCGAAATAAAAAGAAAGATATTTGATCCAGACATGTTTTATTAATTTAAAAATTAGAGATATCGGTATTTTCTTTCATTACCCACACCCACACGCATACCCTGTCAAGCATAAACTACTCCCACTGATATAATATGCGCATGTAGGAGGACAGGTTCAAAGCTATTATCGTTATTTGATTATGTAACTCATCAAAAAAAGAGCGTCTCGTAGGCAAGTCATATAAATACTGTATACTTCAGTGACAAATCTTTACATTCTTTATCTATATAACTACATATTTAACCAAACAACTGAACGATAGTTTCATTGCAATAAAGTATAGTAAGCGTTTTTCTTTTTAATAATTTTATTGTATATTTGAAATTGAAGTAATTTAAACCAAATAAATAAGAACTATAGGTATTTGAGAGTACTAGAATTTTAAAATGAGAAGATAGACGAAAAAACATTCGCTTGTCTTGTTTGACTATTGAATGGTCTATTTTCATAACGTTTCGGACATGTATGATTGATCTTTAATCTTCTAGATTTTTCTGATATTCACCTACTATTAAACATGAAATAAAATCGGGTAGAACGCTTCAAAAAAAATTCTTTTTTTATCAATAAATAGAGTGAAATACGTTCTATCTATTGATAGAAAAAAACTTTTTCAAAAAGATTTTATTTCGCGAAAAACGAAATTCATTTGAAGATGTACACATCCTAGTTAATTATATAATTAAAATTTATTAATCTATATTTTAATAGTTATTTTCAAACAAATGCGGACAATCAATGATCAACATGATTTAGAAATTATGAAGGACAATGAAAATGTCATTGATGTAGAATCAAATGATAGTATAGACGTCAAGTAAAAAGAAATAGTCAACTGTCGAGACAAGCCTTACTTTCCTTTCGTTTTTTTTTATAGAGTAATTAATCAAAATGAAGAAGAAAAGGCGAATTTTTGGACAAGATGTCGTACTAAAAGACGAGATAAAATACCCGTTGAACTAGTGAGCATTCGAAGTTTGGTAAGTGACATTATTTAGACCATTTCATTAAAAACAAGAAAATTTTGATTTCTTGTACTTTATTAGTTTCGCTATGCCACTTGTACTGAATTAATCTGCATTATATTTGGAATTATTGCTTCAATCATATATGGTCTTTGTCTTCCATTTTGCGTATTAATCTTTGGTGATATAACAGATTCATTTACTGATCGAGCATCTAATTTATGTTCACTTAATTTCACATCTCTCGCTCATACTTATTGTCCATCGGGTGTAAAATTGACATCAACTAATTTTTATTCAACAACACGGTAAGAATATTCTAATAAATATTCAATAAAATACAAATAAATAATTTTTGTTTAGTTTGTGTAATTTTACTGGAGCAAATTTAACTAATATTAATTATGATTTTAATAGTCAAACAACAAAACAAATAATTATGCTCATAACTATTGGATGTGTTAATTTTATATCTGGTTATATTCGAGTAACATTATTTGAAATATTTGCAGAGAAACAAATACAAACTATTCGAAAGATTTTATTTAAATCAATTCTAAAAAAAGATATTCATTTTTTCGATACACATAAAACTGGTGAACTTAGTTTATGTCTAACCGATAATATTAATAAGATTCGTGACGGTATTAGTGACAATCTTGGCTCATCTATTGAATTGATTACGACTTTTATAAGTTGTATTATTATTGGTACATTTTCTTTTTTTCAAAGAATGAACTAATTAATGAATTTATTATGTAGGTTTTGTTAGAGGTTGGAAGTTAGCACTTGTTATATTTTCATTAACACCAGTAATATTTCTTGCAATAACAATTTTATTCAAAGTAATATTTGTTTCTTTAATAATAATTAATATGTTATTCTCTATAGTTTGTTACTAAAATGACTGCTATTGAATTAAAGGCATATGGAAAAGCTGGAATGGTAGCTGAAGATGTGATAAGTTCAATTCATACAGTTATATCATATAATGGACAAGAAAAAGAAATAGAACGGTTTGATTTTAATTATTATAAATTTCAACTAAATGATATATTTTTTATCATATAGATATGAACGATATCTTGATGATGCGAAGAAATGTGCAGTTAAAAAAGGCATAACTAGTGGTATCACAGCGGGCATAACAAATTTTCTCGTTTATGCTATTTATGTCTTGGGTATTGATTCTAATTTGAATTTTGTTTTCTATATTTATATTATTATCATTTGTAGGATTTTGGTATGGAACAAAATTGATTTGGGAAGAAAACTATACTATTGGAGATGTTTTTACTGTAAGTATTCCTTATGATTAATAAAATATTTTCTTCTATAAAACGCTAACGTGATAGAACATTTAAGTTCAATGTAATTTAGGTATTTATGTGTATTAATTTTGGTATATTCTCTTTGGGACAAGTGAGTCCTTATTTGCAAACATTTTATGAAGCTCGAGTTTCTGCTTTTATGTTATGGAAAATTATTTGTGAAGTAAATAAAATATTTTCAATAATTATAGACTTATATTAATTATTTTAGCCATCGACGATTAATAATGATAATGAAAAAGGTTTAATAAAAGAAGATTTAATTGGTAATATAAAATTTTCAAATATTAATTTCTATTATCCATCACGGATTGATACAACTATTCTTAAAAATTTATCATTTGATATTAAATCTGGTCAAACAATAGCTCTCGTTGGTTCGTCTGGATCAGGAAAATCAACATGTATCCAGTTACTGCAAAGATTTTATGATCCTCAATCAGGTTCAATATTTCTTGATGAAAAACAACTAAACGAATATAATATTAATTGGTTAAGACAAAATATTGGAGTTGTTAGTCAAGAACCAATATTATTTCAAACAACTATTCGTGAAAATATTTTATTTGGATTAAATTCAGCTACTAATGAACAAATTGAACAAGCTGCTAAAATGGCTAATGCACATTGTTTTATTATGAAACTTCCAGAGGTAAATTAAATAATGACTTTGAATATATTTTATGAAACTCCTTTTTTTTTGTAGAAATATGAAACTATAATTGGTGAACGAGGTTCTGCACTTTCAGGTGGACAAAAACAAAGAATTGGTAGATTATAAAATATATTTTAATATGAAATATTATTTAATTTATTTAGCTATTGCTCGAGCTCTTCTTCGTAATCCAAAGATTTTACTTCTTGATGAAGGTTATTATTTTTTAAGTATTTAATTATATTTATTTATTTATTTCCTAATAGCTACAAGTGCACTTGATAGAGAAAGTGAAAAATTAGTTCAAGAAGCTTTGGATCGTGCTGCTCAAGGTATTTGATTGTTTTAAATAAACTAATTATTTTCATTTTATAAAAAAAAAGGTCGAACAACAATAATAATTGCACATCGTTTATCAACAATTCGTAATGCAAATAAAATAATTGTAATGCGAAAAGGAGAAATAGTTGAAGAAGGTGATCATAATTCATTAATGAATATTCATGGTACATATTATAATCTTGTTATACAACAAAATTTAAAAGATTCTCAAGAAGATATTGATGAAGAAGAAGAAGATGAATTTATAGTTGAAGATCAAAACAAAAATAAAATAGATTCATTTTCAAAAGTAGAAGATAATTTAATAGAATCAAGACCTCGTCTGTTCACAGTAAATAGTGTTGCGACATCAATATTATCTAATATATATGGAAGAATGAATTCAAGATATGAAAACATTACTAATGAGAAGAACTTTACAGAGATAAATAATGAAAAGGTAAGAAAATTCAAACATAATATAATTCAAATAGCAAAATAATTCTAAAATAGGATAAAACACAAAATATAACATTAAATATATTAAAAATGAATAAACCAGAATGGGTTTTAATTTTAATTGGATGTATAATGGCTTGTTTAAGTGGAGCATTAGAACCAATATTTTGCATTATTCAAACAAAATTAGCAACAGTTAATTATTGAAATATATTTTGAATTTTAATATTAATTGTTTATTTCAATAGGTTTTTCAAGAATGTGACAGAGATTATCAAAAAAAACAAATATATATTTGTATTAGTGTTTATGCTGGTATAGGAATAATGATTTTCATATTTCAATCGATTCAAGTATGATTTTTAATAATTAATATCACATCTTTTTCTATATTGGGTTTTCTTATTAAGGGTTATATGTTTGCTGAATCAGGTGAATCTTTAACAAAAAGACTTCGATCAAAAACATTTCGAGCTATTCTCAGTCAAGAAATATCTTATTTTGAGCAACCTAAACATAGTACTGGTATATTATGTACACGTTTATCAAGTGAAGCATCATCTGTACAAGATGCAATTGGTACTCGATTTGGTTTACTTTGGCAACATTCTATAGCAGTTGGTGTTGGAATTCTTATTTCATTTGCATATTGTTGGCAATTAGCATTAGTTGGTATATGTTTTGTTCCATTTATATTATTTGGTAATATTATTAAAATTCGTTCAAGTATTAAATTTACAAGGAATAATAAAGAAATTTTGGAAAAGCCTGGAAAGGTTTGTTAATATTTTATTCTTCGCTAAAATTAATTCGAATTTATAAAGATGACATCTAGGGATGTACCGAGACTATCGAGCTCGGGTGGATGCGGGTACTATCCTTTTCACCCATACCCACCCACCCTCAAGATGGCTCGGCACATCCCTTATGACATCATTAGACAAATATCAATTCAATAGACACTTTATTCTTTGTTTTAATCATATTTTTAATATAGTTGGCTATGGAAACAATACAAAATATTCGGACAGTAATGCAATTAACAAAAGAAAATCATTTTTATGATGAATATTCTCAAACAATTGATACTATTTATCGGTATTTTTATATATCTATCTTTATAAAAATAATTTGTATTTCCTATAGATTATCGTATAAACAAAGTCATAAGCTAGCCATATTATTTCCAGTAACAACGTGTGCTTTTTATTTTGGTGTAGCTGTATTTGTCTATTTAAGTACATATCTTGTTGATCAAGGTACATCTACATTTCAACAAATATTTATGTAAATAGAAAAATCTTTAATTAATGAAATTCTATACGATAAATAAAATATTTTAGAGTAATGAATTGTATAATGTTTACTTCTCGAATATCAGGTCGTGTATTAACATCGTAAGTTTTTATTAATTGAATTTTTGATAAATAAAAAATGAATTTATTTTTAATAGATTACCTGATTATGGAAAAGCAATTGAAGCTGCTAGAAATATATTTGAATTATTAAATCGAAAACAAGAAATTGATAATCAATCAAAAGATGGTGATGAAATTGTTTGTGATAATTAAAAATATTCTTTATTCTCATTATTAATTGTATCGTTTTTCTTAAGGCTAATTTTACTGGTGAGATCGAATTTGATGGTGTTTATTTTGCTTATCCGAATCGAATGAAATCAACTATACTCAGAAATTTTAAATTAAATATAAAATCTGGTATTTATTATTTTATTTTTCTATGATTTTTTGTTCATATATTTTTATAGGTCAAAAAATAGCACTTGTTGGTATGTATTCATCTTTTTACATTAACATAGAAGAATTATTCATAAATTTAGGAACATCTGGTTGTGGAAAATCAACAACTATTCAATTACTGCAACGATTTTATGATGCTAATTTTGGTCGTATTGTTCGTATATTATTTTATTTTATTTCTTGCTTATCTTTATTTATCACGTATAGTTGATTGATTCAAAAGATATTCGAGATCTTAATCTCCAATGGTATCGATCACAAAGTATATATATATAATTATATTTATTTATTTTAAATTGTTTTTATTAGTTGGTATTGTTTCACAAGAACCAACTCTTTTTGATATGTCAATTCGTGAAAATATATCATATGGTGATAATAATCGAAAAGATATTACATTAGAGGAAATTATTCAAGTGGCAAAAACTGCAAATATTCATGATTTTATTCAAAGTCTTCCACAGGTAAAACTCTTATTTAATGATTTTAATGAAAATTTTGTTTTGAAAATAAAGGGATATGAAACAAATTGCGGTGCAAAAGGAACTCAATTATCTGGTGGACAAAAACAAAGGATTGGTAAAATTATCTTGAAAATAAATTATTGAATTAGGAACTAATTTGTTTGCTTTTAGCGATTGCTCGAGCATTACTTCGAAATCCAAAAATTTTATTACTTGATGAAGGTAAAAAGACTTAATTCGATCTTATATAATAAATATTTAGAATTATATTGTAGCGACAAGTGCATTAGATAGTGAAAGTGAAAAGATAGTTCAAGCAGCATTGGATAATGCTATACAGAATCGAACATCAATAACAATTGCACATCGTTTATCAACAATTCAAAATGCAGATTTGATATGTGTTCTTCATCGTGGAAAAATTGTTGAAAGTGGAACTCATGAACAATTAATTGCACTTAATAGTCGTTATTGGCAAATGGTTCAACAATAATTTAAATAAAAATAGTATATTGAACTATATTATCTCTTTTTTATATTAATATATTTATTTTAAAAGAAATTTTACTAAAATCTAAGATAAAGTCGAACTACATTATGCAAAATTTGAAGATTTATTCTTAGGTTTAGTCATATATGGTGTGGCCACTTCGTAGCTAGTTTGATCGAAAGGTAGGGAGCTGTGGATCCATGATTTTTCAGGTTTCGAATCCGGTCGTTTTTTAGCAATATCCAACACCCTTTGTATTCGTGAACAGATAAAGGCAGTAACTGAAATGATGTTTTTTGAATTATAGAAATAAAGGAAAACAAGAAATCTTGAAAAAAAAGGAAATAAATCAGTATTTGTTGGTTTCAATTCTCATTCTTACATAGTGGGATTCATAAGTTACGATTCATAACTTAATCTAAACCGGGTCTGAAGTTAAACTTACGAGGAAGGTACACCAACTTGAAAATCCCTTTCGGGGTCAAATATAGTTTGTCATAGCCAATCGACCATGGTGAATCCGAATATCATAGTCGTTTCGGCTAATGGAGCCCCAAAAGTCTTGGTTTTCTAGAAGAACGGTTTTTTTTAAATGGTTTTCTCAGGTGATAGAGCATATTAAATTGCATATGAAAAATTATTTTTGCCAACGTTTTAGTGCTTACTGAGGTACTATAACACATTATACTCTTCGTATTGAAATATAATTTAACTTATTTGTTATGCTTTTATGTTAAAATACATTGTTAATCTATAGCTACGTATATATGTTTACACATCTATCATTTCTCATTCTTTTATCTTTCTTTGTTTCCGTGTCCACTTTCTTTCTTGACCGATTCGCCTCATTGACGATAGATAGTGGATCATTATCCTTTCTTCTCTGTTCGTTGTCTTATCCGTTCTTCATTATTTCATATTCATTCTATTAGATAAAGCACGAACGAGTAGTTGTTTCGTTACAGTGAGGTCAGTCGATTAAGTTAGATGAATCACGATCGAAATGAAAAGATTTTTGTCAATTTTTTCATTCTTACGACATTATTCTATTCAGCAATAGCTGAAACATATAGTTTTTCAAATGATGAGTTCGATAAAAATCTTCATTGGCATACTACAAATTATAAAAAATGCTTAAACCAATTTGGTAACAACTGTTATGATTATATCATTGCTGGAGCTGGGACAGCTGGTAGTATTCTAGCAAGAAAACTTTCTGATAATCCAAGAAATAAAGTTTTATTAATTGAACAAGGTTATTGGCTATCATTAAATCCAATCGTACAAAATGCATCACAATGGCATTTAGTAAGATTAGATCCACTTATAGAACGTGGATATGTTTCAACAGCACAAGTTGGATTTGGAAATCGTAGCATACCATTACCAAGAGCACAAGGTACTGGTGGTTGCAATAGTATGAATGCAATGGTATTTCTTCTTGGTAATCGCAAAGATTTTGATGAACGTTGGGGAAAAATTGATGGTTGGTCATGGAATGATTTATCACCTTATTGGGATTCTATTCAAGAAACAATTTCACCTACACAATTAGATCCAAAACATCCGATTATGCATAAATTATTAAAAGGTGCAATCGAAATTGGTTATAAATACAATCCAAATCCAAATAATTTAAATTCTGAACAAGGACAAGGCGGTGTATCAGCAAGGATACTTATGGCTAAGCAAATATCAAATAATTATGCAGAAAGAAGAAGTAGTTGGAATGCATATATTCAACCAATATTACCACGAAAAAATCTTGATATTCTGGTATTTACACAGGTTACAAAAGTATTATTTAATAAAAATTTACAAGCTATTGGTATAACAACATATAATGTCGGTAAAAAAGAATATGTTCATTTTTATAGTCGAAAAGAAGTGATTCTATCTGCTGGAGTATTTGATACACCAAAATTATTATTATTAAGTGGTATTGGTCCATGTGACGAATTGAATAAATATAAGATCAAATGTTTGGCTAATGTACAAGGTGTTGGAAAGAATTTACAAGATCATACTTTTATAAAAATTTGGTCTGCACCATTACATGATCAAGAAACTCCATTGCCAATGAATATATTTGGTATGTGGGGTGCACTTGCTATTGAAGAAAATGGAGAATATTATCATGGTTTAGATGTAGGAGAAATAAATGGTAAGAAAATCATTCAGATATATGCTGAAACATTTCATTATAAATCTCGTGGAAGTATTACATTATTAGATAAGAATCCATTTTCAAAACCAGTTATTGATCCAAATTTGTTATCAAACTCTTATGATATAAATAAAACATTACATAGTATTAAAATTGCTCGAACATTTTTATCAACGAAAACAATAAGTGAATTAACAGAAGATTTCAATGAAATCAATACTCCTTTATTTCATACGAATGATAAGAAGAAACTACTTGAGTGGGTACAACAAAATATTAAAAGTGATTATCATCCGTCAAGTACATGTACAATGGGAAATAGGTTTCAGCAGAGGTGATCACAGGGCAGGGTTACCCTGCCCTGCCCTGCACCC
>CAJNOI010000074.1:366818-379689 GCA_905250115.1 Adineta steineri | reverse complement strand
ACGATAATATGGAAATCGATCAGTAATAAACTAAAAATATTGATTTTCTTCGTTTATCAAAATTCTGTTTCTTTTTTCTTCTTCTTACTTTATAAATGTCACTAAGTGGCAACATTTTTTCTGGACTTTGTTGAATAGCCATAGCTGTTAAAGCAATATATGAATATGGAGGTTTTTCATCGGAATATGAAGATTTTCCAGGACGTGGCATTGTATTTGGTATGTGTATGTGTATGTAATAAACTTATCGACACATTGAATTGTAACACCTGTATGATGTGTGAATAAGAAAGAAAACGTCAATTTGATTGGTAATGTTAATGTAGATTTTTTCTCCTTTATTTCAACCAATCCGATAGTCTTATTTTCTTCTTTTTTTTTGTATTCATCAATTTGTTTGTTCGTTCTTTTCTCTCTCTCCTTTAATATTAGACCTCCTCATGGGTATTGTAGACTTTTCACCTGTTGAGATATATATTTATGTGGAAGAGAAAGAGAAAGAAATAGATCAGGTTGAATGGCAAATACAATCAAATTAAAAACAAAAGTCAGAATGAAATGAATGTTTGAGCAATAAAATTTGTTATTACAATAATAAGGTGAGAAGAGAAATAAATTCATTCTTTACTCTTCCGGATCAATGAATGAAAAGAAAGAAAAACTTACATAGAAGCTTTAAAAAAATGTTTTTTTTAAGATAAAAAGATTTATATCAAATAAGAAATAAATTAATAAAAGTTATTGAGATTTTTTAATGAATTAATTAATGTAAAACTTGTTCTTTAATGATTCTATTGTAGAAATGTATAAAAAACAAAGTAACACTTTATTTAAAAAGCAATTTATTATAGTGATAAATTCATTCATTCATTCATTTGTCTTTATAAACAAATCATATATAGATGTTATAAATATATTAGTATCGATAAAGGTATCAAAGTAATATGAAGAATGTTGAAATGTTTATCAAGTTCAAATAGAAAACAACTATGGTTGAAAGTATAATTTAGATTTGACTTCCAAAAATGTTGAGGTTAATTAAGTCTGCATATATTTCTATTATTAATCATTTGATTAGATGATGTTTAAATAAATTTAATTGTCAAATGAAAAATGATTCATCAGTCTGATATCGAGGCACTAGGCAAAAACTAACTTTTTGATTCGTTTGGATATATTATAGAAAAATTATCGCATAAATGCTTCTTAGTCATCGATCTACTCGATTCATATAAGAAAACATCGGTAGAAATGACTATAATGTATTGACAGCTCACCTGCTACTATTTTTTAAAACAAATTGAGTTATTGATATGCTATGCAACTTTCAGTTCCTACAAAATGGTAGAAAAAATGAACTGTCGAAACGATACTTTATTTTCAAGTAGATATCATTATATATAAATAAAACGTGCACATTAAGACTGACATACTAACCTACGAGAATCAAGGCAACGATTGAGGTTTATTTTGCGATATAATATATTCATCTAAATTAGTGCAGTTTGAAGTGTCTCAAAGTCTAATTGCAACATTTGAATATATTCTGACTAGAAATTAGTCAAGATCGACTTTTGATGACTTCGCAGTTGCTATCAAAATAATTTTCTTCAAATATATTAAATGAGAAAAAACTAAAAGTTGAATAAAATGGCCGATGCAAATATTATTTATTACTCCTCTATCCTCTACAGATTTGTATTTTAATAAATAAAAATAATGATTGTTTTATAATATATGAATTGTGATACATTTGTATACTAAGGGCTGACAGATAATTTTTCCCTCTAAGAATGGTTCCTACAAAGTTTTAAAATGTTTCTATCTCTGATTTTGTTAGAATATTAATAATTTTCATTATTATGGTGTAGATGTGAGTTTGGGTGATGATCTTTTCGTTTTTCACACTCATATTTATACCTTCATATTCACATCCACACCCGGAATAACTCAAGAACCGAACAAAATTAAGAATAAAGAAAGAACTGCAGATGCAGAGCAACCAACAATTTATGATATACGATATTTACTTCTTTTCTATTGACATCCACCATCTGTACTGTTCTGGATCAGTACGCATGACTTTTATTATTTTCTTTGTAATCTATGATATACAAAATAGATCAAATAGCGAGGATAAAAAAACAGTCATGATTTTCATCGACATGATCAAATATATTTGTTGTTGATATATCAACATCCGTCAACCAATGCATTTAGGTGTTTCATATTGTATGATAAATATCTCTCGTTCAATGAAAGTCATTATTTAAGCATATGCTACATTTATTTCAAAACTGCATTTTATCTCTTCTCACTTTTTTGACGTTTAAAAGTATGGCAAAATCAGTATTATTATTCATTTCTAACTAGCACAACTCAAGTGTAAATTGAACAACGATGTTAAATTTGCGTGAGTTACTATACAGTGGATATGTCGCTTTATGTAAGTTAAATCTTTATCGTTCGAAAAAACCATTAGAAAATGTCGACAGAGAATATCAACTTAAAACTGAACTTATTTCTACTCGTCTATATATTTGTTTATTGCTTCTCTCATTCACCATTTTTTGTACCTATACATCTCTGGTATCAGTAACACATATAACTGTTGTTGATGCACCAATACTAGAAGATTACTTAAATCTCTATCAAAAATATGAAACAAAGTTGACCTGTCCTTGCACGAATATAGCTATTGCTCAAAGGGATTTTATATCACTGATTCCGACATTTCATCAAGTCTGTTATAGTGATTTTGTCAAGAAAAGTTGGTTATCTTATCTTAATGCTGCTTCTGGTAAGAATTTATCATCTGATTTTCGCAGTCAAGGAGGTGTGCTTTTTCAAATACTTGCCTCATTTTGTCGCCTTTCTCAAGATACGATTAAAAACAGTTTAAACCAATTTTATTCAACACGTTTCATATCGAATGACGTGCTAGACGAAGTATTACTACACAACCAAAGTCGATCACATATTGAAACATATAAGTCAGCAACTGCCAAGGAATTTGTTAACTCATTTAATAATATACGTGATGTAATTTCTGGAAATCAACTACTTTCAGGGTTCCTTACTAATTTTGACTTTAAAACTTCGAAATACAGTTCAAAACCTCAAGGATATTTAGTTTTATATGAATCGAAGGTTTATAATATGTCCGGTGGATGTAATTGTGCTGATACACCTTTATGTATCTTTCCTGTATCCATCAATGATCACATTACTGGTCATGTGATATTCGTCGTTCAAGGCCTCTATACAGGTTGTTTGTTTGTCGAAGCAATGCGTCAAGCAAATCTTCAATGTTTATATAATCAAACATGTCTTAATGAAATAAACAAGTATATTCGATCTTCTATATCATTTAATGCCACAGCACTCAATAGTTTTGCACCAAGTCGTTACAATACATCAACAGATATAAATCAACTCTTGACCGAGCTCATGGTAGAATCATGGATCGAAAATATTTCTCATTCTTCTTATTATGATCAGTGCCAACCCGCTCATTGTGTTTATACAATAGTTGGAAAAAATAGTGCCATTTACATTATTACTAAACTACTTGGTCTAATCGGTGGTGTTTGTAAGGTTCTCTACTTTCTTACACGGATTGTTGTCAAAATTATCCGACGTCGACGAGGTAAAATTATTTCTATTAAATTTTTAGTGGGTGTGGATGTGAGTGTGGATGAGATATACGATACGCGCATACGTACGCTACGCATCCACATTACCCGCACAAGATAGCTCTAGAAGAATTAATTGTATTCTAATTTACTTTTCTATATAACTTAGTTCTACCTTTCGTCTTTGAAAGTGGGTGTGAGTGGGTTTTATAATTACCTCATACTCTCACTCTGCTTGATGGATAGAAGCAAAAAATTAACGAACTCTATTCATCTTTTTAGCTCTTCAAACGAACATATCTTTTAAACAGAAATTACAAAATCTTGTTAGGAAGATCGTCAACCGCATTCGAATGTTAAATCTGTTTCCTTCTTCACCACCATCGACAGATGAATATAAATTGAAGACACAAAAGATTTCAACGTTTGTCTTTATTATTTTGTTAGTCATCAGTAGTTTCGTTCTGCTCGTATACACGGCTACACAGACTATTACCAACACAATAACTATTGAGAAACCGTCATTCGATAGATATAAAACATTATACAGCCAACAGCATGAAGAATTATCGTGTCCATGCTCAACAATTACCGGTGAATATAAAGATTTTCTATGGATTACACCTGTATTTCATCCAGTTTGTACCAGTGATTTTGTTCGTGATAAGTGGATCAATTATACGCTTCCACATGCTGCATCTAAGCTTGGTTTTCATCCTCAAGCTCGGGCAATATTTCATGTTTTGAGAATATTTTGTTTGCAAGCTAATGATACTATATCTACTGCGATCATTTCTTTTAATTCCACTAAAATGATTTCGATGCAACTACTTTCAAAAGAGATATTTCATAGGCAAATACAACAATTCATTGATACATTTATTAACTCGACAATGAGTATCTTTTCTTATGAACTTAGTTCTATCCGTACAATAATTCAAGCCAATTTCATCATGTCTGGACTTAATACACAATCTTACAATTACTTCGAAGAAGAAGGTTCTTCATTTACACATTTTATTATACCGGCTGAGTATGGCAGCTGTTCTTGCTCTGCATCTGGAAAATGTCAATTAAGTGCAGAAATCATTACTCAAAATAGTACACATTTCCGCCCTTTATACACAATACCAGGATTTTATGTTGGCTGTTATATTGATGAAGCACTATTGAGATCAACTCTTGAGTGTTATTTTAATCAGTCATGTCTCAAAGAATTTGTATTCTATCTTAATCACAGTAAATCAACCAATATCATGTCGCTTGATTCGAATATGATCAGTAATTTTAATACCACAAGTACAGTTGGCCATCTCGTCAGAAATTTAATGGTTGATCGATGGCTGAGTAACGATTCTTTCCAGGATTACTTTGACAAATGTCGTCCTTCGTCATGTTTCTATACGTTGACCATTATAACACCATTTATTGTCGCTGTTACTACATCAATCGGAATAATCGGTGGATTAATTAAAGTCTTACGTATTGCTGTACCATTAATTATAAAATGTATGAGATACCGCAAACAAGTACGAGAAACACGCATAGGTAAGTGTTTGGATGGCTACGTGCGAGTGAGGGTGCCTGTGTAATCTGTATCCACATTCATCCATTTTTTTATTTTGTTTTAACATAGATCTACGGACTCGTATTCGAAATCTCTATGAAAAAGCAAAACACACTTTACGAAACTTGAATCTATTCTACTCGACAGAGTCATCGGAAAATGAACGCACTGATTATCAAATTAAAACTGAACTCATTTCTACTCGTCTATTTATTTGCGTATTGTTTATCTCATTGAGCATTCTTCTTATCTATACATCTCAAGTGTATGTGACACAAACAATTCCGCTTAATACAACATTATTGAAAGATTATGAATCTCACTATGAAAAATATGCAGAAGCATTGATCTGTTCTTGTACGAATATAGCTGTTACCCAAAACAAATTTATTTCGTTAACTTCGGTATTTCATCAAGTCTGTGACAGTGATTTTGTAAATCCACGTTGGCGTAATGGTATCGACAAAACATACCTGGGCATTGGTGCGTATCAAAAAGACTTTCGATTTCGAGGTGCATCTACATTCGCTGCGCTTGATTCTGTGTGTTCTCTAGCTAAAACCAGCATTACAAACTCTTTGATTGATTTTAATTTGACAACATTTATTTCAAAAAATCTTTTATCACAGAACATGTTGTGGGCGCAAATGAATGCCAGTATTGATTTATATACTATGTCGATAGAATACGCCTTTGGTCGTTCACTTGAAATTATACGTGATTTAATACATGGTAATGGACTTATGTCATCAACTCTGTCAAGTCTCACCGTTAAATTGGAGCCTGAAAAAAATTTTACAGTTCAACCACAATACAAAACGTATGACGAAGGTCCAGATGGAGGTGAATGTTCATGTCATGATTCACCCAGCTGTAACGAAAGACAATACGTTTATTTAAATAGAAGTAAGCATAGTCGAGATATCTATGTACCAGGATTATTAATCGGATGTTATGGGTTTGAAGCACTATTACAGTCAAATTTAATTTGTTTTTTTAATCAATCTTGTATCGACGGTCTACGTAAAGCTATTTTATTCAAGGATAATTTCACTACTTCAGCACTTGATCAGTCGAAGTTGTTTTACTTTAATCCGAATAGCACAATCAGAAGTATGATGGAAAAAGCTATGGTTGAAAAATGGGTAAATAGTAGTAATTATGACGAATATTATAATCAATGCCGTCCGATTTATTGCAAATACACATATAAAAACAAAAATAATACTATATATATTATCACGACATTATTTGCTTTGATTGGTGGAGTTTCAACTGTACTAAGATTTATTGTACCTCGGTTTGTCAAATTACTTCGAAAAATTTTACTTAGACGGCAGCAACGACGTACTGCAATCGACACAGTTGCTTGATCATTTTCACTCATAAAAAAAACTATTGTCTATTTGAAAATATTTATGATTGTTCTATTGTGGAGTTCAGTCAAATACAGATTATTTTCGGATGAACTTATACAAGCTTTTAAGACTGGAGAAAAACGTTGTTGTTACGTTCTGTTCTTTCGTTTTTTATTCTTACTTTATACTAATACAAAGAATAAAGAATATAATATGATTACACGTCTATTTCATTTGAGGATGACTTTAATGAGGGTATAGATGTGAGTGTTGATGTATGTCTTGTCGATACATCCATCCTCAAAAAGAATTCCCGATGACTAGCATGAGTTGTCCGTATATGCGAGTGTTATTGTAGATGTGATCAACTATTTCATATAGTCTTTATGTTGTATGTACGAGAAAACATAGTTAGTAGACATCGTAACATCGTGAAGATTCGTAAGGAAGGGGACAAGTTTATCTAAGATAATGATTTACATATTGAAAGACAAACGCGTGAACAATATGCATTTATATATTCGTCGAAATACAAATATGTACTGGTGACTGTTTCGATATTCAGTGACCAATATCAGTTACATCAGATAATTGCCCTTCTGACAGTTTATGATCTAATATGACATCTGAAAAAATAGATGATACAAAAAGAAATTTGTTCTTACGAAAAAAGTGATTCATCACCTCGCTAGGTTGTGAGTGTGTGATACATAGTAGTTAGCATCATACTTATTCACACTCACTAAGATAACCACGTCGTTATCCATACCTACCATGGAGTTGTTCTCATGAAAATATTATTGTTATTTAATCTTTGCTATGGTTCGTATATTGAAATGAATAACAAGTATAATATCTAACGCCTCTTTGTTGTAAGTACTGAGAAAAGACAAGATTTATCTATCTTCAGACATACATATATATGTAATCGGTGAAATCCTAAAAAAGACTGATTACAAAAGCGGGTGTTTTCACATTAACTTCGAAGGAATCATGTTACTTTATTATCATGGATACTCAACAGACAAAAGCACTTTCACGTCTTTTCATTAATACTACTAAAATTTCACACCAAAAAGAATTCGTCAAAGGATAATGTACTGTGAAAGAGATACACTAAGCGTCTAATTGATGTATATAAGTTATGAAAGGACAGATGATGTAAATTGTTCGAATAGCAGCCAAACGTGATGTTTTATTGAATAATAATATTAAAGAGTAAGAATAAATATATAATTGACACAACAAAACTACACACTATATTCTGTTCGTATACATATAACTTCCTTTGTGGATGTCTAAGGTTCAGACTCTATTCCATTTTCGAGTCTCAATTCAGAATAATTTCTGATAACGTTACACGTTCTATTTCTATCAGTGAAGGTGTTGAGTTTGCATATATGCATCGACTCTCCTGATTTATGATCGAGATAACACTCTCCATGAAAACTATCAATTCAACAAAGAAAACTGTGTTCATCTCAAACTTGCAACCAATCATAAACCTTGTACGTTTTTTTCTGTATCACTTGTACAGTACATTTCTCTTCTTTTATTTATCAGATGTCTTCGAATTGAGAGATAGTTTCGAAAGAAGAGATCTGTGATGTTAATGAAATTAACATGGCTTAACGAAAGATTGAACATGCGTGAAAGAGGACATTCTTAAATAGATGATAACCAAAAAACAATTTCTTTTTCTCTGTCTCTCTCACTCTGTCATACAAAAGAGCGCGTGCTATTCTATTTATTCTTACATTATAATTTTTCTGAGAAAAGAAGTAAGAAGAATAAAAGAAACCCTATCAGGTGGGTCTAATTACTTTTTATTTTCACTCAAAAAACAGTTGGATGAAATGAACTTTGAAGAACTTAGCGGACATTTCATCTAAGTCACGACCAGTTACAGTGGAAAGTTCCGACACTAGAAAAACTCTTTTTGTTTCCTTCCTTTGATGAAAAAGTCCATGAAAACGTCATTTTTTGGTTACGCATATTCTTCGAAATTATTTTTCATATTTTATAATTTCAAACGAAAGTTTCATTGAACTATAGTCAAATCTAAAATGTTAAGTCGTCTCGTTTTCATTTGTCAAAAATGAGTTTAATTTGCTTTTGAGAAACTGTTATCTTAACGACTGATTCGGTGTTTTCACAAGATCTCTAAATTGAAGTAACTGATTCAGTCCGGCTACATCTTATTTGCTAAAAATTAGAAAATTTTCAAGCGCTGGACATTACTAAATCTCAGTCTATTCGAAGAAAACTTCTGACTCTTGTACTAAACAGTTTCCTTCTGAACCCAGAAACTCGCATGTTGATCGTGCGACTAGGTCGGATAGGCTATTCCTAACTAATCTCTGACGTACGTTAAGTGTTTTGAAGATCAAGGGTCTACCATGTCAGTATGTGATAAATACATTCATTCCTACCTAAATAATAATGAATAAATACTAGCAACCATCTAATTTCGATCTTCACCTTTGAATCGCTCACAACACGTCATTTTGTTTCGACAATACCATTTGTTTTTTTATAGAGTATTTTATTGCCAAATTAAAGCATCTTTTGGAAGAGGCAACTGGATCCTTTTGACAGAATGAACGTCACTGATAATACACAAACACAGCCCATACCGTACGCCGTGAAACTCACCATCTTCGTACTCTTTTCTGTCTTCGTTTTACCCTCATTGTTCTGCTTTTTTCTTAACTTCTATTATTTCATTCGCTTTCGTCTCCAACTTATTTTCAAAAATCTTCACTATCATTTCATCATCTGCTTGCTGATCTCCGATTTTTTGTTAATCGTCACACAAGCGCCACTTATGTTAACCAATCTCTACGTCGGTTCCATTCCAGAATTTCCTCAACTTTGCACATTCTGGATTTACTGTTCCTACACATTATTCTGTGTCTCCGATTTACTCACGATGTTCACCTCGATCCACCGTTACTTTCTGCTGTTTCATAAAGCTTTCTACATAAAGTGGAAATCGCTTACTCACTACTCCACTCTTCTTTTCTGCTGTCTATATCCGCCGATCCATTATGTATATTTCAACTTATTCTACCCATGCACGAACACCTACGACTATACTCAGCCTCTGTGTGGACAGGCCTGTTTTACTTACGTAGTAATCTTGGACACCATTGATAATATGGTGAATATTCTTTTACCAGTCTCAACAATCGTTGTCGTTAACTGTATGATACTGACTAAAGTGATCCTAATAAAACTACGAATAGCGTCAAACAAGAGCAGTTCGAGTTCTCATGATCGCACTTTCTGGAAGAAGAATCGTCGATTTATCATACAGCTCGTGACCATCGCGTCGGGTATATCTCTAGCTGGGCTACCGTTCGTCATTTGCGCAACCGTGCAGACGTTCGACAATACATTTATTTCGACAAATGTCCTCACACTTCTCAACTACCTCCCCTATTTCAATTGTTTGCTTACTCCCTTTCTCGCCGTTGTCACTTTACCGAGGGACATTAAAGGCAAGCCAGCCGTATTAATCCAGTGCTGCAGTCCGAAACGAGAAGCAAAGATACTATCAACTAAAAAATCACCAACAATGGAATTCATACAAAATAACATCGAACTAAAACCACTGTCTGTGAATAACGTTTCAGTTATAGTAAGAACTGCAGTGGATGAATTCGCTTGCATATAATTTACTTGAAAAAGATAGTCAAAGTCTGAGGCTCTCTCAATACTTCTTAATAAAATTAATCATTCCTTGCAAAACATGAAACTGTTTTAGCTATAAAATGTAAATTATATTTTTTTTTGTTGTTTTTATTATTCGTCTTTTTTTCTATATATAATAAACAAGCAAATATTTAAAGAGACAAGGTTTCATTGTTTTTTTTCTAATAAATGACAATTGATTTTGGTTGTAATAATGCATCCCAATCCGTTTGTTGTTCAACATTAAATACTTCATCATTAAGCCATTCTTCATAATGTCGTTTAAATGCTTCAGGTAAATCTTGATCACCTAGATTATTATTCGATGAAAGTGCAGTTAATAAATCATTATTTAAAGGAGTAAAACTATCAAAATCGAATTCATTTGCTGATGCATTCTGTGTACTAGCATTTGCTGGATTATTAGTATTATTATTATTTGCATGAGCTGCTGCTATACGATGATAACGACGTTGATTAAATAGATCAATTTTATTTCTTAATGCTCGTTCTTCTGTTTGAAAATCCCATGTTTGAGTTTCTTGTTCATTACCATATGCCCAATCATCATTAAGACGATGTCGAACACGTTGATATATAGCTGAAATAGCCATCATATTTGATTTTCTCCATTGTCGACCAAGATAACGTGTTTGTAATTTTAATAATTTTAATGCATATAATTGCATCATTGCTTGTTTAACACGTAGAGTTTTGCGAAGAATTGGAGCAGATTTAACGGCGACAAGAACCTAAAATTAATTTACAAAATAAATATTTTTAACCTATATTGAAATAAGGTTGTATCATGACGAGTATTAATTATGCAAGAGAATAATTAAATTGAATAAATATATTTCTCACCAGACTTTATAATAGTGCTCATACTTAAACTACTCTGCTCTATCCTCCTGTACTTTTCAATTACAAAGATATTTGTTTGAAAATGAGAAAAAAAAGACTAACCATTGTTCTTGCATGTTTTCCTTTGGTTAGTTTATTTAAAATTCGAAGAAGATTTATTGATGAAAACATATTTCTCCAACAATAGTTTTCTGTTTCTGGTACATCGAATAAATCAGCTGTTAGTTCAGGTTGAGGTCCAATGACACATGTTGGGAAATCAAGAGGTGGAATTCTAATTCAATGTAAAAATTAGTTTGATTAAAAGTAATTTCATTTTCTTTTCTTACGTATTTTTTGCTTGTATATGTGAAAGAATATTATGATTGAAAAATTTTAAGATAACTGTTATACAATTTGAAAAGACAAGATTTTGACAGATATATTCAAACTAGAAAAAGAAAATTGATTCAAATTTTATATAAATAAATTATTTCTATTCAATACCTGATAGATATGATTAACTTTGAGATGTTTTAAAAGAAGTAATAAAATAGCTGAAACAGCTTTGACAATCATTTCCTATGAATTAATTATAATATATATATATATATATGAAAATGTTGAAATAATTCTTTTATACTTTATGTCGATTAATATCAAATCCAAGTTTCATAGTTTGTACCATTGAACATGGCATTTCTTCTGGTATAACATCACAAAGTATATTAATAGATTCTGTCTTTGGTTTAGCAGTTGGTGTTGATGTTAAAAGTAATTTAAGCAAGGCAATCTAAAGAATAAATTTCAATTCAATTCAATTCTTTATATTTTTACTTACAAGAAATTGTGGTATTTGCATAAGTGTTGCTCGATATAATCGTTCAGCAGCAGTATCTGGTACATTAGTTTCTTTCTAAATAAACAAATAGATTTTATCAAGATTCGCCGTTTCTCAACTTAAATTATGTATTTTTTACCTTTGAAAGTGGATATTTAACAATATCATCTTCGATTTTGATCTGTACTTCTGATAATGGAATATACAAATGCTATAAAAAGAGATTTAAAGCTATGAAAAAAAATTTCATTAATTAAATTTATACTTGTTTAAGAATTTTAATGCTTTCATGAATAGGTTTTGGTAAACCAATTAATGTTGTTAGATCATCTTTTATTGAAAATCCAACAAATTTCTTTCGAGTATGTTCAAGAAATGTTTCTAAATCTTTTTGTCTATTTCAAATGAAAATTATATTATTTATACTAAAAATTATTCATTTTAAAATTTTCTTTATACCTAACTTTTGGTACCCAAGGTAATTCTTTCATAAGTAAAGTTGATGCTGGATCAACACTTGATGCATCACTAGCTAATGATAGTGTTGATTCAGCTGAACTAAGCGATGGAACTGGTGTTGATGGTGCAATTGTTGAAGCATCTTCATCATTTGATGTATTATTACTAATATTATTTGAATTTGTCGATCCATCATCTGAAGCAACATCAGAATCCAAAGCAGATTGTTTTGTAAAACTCTATTCAAAAACAAAAAAATATTAACGATGAAAAGTAAATATAATATTTATTTACTTGTCGTTTAGCTCTTCGAGCACTACTTCCACCTTCGGTTTGACCTTGCATTTCTAAGCATTCTGCACCTGCTAATGGTGGTAAAATTGGTGGCATTCGTCCAATAACTTTCGCTGGATTTTCAGCAATAAAATCAAGACCATGTTCATGTCGAGCAGTATTCTTTTGTTCAAATGCA
>CAJNOI010000074.1:323692-357115 GCA_905250115.1 Adineta steineri | reverse complement strand
TGTCAAACAATACATGTAATTGAAAAAAACCGAACGCAAAAGAAATATTGAAAAGATTTTATATACAATTTTAAATATATCCTCGAGCGTTTATGTACAAATTTTGAAAATTATTTATTCAATCGTGAGTAACACTTCTCTCTTTCTCTCTCTCTCTCTTTCTATCCTAGCTTTTTTCTCTTTCTTACCATTTTTATGCATATTAGTAGCGCAATACACGACAGATTTGAATATTTGATAAGTATGATAAAAGATACTATGTCTACCTTGAGTTATACACATGTGCGCTTGTATTATATCTAATAACGTGTCTATTTTAACCTTTTTTTCTTCTCTCTCTATATACACGCACGCATATGCCTTCTCATTTAACGTCCTTTACAACTAAACAATATTTACACCGATACAGGTAAAATAATGGAGAGAATATTTGTTCTAGTTTTGACACCTGAACAGTCTCATCGACCATGATTTAACAAAACAGTCATAATTTATATAGATGTATATCTACAAAAGAAATTCTGTACAATAAACAATATATAACAAGTATGTTACGAAAATAATCTTCTCTGAGCAATTTGATTATACTAGATATAATTATTGATAAATTAAAATAATGTCCAAGCTTCAAAACTAATTAGACATTTTCGATCACATAGTCTAATAAAATATTCGTCATCTATGTTCATTCTTTGATTTTCTTTGAATAATGACAATTTATTTCTCTTTTCAGATAGAAATAAAATGACTCAAAATCATCGTACACGTTTTATTCGTATTCCTAAACAGGAAGAAGAAGTTCATATATTTAGTAATCCTTTGAATGTTGATGAACAACCTACAACATCCACACCACTTCAAACACCAAGTCCTCGTCAAGGACAACGTGAAACTTTATTTGATTTTGATTATCAAGCACCTCTAACAGCTCATTCTCTTCGACCGAATTCACGTTGGTTAATTGTACGTCGTAATATACATCGTATTCGTTTTATGGGTTTTCGTGGAGCGATTGGTAAAGAAGGACAATTACCAGATTTTTATTTAGGCTTACAAATGGCGCGCGAATTAAGGCGTGCTCAACTAGAAATTAAAGATGTTGATAACGACACAAGTTTTCAAGCTGTTAAAGAATTTTCTTTAGCGAGTGCGAAAGGACAAAGTAAAAAGTTTGATACGCGTCATGTTCAGCCTGAAGATGCACTTATCTATGATCGTCTTGGTGAAGAACCATTATCATTACAAAATTTACTTTATTATTTTAGTAAACAAGATATACAACATGGAACAGTTTTTTGGGATTTTTTGAATGAAGTTAATCATGTTTTAAATTTAAAACGTAAACGAACTGTTTTAGTACAACGGCTAAGAAGATTAGCTTTGTCTTTAGCTTTGGTTGTATATATTATAATCGGTTTAATGTTTTGTACAATGGTTATTGGTATAATAACAACAATAACTAAAATGAATGATCCGGAAGTTGAATGGATGGATCACAATCTTGGAGGATATTCTTCGGATTTTTTATCGACAATATAAAATTTAAAATTGTGTATTTTTCATTTTTGTTTTTTTATTAAATTATTTCAAGTTTTCTAATAATGTATGACAAAAAAATTACGTGCAATTCTTTTTTTTCTTCTTCAAATTTACTGGTAAATTAGCATTTTCAAAGTGAAGTACAAATCATTAGGTTTCATATGTACACACCATAGCAATTCAAATGCTTCATTTATGTTACACATCGTTTCTTTATATTTGTATGTTGGTGTATGTGTATATCAACTAGACAAGTAATATTATTAATATGACAGAAAAAGGAGCATGTATCATTCTGATTGGTTGATCAAAATATGATTACTGTTTTTCTTTTTTTTCAAAATATTGAAAGAATGAGGTAGGAGGAGCAGGCCGCAGGCGGTTAATTCCATTTAGAAATTTTTTATTGTAAATACAATTAGCAAATAATTCAAAGATTTATTATAAAAAATAGTCAATAAATATCGTAGAAATGAAGAAAAATAATAAAAATATAGAAGCGAAAAATAGTATGAAAAGAAATTTTTCTTATTTTAAATTGCGGTTTGATGTTAGAAAATTCATCTATTTGTATTGAATGGGAATCTACTTGTTATAAAAGATTTATAAATAAGAAGAAGAATTAGTCCGTCTATTTAGATTTTTTTCTTGACATTATTGCATATTAATATTCTAATCTATTTTATAAAAAGAAAATTTAATTAGCACTATTTAAATTTATCAAACAATCTATCAGAAAATTGTCATGTTTTGTAAAAAACAAATAAATTGAAGATTCATAATTAATGCATCATTTTTTTTCATCGTTCTCTATTTTTGAGAAAAAAAATATTTTTCTATATTTGGTAGTGTTACTTTTTTTTAATTGTTGATGATTCATTGATAATTATTATACGTATATTCATTTATTTTATATTGAGAATAGTGGTTTTATATTAATTTAATTATTATTTATCCATTTTTATTTTGAATATCTTCACTTTCAATAACACGATTATAAAAAATACCTTATTTTTAATTGCTTTAAATACATATTTTATTCATATTAAAAAGAAATATTTGGTTAGTTTTAGTAATTATTTAAAAAAAATGATCCAATTATAAGGAGTAAGCATTTGTCGAATGGTCAAGATTGTGACAAACTAGATCATATTTAAAACAAAAATTTGAGGTCGAAAGAAAAGGTCATTTAATTTTTGTTTTGTTACTTTGTTAATGTACGTTTTCTAATTATAATAGAAAAATAATAGCTTAACAATAACACATTATTTTTATATAAAACTAGACAAGCCCAGCTAATCAGTGAACTGTGTTTTTTTCCTTAGTAAACATAAACGAATACATAGTCCTTGATTCTTCTTTTCTTTTCTTTTCTTATGATTTATGTATTTGTTATTGTACAAAAGAAAAATAGTCATAATATTTCGAAAGAATGATTTTGTTAACATAAAGTGATATTAAGATTATTACAATAATTCAATGAAGTTTATATATTTGTCTAACTATTTTATTATTTATATGTCAAGTATGCATGAGAGATGTTTGGTGTAGTGGAAAAGAAATGAATTAAGTGCTTTCTTAATTTTCTAGATGAATAATTTAGCGAGGAGTGATTTAGTTTATTGATCAAATATCTTGTAGCTGCTGCTAGATAATACTAACATTAAAAACCTATAAAAATATAATCTATTTGTTTATGTTCGATATTATCACGCATGGTGGATTTATACATAAGAATATGCATATGTGTGTATGAATATTTGTTTTTTGCAAAATAAAAAAAAAAGAAACGGTGTATTAAAGTATTTTTATGAGAATAGGTGAGTGATTACTCATCCTTTAAGTACGAAAGATAATACCGTGTCATAAACAAACCACAAAAAGAGAATGATCGAATGAAACAAGACATTATTCAAAGATTTTCAGTTTCTTGTTGAATGAATAAATGAATATTTTTCATACCAGTACAATAATATCGATTAATTATATTGAATATAAAAATTTAGCTTATCGTTTCTTTTATTACTATACATTTCATTTAAAATAAATGTTTCGTACATTTGACTTTTTCAGCCTTCGTTTTAATAGAAAGCCAGATACTTACTTGAAATAGATATTCATAGGTGATATTTGTATCGTAACAGAAAAAGAAATGATTATGTGTTTATGTATATATTATTATCCTTGACGCATGCTGTTAGTTCGCAAATAGAAACTATACAACAACAAATCTGACGTCTTTTCATCGGTTAATCTGTTGGGGGAGGGAGAGTTATATTTACGTCTGGCTTTGAATGAATATAACTAAACTTATGTAGGCCTTCTACCGTGCAACTATAATTATTCGTACTAATACAGGTCATGAATATATTACTACGAATATAACGTGCATTACCATCTATACAGTGTTCCCTCTCATCCTCTTGCAATGAATATATTCTTATCAACTTTCAGAAACTTTTTCATAAAATATTTTATACAAAAACGAACATTTTTTCAGATTAACAGAGCATGATAAGTCATAAGACGAGAAACAAGTCATTCTGAATTGACTGTCCAACAGATATTTTAAAACTTATCGTTTTCTATCTTAAAAGATCTGAAGTATTACCACTGAATAAACTAATGGTTACTAAAATATGATATAAGTGAATTTTATACTATTCTTGATTGAACTGTGGTCTCTCCTAGGAAAAAAATTAAAAAGGATGTATCCCTACCCATTAGAGCCCGTCGGGTTCAGGTCCGGATCGAAAGAAATATGTTATTAACATAGTATTTTTTTTAATTTTTTAAAATTTTTCATTCAAAGTCTTGAATTTATTTATGAAAAAATAATAGAAAAAACAACAATAAAACTATTTTCGAAGCAACTGTCAGATTTCAAGTAGAAAAATTTACTGAGAGTCTAAAAGTACAGTTCGAGTTCAGGCTAGTGCTCATCAGGATCGGGTCCGACTTGGACTCGGACCTGGCTTCGGGTCCGGGTCCGGGTCTAAAAAATTGTGGACCCGACGGGCTCTACTGCCCATAATCATAGAAACTGCTTTTTAAAGTATAGTTTCAACATATTAGAAATCCAGAATCACCAGTTTTTAAAGGTTAATACTTTCCTCCACTATTCTATAGAAGAAATTTGTTCAATTACATGCAATAATTATTCATCCAAGCTATGACAAGAATGTATATTCTTATTCTACTTGGAATACGACTGAACTAATCAGACCCATTTTATGGTCTTGTCAAAAACTAGAACCACCCTCATATATATATATACATTTACTGATATTTGTAATTCGAAGTACTATATGCAAAATCTGTTTTTTACTTAATATTATATTATCGACGTAGAATAAATCAATTAGATTAATATTTAATTAGAAAAGACGATTCATTACATAGGATGAAGGTACCATAACATGCGATCCTATAGAACATCTGTTCGTTAGGAATTTTGTTAACCTTATATAGAGGAAACAATTATAAAACTAATATTCTCCGTACACATAATATTGCATGTATGATGTTTTCTTCCATGAAAAAGAATATTTATTTAAATAGACATTTAGTATACACAGACAAACATTTATTAATATTCTTGCAATAAACAAACAAATAAGCTTATTTCTTGTTATTTTTTATATAATTAAAATAAAGATAAAATAATAAATAAAAATCTATTTTTTTGTTTTGTTTTGTTTTTTATTCTTTATTAATTTTTGGTACGATTATATTTAAATCCATATGACCATATGGTGATATTGTTGTTGTTAAAAATTCATTTGGTTTCGTATTTCCAATTGAATTATTTTCTAAAATTTCTTCAATACGTGAATCTAAACTTCCCTGTCGACTAATTGGTAATGATGATGATGATGTCATTGGTACTAAATATTTTTGTTGATCACTATTTATCATACTACCATCCATACTCATTTGTTTACAAATTGTTTGTTGACCAGAATAATTCTTTGTTCGTCGTCTTGTTGATATTGGTAAAAGAGAATTTTTTAATCCACGTTGACTTAATTCATGTGTCATAGCATAAATATGTCTTGTATTAAGTGGAAGTATCGCCGCAAAACTTCCATTAATTAAACATGGACTATGTGGTGTATTTGATAGAACAAGTGACATACGAAAATCATCATGAAGATTTTTCATTTTATTTCGTCGTTCTTGCGGTGTTAAACTATCTAGTGGACGAAGTATTTTACTAGCTGCTGCTTGAATTATTTTCCAATCACGATTAATATCATCCGAATTTGTTGATGTTGCTGTTACTGTAAAACGTATGATATATTTGCCTTTAATTGATGCTGGTACACAATGAATTTGTCCACCACTATTGATTTCTTTTAATAGCTGTTCAGTTAATTCATTATCACCTTTTAATCGAAAAACAACTAAACCAAGATGTCGATCAGCTGGTAATTCAAAGCGTTTATCAGCTTTAACTAATGATTCAAATAAAGTTCCCATCCGAACACCCTAGAATACGAAAAGTTCTTAGTTTAATATTAATTATAAAAAATATATGTACATTTCGAATATGTTTTTGTAGACCTTCAATACCAAATGACCGAATAACAAACCAAAGTTTTAATGCACGAAATCGACGACTTAACGGAACTTGCCAATGCTAAAATAATAATTATGAAATAGAAGAAAATATATAACTGAATGATTACCATATAATCAATTGCAACACCGGCATTTTCATGTTGAAGATATAATGGATCAACATTAAATGCTCGATGAAGTGCTGCACTTGATTTTACCCTTATTTGAAACAAATAGTTAGATATACAAACAGTTATTTTCACTTACCACATTGCAGTACAATCGAAATGTACCTAGATAAATAAATTTAAATTAATTAAAAATCAAAAATTAAAAAAAACTAACTAACTAACCATCATCCATTTCGATGGATTAAATGCAAATGAGTGAGTAAATTCTACTCCATTCATCAAATGTCGAAATTCCGGACAAATAAATGCAGTTCCAGCATACGCGGCATCAACATGAATCCAAATATTTTCTCTTTCACCTATGAAAATATTTTATTATATATGTAGATATGCTCTACAAAACTTACATATTGCTCCAAGTTCAATAAGATTATCAAATGCACATGCTCCAGTTGTACCTAATGTTGCGCATAACTTAAAAAGAAAATTAAAATATATTTTATCGAAAAAAATTATAATTGTTTTTTAATTTACATAAAATGGAATAAGACCATTTTCTTTATCTTTTGCAATAGCTTGTCTTAAAGAACTACCACGTAAACGTAATTTATCATCACTTGGTACAAGATTAAGTTTAACTAAACCAATAAGACATGCTTTTTCAACAGATGAATGAGCTTGATCAGAACAATAAGCAACAAGACGTCCATTTATTTCAGCAGGACTTAAATAAGGAAATTGGGCTTGAACACGACGAATAACTTCTTTTCGAGCAGCAAGTAATGCTACAAGTGTTGCTTCCGATGCTGTTGTCTATAAGAATTTCATCTTAATATATACTATCAAATATTTTTTCATACTTACTTGAATTACACCACCTCCAGTTGTATCGGCATGTGAATGAAGAAAATCATTAGGTAATCCAATCATTTTTGCTAACCAATCCATAACAACAGTTTCCAATTCTGTACATGCTGGACTTGATGCCTAGTTTTAAAAATAGAACTTGAAAAATCTATCTAATTATTTATTCCGTACCCATGTGAATCCAATTTGATTTAAACTATTTGCTAACATATCCTAAATATATTTATATAAGAGATATATATTTTATTTAAAAAAATTTTCAGTCATACGCCAAGTAAAGATGGATAAGAATTTAATGCTGGAAAATAAGCATGCATATAAGGCGATTGCCAATGTGTAATCTATAAAATTAAATAAATTCTTTTAATATATAAGAAATTATTGATGTACATACACCAGGCATGATCACACGTTCAATATCATTGAAAATTTGGTCCCATGGTTCACCTTGTTTTGGTGCTTCTTCATCAATCAATGGACGCATATAACCAGGTTTAACATTAGGAAATACACGTCGCGTTCGAATAGTTGTTAAATAATCCGCAATAAAATCAACCATTTCTTTACCTCGTTGTCGAAATTCATCAGCATCCATGTTCAATTTTAGTTTTCTCTAGATTTCAAAATATAGGACACAAGAAAAAAAGCAAAAAATATCCGAGACGGTTAGATAGTAAAATAATAATTAATATTCTGTTGCTTCTTTCCTCAAAATCGAGTGCATAGGAATATGAGATATCTGTCTATGGGAACTCGACTTTAAAAGCACGCTAAATCTACAATACAAATATTGTGTGATTCAATCAAGATTAGATCTTGTCAATCTACTATTCACATGAGAACAATGTCTTTATTTTCTTTCTAAAGTCAATATGTCAAAGGACATGTACACAGGAGACTATTTCTTAATTATAATAGATTGAATAAAGAAAACGTAGGTTGAACATTAAATACAGATAAAATCTCTATAGATTTGATAGACTTTATTTTCTTCAATATTGTGTCTGATCTATAAGTCTTTTAGTAGAAAGATTATCATAGAGAAAGAAATCTAGTTATTTTAGAAGAAAAGAAATTTAATAAAAGACTAGATAATATTATAGAAGATTATTTACTAAATTTCAATTAGCGATCGATGACATTGACACGCAAGCAGATGTGCAAAAAGTTAAAAATAAAGACAAATTTTTATTGTTGATTTAGTTATATGAGTAAAGTTTTCTTTCGTGATTCTTGTATAAACACATTTAAGTAGAATTAATTCTAATTAATTTCGTATTATCATTTGTTTTTTTGTTTTGAGAGAAAATTAGAACATCTGCTAGTTTTACTTATATTCAAATGAAACTAAAAATATGCGACCGGAATAAACAGGATGGAAATCTTATGACACCCTGTCAATTTGTAACTGCGTAGGTCGTACTTTATTGTCATCATTAATATCAATTGTCAATACTCCTGGAGAAGAGTCGAAAAATTTAGTTTTCATTTCTTGTACGAAGCCTATCGTAGAAATTTTTTTATGTTTAAACCGGTGATCTATTGACTTTAATAATATAATAGTATAAATAAATAAAAGAGAGCAAAAAAAAGATAACAAAATGTTTAACAATAAAAATCACCCAAAATAAAACAAAATATAGCATCAACCAAAATCATATTTTATTCATTTTTACGTTGAATTGTCCATATTCCTAATATATATCGTAACCAAATAGCTAATATATCAATACCCATTTGAATTGAAGCAGTAAATGGATCGAGTTTTGAACCGGGAATTTCTTGCCAATTAACATCAACTTCAACAATGGGAATATTTAATTTTTCGGCAATATATAAAACTTCAACATCAAATGCCCTATGATAAAAAAAACAGCAAAGTAGATTTTAGTGTTTTTGATTTTTCTTATTACCATCGTTCAACATGCATTTGTGAAAAAATTCTTCTTGCACTTTCACGTGAAAATAATTTAAAACCACATTGTGTATCACGAATAGATTTAACAGCGAATAACCATACTTCAAAATGAAATACATACATAAGTAATGTACGAAATGCAGATCTCTAAAAACAAATAAGATGAATAATATTTTTCTTTTTTTTTATTTAAATTTACTTTTGAAACAGAATCTTGCTCTAAATGACGTCTTGAACCACAAACAACAATATTATTATTCTAAATTAATTTTAGATTAAAAGAAAACAAGTATTTTTCCCTATTTTATTTTTACTTTTATGTTGTCTCGAGCTTTATTTTCAACTTTAGTAAAATCACTAAATTTTGTTGCACCATCAGCATCAGCAAATAATATCCATTGACCTCGAGCACTTAATACACCCTGAATAAAAAAAAAGAAATATTTTATAATTCATATTAGTTTATCAACACTCTACCTCACCATTCTTACAGCACCACCTTTACCACGATTAACATCTAATGTTAATACTCGAACAATATCTGTTCCATATTGTTTACTATATTGAAGTGCAACCTTGAATATTGAAATAAAGAAAATCATTCTTTTGAATTCAATTTATATTACTTCACTAGTTTTATCAGGACTTCCATCATCGACAATAATTAATTCATATGTAAATGATTGATCTTTTCCCTGAAAAATTCAAAATTCAAGTTGAAAATAACAGTGACATTTTTACTAATAAATAATATAACGAAAGAATGCAGGACTAATACTGATCAGTGATTAATCTCCGATATTCATCGCTATGCTTTTGCATATAATCATAGGAGATTACGCGTGTATAGATTGCAATAAAAACTGTTATGACCTATCTTAAGATTAGTAGCGTAACCAGAAATTGACGGATGGGTTGGCGCCGTACTACGGATTTCAAAAATACTATATAATAAATACATGGAAACGTCGCTTTTCCAAATTATGGATAGGCGGGCGAGCAGGTCCAGTGAGTAAGCGGCCCCTACCCTGGTTACAATAAATCCTACTTTGATCGAAAATAAAAATGTCAAAAATGGCTGCTATAAAAATGTAGAAAGGTAAAAATATCGAACGACAAAAATATAGAAATATAGAAATGTCGAACGATAAATATATCGAAAGTCAAATATCGAAAAACAGGGTGGGTGTGGGTGTGGATGTGGATGAATGTTCTATTTATATCGACGTCCATACCCACACCCGTATTCTAACATTTCCACATATATATGTTTCGATGTTTTTACATTCAATATTTTTACTTTCGATATTTTTACGTTCGACATTTTTGCTTTCGATCAAAGTAGGGTGAATCTGGTTACGCCACTACTTGAAATATCTCATTACAGTTTGTATTCGCTTCAAGTTCTATTACATACCTGACGTTGTTCTAAATAACTCATTGTATCTTTGATCATAGTTGGTACTATACATAGAAAAAAGAATTAGGTATAAAATACTCGTAAAATTTATATTGATTGTACATCGATCAACTTCTTTATAAGCTGGAATAATAACAGAAAGATATTTCGAATGTGAATCACTGAGCGAAGGAAATTGTTTTCGAGATTTTGTTATTGGATCTTGGAAGTATTTTTCATTTTCACTTCGAGCTGCCATATTAAATGAACGTAAAAGACAGATAATCTTTTAAAATAAGAAATAAATTTTATAATTTTCATATCACATTAAATTATATTAACTTACGCTTAGAACAATAAGTCCAAGAATAGCAAGAACAATAAAAGCTGAAAATAATTGTTCAATCATCTAAAAACAGAACAAAATATGATGTTTCATTTCCTTTTTCTTTTATTAATCAAATAAATTTTGATCAGGATCAGCTTGAACAAAAACATTTTCAACCCGATATAGATCATTTTTCTCATCCCAACAATTAGCAGAACATGTATAAATAAAAACCGTACCAAACTCCAGACCTAAATATTCATCGATATTAAAACATAATTTATTCATTTTTTTTTCAAACCTATTTGATTGTCGATTTTGAGAAAATTCACCAGTGCAGGCATTAGTTGAAATTCAAAATTACATGATGATTGACAATTACGACATTTTTGAGCAGATGATAAAGTATTTTCATCGGCTTTTGTGAGAATTAACGGATGGCCAGACCAATCGTACCTTGAAAATAATTGAGTTTAATCGATAGATAGAATTACAAGTAACGCTCGTCTGAGGACTCTTTCTCGTAGAAATCGTTTCCTACAGTATGTAAAAAACTAACTTCAGATTCGATCTCCCCGATCCTGATTACCCTTCGGTCAATCCTTATACAAAAATTTCGTGCACGTCTTCGCCTAATTCTTCGATGAATCATTGAGGGGCGGGTACACAATCAGACAATTAATGTTTACTGGACTCCTTCTCTACGAGAAAGGGAATAGAAGAAGTCATACCACTAAATTTCTCGTTTCTAATTCTAACTATTTGGAAGAGTTTCATCGTTAAGATATAATAATAGTAGTTCTATTACAACTTTTATTTATATTTCAAAAGAAACCGATCTACCTCAATGACTTATAACATCAATCTGTATACCATTCGATCAATAGACTGATTTGATCTTTAATTTATGCTACGAACAAAAATTAGCATCAAGCCAGTATCTATCAGTTGAATACTTTTCTTTCATTAGATAAGATATCATATCGATGCTGAATATTCGAAATCTGCGTATAGTTTTTCAATCTGACTTATCAAGTTGAGCTTTTGTAGAATTCATAAAAACGATGAAATATTTTAGAGTTTGATAACACTCTGTTTATATTTCACTACACTTGATAAAAAACTTCTCATGTTCTGCTATGTATTTTGCTAATATAGTATGTCATGTTTTCTTTGAAATATGTATAGTTAATTCCTACCGAATGATTTGATCCGGTGCATATCTAATTTTTTGTTGAAATCGATGAAAAACAGCATCTCCATGTTCAAAATCAGGTGTTTTTTCATATTTTCTAAATGAATTTATTTGAAATATATTTCATAATCTAATAATATACATACTCTTTTGCACCTTTCGTTGTTTCATCGTCATCATCTTCATCAATATCACCTAATTTTTTCATTGCTTTTCTTAATTTTCTTTTTTCATTTAATTTAGCTTCATCAACGATATCATCTTCATCATCAATAACAATATAATAAAATGGAAAAGATGCACTATTTGATACATTTAACGCTTGTTTGCTCAAATTAGTTTTCTTCCATTCATTAAAAGCATCAGATGAAGCAACAGATACATTTTTATTACTAGATTTCTTTTTGGTATTAACTTCAATATTATTATTATTGTCATCTTCTTCATCACTTGATGATTTTTCACTTTCATTATTGTGATCATCATCTTCAATTTTCATTGTGTTCAACATTACTTCAGGCTCTTGTTTTATTTCTTTTTTAATTATTGTTGGAACAGGAGCTGGTTTTTTAGTAGTAGTAGTAGTACCATCATCATCACTATTCCATGCATCAGCATCATCACACCAATCAGTCGATGATAATGGAACTTTAGCAGGTGATTCAATATCAACTGGCATTGGTTCTTCAACGGTTTCATCATATTTTTGACACCGTATAGCAGTCCAACTAAAATTCTAGCCAATGTGATAATGAATTTAATAAAAGAATAATTTCACTTACCTATTAGATGCATTCCAACAAGATGGATTTCGACATGCAAATAGATAAATAGCACGATCATATTTATGACCATCCAATGGACAATAAAGTTGACAAACAAATATTTGTTCTTTCTGACATTTACCGCAAAGAAGAGACGATTTTACTTTCGTTGAAATTGTATCATTGGGAAATGCCTAAATTCAATAAATAAATTCAAGAAAATATAGTTACCTTCCTAATTAACTACTTACAGCTTGACCACCAATTCTTGAAATCGTCCAATTTGATGGGTTATCATCATTGGTTGTTTTTCCTCCTTTTGGTTCGTCGATAAAACCAAGTAAAACCATCTTCAATACAAACATAACAAAAATTATATTTAATCATCAACATTTTTTTGAAAAATATTTTTTCATATACAATCATATTGAAAGACAAAGAGAAGACACACAATCAAACTTTAATATTGCTTTTTTTTTCTATTTCAAATCAGTTCAAGTATACAATTACATACACACATGCGCAATAAAAAAAAATCACTGTGAATAAACAAGGACGGAAAGAAGAAATCTAATCATTTTATTCACTCGGTTAAATAATTTAAATTCGATTCGTTTTTAAACTAAGCTGTAGTAAATAGAGCATTTGTTGAACAGACACCACATACATCCTAAATATATAGATTTAGAAATAATTATAAAAAAAGAAAATTATCTTACTGGATTTGTTTCAATACATTTTGCATGAAAGACATGTAAACAAAAGAAGACAGATATGGGAGGATTCGTTAGAAGGTCTAGAATTAAATTCGTATTTATCTTTTTTATGTAAGAGAATAAAAACTAACCACAACTGTATACAGGATTATGACATTTAGCACATAGATCAGAATCTATTGAATAAAATAAAAGAAAAATAAGGCACAATAAAAAACGAATAAACTACCTTTGACTGGATAACCACCTTGTAGTAATGTTACTGTCTGTTTTCGTAATGCTAAACAATCATGGACAATTATCTTTCGGCAACATTCCGATATGGACATCTATGAAATAAATATTAAAATAAACTTTACTGAAATTTATATTATAGTAATTATTTATTTTTTAAAGTTGGAACATATGGCGCTAGGACAGAACATCGCAGTTCATCTTAGGGTTCAAATCGAATTGCTAGTAAACGTTTGATGCTGAACAGTGTATGAATGCGGGATGTGGATATTCGATGCACCCTCATACACACTTTCGCTCTCACCCTCACTGAACCATATGCTTGCGACGTTCTGTCCTGTCACCACATAACAATTGATTGGGACTATGATTAGAACAATATGGCACTACTTCCTCGTACTAGTGAATAATACATCTACTCAATAAAATAAAAATATTTTCAATTATTTTTAAATTCTCCTATTGTTTTGAAGTATTCAGCGATGAACTTCGTTTTGTTACTCATCGTAGAACCAGCATTGATCATAAGATCAGTAACGGAAGAATCTCACATAGAGGTAAGCTGTCAAATATGCTATTGATCACATTGTCAGTAATCGATTCTATGTTGCCTCTATACTGATATTTTTCAATTTAAACTACCTGAATATTATAATCTTGCATTATTTTACATAACGAATCACGTAAACCGGGAATTCGTAAATCATTTTTAACTTTATCAATCAATTCTTGTAAATCAATATCACCACCAGCATGATTTAATAGACCTCGAATAAAATCTATGAGAAAACAAAAATCAAGAATTTTCTTTAATAAATTTAATTCAAAAAGAAATTATTTTTACCTGGTCTATTTATAGATTGTTCAATTAATGTATCCCATAATTTCTTATCACCTGTTTCACGACAAAATTGAATAGCTTCTTCGATATCATTTAATTCATTAAGAATAATTTGTAAAGCAACACGTCCATTGCCCGATCGTCCTAATAATAATATTTTTCTAAAATGTCTATGTTTATTCAAAAAATAACAAACCACATAGAAAAACTGTTTCACGTGGTAATCTTTTTTTTTCACAAATACTTAATGCTTCTTGTATATTATAATTGCCAGCTTTACGTAAAAATCCCATTAATTTTGTAGGTTCATATTCAGCATAAAGTGATACTTGACGTGTATGAAAATCACGAGTATCATCAGGCTTTCTCGAAAATACTGCATCAAGATACTAAAAGAATTTAAAGAGTTTTTTTCTCTTCTATAAAAATTGATTATACGAACTGCATGAAGATATCGAGGATCTTTGTCCAGAGCATTACAAACTGATCGAAGCTATTTCAATTTTTCTTTATTATGAAGATAATTAAATATTTTAATTGTAGAAACTTACCGGTAATTTTTCCATGTGATTTACCAACATTTCAATTGTCAACTAGAAAAAGAAAATTTCTTCAAATAGATGATCGCAAGACTATTCTATGCATTTTTTGTATGAGAAATAGTATTATCGATTTTTTTTAAAAGCGAATTATCGAAAAATTTAATGCTCTTTCTATTTTTCTAGGATTAAGATGATTAAACGAACATTTTGATTAATTGCCATGAGTGTTTGAATATTTGGAAGAATTTTTTCATAAAGTTGTTTTCGTTCAATTAATTGAAATACTTGAATATTTTGCATTCTATAAAGAAAATCAAATATTACTATAAATATATTTCAACTGATATACTTTAAAAAAATAGTGAGTGTTTTGGATATATCGCCTCGTTTTTCTGCTCTATATAGAATAAAAATACGATGTAAATTATAAATAAAATAAAAGAATATTTTTATTTTTACATAATTGCTGAGCATTCAAGTAATGCTTGAGGTGTCTTTTCACTATTTGTCTGTAGAATAATTGATTGATCAATTACACTTAAATCATAAATATCTGATGGCCATTTTGTTAATAATTCTTTTAATTTCTAAAGATAAAAAGTATAATTCATATTTATTGAATTGAAATTTTTATTATTTACTTACGTCATATTTCTTTTTTTGCAAATATGTTTCAAGTATTTTTTGATAAACAGGTGCATGAAGTTTAGGTGCATCTGTTGGAATATAAGGCGTTAGCATCTAAATTAAATAATCACTTTTTTAAAATTTAATTATAAAGTTGAAAACTTATAATACAAATAGGGTTTTTCCAGAGATAAGCAACTCCGACTCCAGCTTCAGGTAAAAAAAGCGTCAATTCCAGAGTTAACTCCAACTCTGGAGTTGAAGTTGCCCATCTCTTAGTTTTTCTATATATTATTTGATATATCGACGTCAGATTAATAGATAAGATAATTTCGATTAGTCTTTCTTAGTACTAAAACAAGATCCTGTTATACTTGAGAAAGTATTTGTTGTCTATAGCCGTGATATTATCTCAATTGTTGAATATATATTCTATGATAAGGTTTTGATACTGTTTGAAAAACTTATTGTATATAAGAAATTTAATCATTCATACTGACGTAAGAATGTATTTACATCAGAGATGAGTGGAGTATCGAAAAAGTCACCGGCACCGCGACGTCCAAAATAAGTCTTCGGACACCACTGATCCACAAGTTATACAGTAGAATTTTATAAATCGTATTTTTTCATAGGGTCATCTAAGAGCTTTCAATATGTCGTTCATTTTTCAACCACTCTTGAGATATCCTTTGAAAATAAATAATTGATATGATCAATTATTGACTTTAATAAATTGTTGCAGCTGATGACTATCTAGATTATCTTGAAAACATTTTAATACTTAATAGGTTCATGATAGAGTGAGAGTTGAGTATACTTGACAAACCTTAACTTCGTTCCTTTCGCTTTAAAGTAAATAATAACGTTATTTCACATATTACTCAAAAAACTATGATAGGTACAGATACAATAAAGTCATGAAAATATCTCCGAAGATTTAATCCTATTTAAAAAATTCAAGATTATCCATAGGTAGCGAAATCATCATATCCGGTAACTCATTGTCCTATTTCATCAAATTTCAGTACTGCGACCTGGTCATCTCTAATTTGCATTATTTCATAATCAATTACTTACATCAAGTTGGTCCCGTTCAATAAATAGAAGAATTTGTTCTTCCCATTCTTCTGCTGTTTTATAAACAAGTGGAAATAATTTCACAGCTTTTTCAATTTCTTTATTTCCCATCAATGATGTTACATACGCTAGGTAGACACTCTAAAAAAGAACAAAAAATATATATATTTATTAATCTTTTTTTATCTGTATTACTTGTTGAGTATGTCGTTTTGGTTTAGCATCAATACGTGTAGGTGGTTTTTCAAAAGCTTGTATTGCTTCATCAAATTTTTGTTTTTTTATTAAAAAATCAATATGATCATCATAATCTCGACGTTCAGCTTTACTAATTGAATATGGATTTAAAATAAAAAAACATTGTTCATCTGGTAAATATTCTATTTATAAAATAAAAGAAATTTTATTTTTTTGTTTTATTTCGTATAATAAATTTTACCAAGTTGAAATTGAAATGGTGATGTTTGTTGATCACCTTGCATGCTAAATGGATCATGTGCTTTTTCTTCATATTCTTTACCACTTGGTGATAAAATTGTTAACGACAATTCCGATGTACCATCCTTTATTTTGAGAAAAAAAAGCAAAAGATTTTGAATAATTTAACAGAATAAATTATATTTACAGAAATAGTGAAATTTTCAATACTAAGAAAAACTAAATCACGATTAATCGATGTTAAACCACATACGAAAAATTCGAGTTTGAATGATGCAGCTAAAAAAAGAAAGATATGTATAAATAAATCTTCAATCATAATTTTCTTACCTATATTTATGCTTTTTCTAGGTATAGATGATTGATGATCATACATCGTATCATTTGTAATAGTAATAACTTTAACAGTACTCGCCCATGCAATTACTAATGTTGTTGAATCATTCCATGATATTCGACTTGGAAAAATTCCACGTGGAACACTAAAGAAAATCAATCAGTTTTATTTTAATATAGAAAAAAGAATATACTCTGTATTAGTATCAGTAGATTCAAGAAATCCAACTAATCGACGTGCACGTAAATCATAAACACCAACACCCTATTGAAATTCGAAAATAATTTTTTTTATTCTATTTAAAATAATCAATAGAATACTTTGTCATTGGCAGCAGCAATTAATGTTTCTTTCCAGCGAAGTGTATGAATGAGTCCACCTTGAAAATCGATTAATTTGGTTTCTTTATGTCGAAATGTACCTCTTTCATTAAGAATAAGCTATAATTACAAAATAATATGATGTATCTTTAATTAAAATATATATTTGGCTTACAGTTGTATCACCTGTTATATATTGTTTTGATTTCGAAAAATTTGGATCAAGACAAACAGCTTTGATAGGACGAGGAAATGTATGTAATTGATCTTCGTTTTTACTAAATAAACCAGATATTTTAACCTAAATTAAAACAATCTTATTCTTTTTAATTTATAAATGAATTAATTTATAAATTATACTTTTCCTTCTTGACAACAACTGCCAATATAATCTCCATTATCATCAATCGATATTGCATTTACTGGATATGTATGCTGTAACAGAAAACGAATTATTTTTCTTTGCTTTTCGTAAGAATATTTTCATTTAAAGAAGAGAAATTCCTTTCATTTTTCAAAATATACCGATTCTATCGTTCTGCAAATAGAATATAATAGTTACCGCTTTAATTTGATATTGTGGTATAGTATGTCCCATATGATCCATTATTATAATTTCTCCTGTTGTTTTTCCAACAACAATAAATCTTGCATGTACAGCCATACAACTAAACTCAGCTGGTGCATTTTTCGTATTATTCTTATTTTCTCGAAATTCAGATGAATTTGTAATTGGACAAAATTTAAATACTGGTTCATATTCCTCGGCTTCTTCATCATTGTCATCACCTTCCTCATTTTCTATACTATTATTCGTATCAGCACACATTATTTATTTATATTCACGAAATATAAAAATAATAGATATATTCTATTTCTGTCCACTCTTTTATTAGTTCTTCATGCTTAACCAATGATGAAAGAAAAAGTAACGTATCGTATATAACATAACGGTTATTGTATGGATAATTTTTCCTCCAATAGATTTCCATGGGAACCTATTCGTAGTCATACTCACTCATATATATATATATATATTCATAAATAATGACTTTGATCACATAATAAACTAAGAAAAAAACTGCATTGTCATTTACAACTATGGCAGAAACAACACAACATATCCGTATCAATGGTATGACATGTCAAAGTTGTGTAAAAAATATTGAAAATACAGTAAATAAATTAACTGGAGTTGAATCAATTAAAGTATATAAAAAAAATATTTTTACATATTAATTAATATTTGAATTGTATTTTTTAGGTTTCATTAGAAGAAAAATTGGGCACGGTCATTTTCAATTCAAATGATATTCATATAAATGATATTGTTAAACGTATTAATGATATGGGCTTCGAAGCTGAACTTAATCAAATAAATATAAATGACAATCTTGACCTTGAGTTAGGTGGAATATCAGATGAAAATATTCCGACTGCTATTGAACGTATATCATCAATAGATGGAGTTTTAAATGTTATTTTTCCTTTGAAAAATGATAGTTCACATGTTATAATATCCTATGATAAAAATCAAACAGATCCCTATAGAGTTTATCAAAAAATTCAATCAATTGGCTATAAAGTTAATCCAAAATTAGAAAATATTTCTCGAGCTTATTTACGAGTACAAGGAATGCATTGTAATTCATGTGTTATGAATATAACACAAACAGTTGAAGATTTACCAGGTATACATCATATTAAAGTATCATTTGATGATCAATCAGCAAATATTTTATATGATCCAAATATTATTCCTTTATCAACTATTATTGATGAAATTCAAGACTTAGATTTTCAAGTTGCTATCATAATACCCAACGAAATCGATAAATCAAAAGGTAATTTTTTTATTATTAAAATCAAACAGCAAAAAATCATATTGATTATTTTATTTAGATACAACTGAGAGTTCGCCTGTGCCGATATTGGCAGGTAAAATTTCTAAGCTGAAGTCTAATGACAACTTAATCCTAGATTACTTTAAAAGAATGAATAGCATAGGTGAAATCAGACATTAAATTAATTTTTATCACGCTGCGTTATAGAAATAATCTTTTATAAAAGACTAAATGATAATTTATCACCACTATCATATGTAAATAGAAATTTCCGTAAACAACTGAATAATACAAATAGTCAGCATGATTTTATAAAAGAAAATGTGGCGCATATTTGCTAAAGAAAATTAATCGACACATAATAGACAGATTTATTTTGTCGTTGTTCTTTTTATAAAGATAAATATTAATATTTATAGAAGGATGACGTCAGTATTCTTTTGAGATTTATTGTTATGAATGTTTTTATCGAAAAATAAGACAATTAAAATTTAATTACATTTTTTTCTTCAATAGTATTTATTTGACAAAAATAAATATGATCGTTGTATGAAAAGATTTATATAGAACGAATCATAGTTCTTGTTATTCGTCATTTAGATGCCATTTTTTCATTTGTCATATTTATGGCTTGAATGTAATAAAAAAGTCATATGGTCTTTTATAGCTTTAAATGAAAAGGATAAGATATAAATAATTGGTTTATCTGGATAATATATACTACATAGTGATCATGTATCAAGAGCATTATAAATTCAGGTGCATATGTAGATGTCACTTTATAGTTGGTGTATGGGTACATTGCACCCGTGTTGAACCTATGAATTTTCAAGACAAAAATAGCATTTCTCTTACTGCGACTTTTATCTTTCTGCTAATATAAATTTATTAAATCTTTGATTTCAATCATTCCGCGTCACGTGATATACTTGATTTTGTTTTTTTTCTCGATATCTCAGTAGTTAGAAGAGATTAATCAATGATTTTTCAGCTATTAAATATATATCATCCATGAGAAAATAGCATTTTACTCGAAAAATGTCACATGAGATTTCTTTTTGTATTAAAATGTCATGACAGATTAAAGTGAGGCTTGATTAAAAATCAAATTTAAACTTTCTTTTTCTATTCGACAGACTTAAGCGAGAGAAGTCTTGACAACAAAAAAATTTCGTTATAAAATCTTGCTAAATCAATCAAAGAACGAAAAATAAAAAGGTGAATGTGTTATCCACACCTGTAGACGTCTATATATATACCAATAAAGTTCTCTGTGTGTATTTAATAGATTCTCCTTTTTAATAATCTATTTTTTTCATCAAATGCCTGAATACAGGTGGAATTCACCTATATATTTAGTTTTGAATCTTAGCAAAACTATTGAAATAAAATCGTAAGCGTAAGGGAAAAACAGCTGATTCCACGTGACTCCATGTGATTCTGCTGATGCAGAATCAGCTGGTTTCCCCTTGTGTGTATTTCATAAACGTAGCCTCTTTAGTTGATCGTAGGATATGCTAACTACTATCATATTAAGTCTGAAATTGTATTAGTGAATAAACATGAGATGAATTTATCTTATTACATGATGATAATTTAGCACTTCATGTGATCAATGCCGGATGTTGATAGATAATTTTAAAGAAGAAAATTTGAACGTTCACATTCTCAAATAACCTAAGGCAATAATATTACCCCTATAGAACTTTAATGTATCTGAGAATATCATTAAAACTAAAGAATAATTAATAATGATTTATTCCTAGGTGAAACTATTCGCCGATCAACTCGAACTATAAATGTTCAACGAACAAATAATAATGATGATTCAGAAATTTGTTTTATAAGTATAATCGGCATGACATGTGCTAGTTGTGTTGATTCTATCCAACGAAATCTTGCTAAAGTTGAAGGTAATATCATACATATATATATGTTATTATTCATTTAAAAATGACCGAATAAATAGGAATTCAATCTGTACTTGTTGCACTTTTGTCAAGTAAAGCTGAAGTCAAATATAATCCTGAATATATCATTCCATCTCAAATTGCTCATTTAATCAATGAACTTGGCTTTCGTGCTGAAGTACTTGAAGTAATGGAACGTGGTGTAGATATGATTGATTTAAATGTATGTTAAATTCATTTGAAGAATTCGTTAAAAATTTAATCTTTTAATAGATTGAAAACATGACATGTGCATCTTGTGTACGAAAAATTGAAACATCTATTGCAAAATTACCTGGAGTACATAGTGCTGAAGTTGCATTATTAACTCATCGTGGTAGATTTAAATATGATTCATCACAAATTGGTCCAAGAGATATTATTCGTGAACTTGATGTATATAATAATAATAATTCAAAAATAAAATTATATATTTTTCTTTGTATAATATTTAGGCTATTGGTTTTCCTGCAGCTTTAATAGATGAAGATTCCAAAGCATCCAGTTCCGCTAAAATCCATCATCGTGAAACTCTACGATGGAGAAATTCGTTTTTACTTTCGGCAATTTTTGGCATTCCAGCTATGATAATAATGATGGCATTTATGTTTAAATGGAATCATGAAGATGCACCACAAGTAATACGTGGTCTGTCCTTAGAAAATCTTATTATGTTTCTCCTATCAACACCGGTCCAAGTAAAAAAACTAATTTTTTTATATAAAATTTTATTTTTTCTTTCATTCTATTCCTAGTGGATAAGTGGTCGTTATTTTTATATTCAAGCATTTAAAGCATTAAAACATCGTTCAGCTAATATGGATGTTTTAATTGTTATGGCAACTACTACAGCATATGTTTATTCATGTATTGTTGTTATATTTAATATTACACAAGGTCTTCCAAGTCCAGTCACATTTTTTGATGTACCACCAATGCTTATGATGTTTGTTGCACTTGGTAGATGGCTTGAACATATAGCTAAAGTACGGCATTTAAATAATATATATATATATATTGAAAAATAAAATCTATATGATCTATTTAGGGAAAAACATCTGATGCTCTAACAAAATTATTATCATTACAACCTCCACAAGGTTTATTAGTACGTATAGATGAACAAACTGGAACAATTATTGAAGAAAAAACAATTCTTGCTAAACTTATTCAACGTAATGATATATTAAAAGTTTTACCAGGTGGAACAATTCCTACTGATGGTCGAGTTATTGAAGGTACATCAACATGTGATGAATCTTTATTAACAGGTGAAGCAATGCCAGTTGAAAAAACTGTTGGCTCACAAGTTGTTGGTGGTACAAAGAATTTAAATGGTATGCTTTTAATTTGTGCAACACATGTTGGTCATGAAACAGCACTTAAACAAATAATTAAATTAGTTGAAGAAGCTCAAACATCTAAAGCACCTATACAAGCATTAGCCGATACAATTGCTGGTTATTTTGTACCTGTTGTTGTTGGTGTTTCTTGTATAACATTAATATCTTGGATTGTTATTGGATATACTCATTATGATCAAATACAAAAATATTCAATGGTTAGAATTTCATTTTATTTCTTTAAATATCTAATTTTTATTTTAGTATCATCATTCTATGATGGGTGGAAATTCTACAATGAAACATCATCCAGGAAAAGAACCAACTAAAATAGAAGTTGTACTTGAATTAGCATTTCGTTTTGCAATTACCGTTCTTTCCATTGCTTGCCCATGTGCACTTGGCCTTGCAACACCAACAGCGGTTATGGTTGGTACTGGTAAGTAGAGTGTTAAATATTTACTATATTTTCTTTTCTTACTTTTTTGTTTTATTTAGGTGTTGGTGCTTCTCAAGGAATTCTTGTTAAAGGTGGTGAACCTTTAGAAGCCGCTCAAAAAATTCGTACCATCGTTTTCGATAAAACTGGTACAATAACACAGGGTAAACCAACAGTTGTCGATATACGTCTCTTTCTTCAAAATGATCCTTATTGGACATTAAAACGTTTATTAGCAATAGCTGGTACAGCTGAAAGTGGTTCGGAACATCCATTAGGTATGGCTATACGAAAATCTTGTAAAGATTATTTTGGCCGAGAACAATTTGGGCATTGTGAAGATTTTAATGCTGTTTGGGGTTATGGTTTAAGTGCAAAAGTTAGTCAAATTGAATTTTTAATGGAGAAAAATAATGGTGCAGGTGATAATGTATCATTAAATGACAAAACTTATGCAGTTTTAATTGGAAACCGAGAATGGATGGAAAGAAACAGTATCCATGTAACTTTTGAAATTGATTCAGCTATGACAAAACATGAACATGATGGTCATACGGCTGTATTAATTGCTATTGATGGTAAAGAATAATATCATTTAATTAATTATCTCTCTTTCATATGTATATTTTAGGTAAAATTATCAGTATGATTGCAATTGCTGATCGTATAAAACCAACAGCACCATTAACAATATTTGCTCTTCAATCTATGGGTCTTGAAGTTTTACTTGTAACCGGTGATAATGTGAAAACAGCTCGTGCAATAGCTGCACAAGTCGGTATAAAAAATGTCTATGCTGAAGTATTACCAACACAAAAAGAACGTTTTATTGCTACATTGAAAGAAAATAGTCGTAAAGGTGATAAAGTAGCAATGGTTGGTGATGGTGTTAATGATTCTCCGGCATTAGCTCGTGCTGATGTTGGTATTGCTGTTGGTACAGGAGCTGATGTCGCTGTTGAAGCTGCAAATGTTGTTTTAATTCGTGATGCACTTGAAGATGTTCTCGGTGCAATACTTTTATCAAAAATAACTGTTCGAAGAATACGATTAAATTTTTTATTTGCAACTGTTTATAATCTCATTGGTATACCTGTTGCTGCTGGTGTATTTCTTCCATTAGGAGTATCTTTGATGCCATGGATGGCATCAGCTGCTATGGCATTATCTTCGGTTAGTGTTGTTATGTCATCATTAATGTTACGAAATTATCGTAAACCAGATATACAAACGTATGATAATCATGAATTTATTCTTTGGTCGATGAATAAAGGAAAAAATATTAATGTTCATCGTGGAATTGATGATCTCGAACGAACACCTAATGGTTCATTGGTATCAAGTTTACGTGGCAGTCGTCTAGCACAAATCTTCTCTGGAGCGGTTTCGGCTGTGAAACAACAAGCATCGAATTCATTTTATGATAAACAAAAAGCTGCATTATTACTCAATACAAATTCATTAGATGATGATATGGAAATGCATGTCGTATGATGAAAATAATCATAAATAAAAAAAAGAAAAACCCATCGAGCTCTTTTTTTTCTTTTTTTTTGTAATATGTCTGTGATTGAATATCGTTTTTCTTCTTTTCTCTTTTTTGTCCTAATATTTATATTTATATTTTGTTCTTTCTAAACACACTGATTATTTTATGTCTGTTGTTTATTAATTTATGTTTTATATCATGAAAAGCAAAAAGTCTTTTTTTTCTATTCAAAACATTTCTTCATTTTCTTTTTTGATACGTATATATTATCGTCGTAACGAAAATAAAATTTAAACATCAAAAAATAAAAAATTTCTGTAAATGTAATTTATAGGATTTTGAAAAATAAAATGTAAATTATTTCGATGTATGTAGGAGTCTATTCAAAAACGCAAATAGTAGCGATCAGGAATATTTTAACTTCATCTCATAATTTCCAAACAGGTGACAATATCAATTAAAATCAAATACATGATAGGATAATTATTGACAAGAAACCTTACAATTTATTGATATAATCAATCTATCATATAATTAAAGTTAATAGGTTCATGAACCACTTTTCGCACAAATAAGAACAATAACTATCAGATAGTATTGTTTACCTATACTTCATTTACCTTTTTACATTATGACCAACTGGTATAAACTCTAATTTATATCTGTGATATGATTCTAATATGTCATAAGCCATATAAACATTTCTATGATGTAATTCATATTTTTCTTCATTTATTGTATTATAAAAATTATTCTGTTCACGTTGATAAATGTTCCATCGACCTATGTAAAATATGTACTTGAATTTATGACCTACTTCGTATTACAGACGATACATTCAATGACTTTATATCATTAACGAATACATTTATTCTCAATTATCGTAACATCATTATTTTTAAATTGATGATAATAAAAGTCAAATAGGACACATGTATGGTCATTATTTCAAAGGTACATTTTTTTTTTGATGATTTATTTTATTTTTATCCTATCATCATTTGAACTATTGTTGTATACTAATGTACTTCTAAAGTTATTACTATATATATATAATTTAGTAAGTAAATGACGATATTTTATCATCCATTTATATGATAAATTTCGTACATATGGACTTGTCAAAGAAGTTAATTGTTCGATAAACATATTCTTTTTTTCAACTCTTTCATTTTGTCGTAAGTTGAAAAGATGACATTTTTATTAAAATAGAACAGTTCAATAGACATGCACATAAACATTATGCATATATGAGACAATCGAGTTGATATGATCATTTAATAGAATATTTTGACAAGTTGAGCATTTAAAATGAATTCAACGATCGTTTACTTTTTCTATTACACCTTTTTTTTCTTATCCGATCTTAACAATGAAGTGTAATCATTATCATATTCATAATATATCTGATGAGTCTACTGTTATGCATATTTATATATATATTATAAAATAAAATCAATTTTTACTTTCATTCAAGATCTAATATGCCATATTCATCTATTAATCAACAAAATATAAACAATAGCAATCATGGTTCATTATCAATTATGGACACCTATGCTAATGCTATACTACGTACTTTTGCGTCTCTTGAATCACCATCTTTATATACTTCTCAAAACAATGATCAAGATCATTGTCTTTTATCAACCGTAAGTGTATAGAGTATAGATATTTTTTTTATTATGTCATATATATGTTCATGATATAATCATTGTCTTAAAATTGAGATCATCAATTTTATCATATGAAGAACTACAATCATTTATTTTGAAAAAAAAAGAAATATCACAAGCTGTTTATTGTTATAACTACATGAGCTCAACGGGAAAAAGAAAATGACGATGACTATTGCTCCGAAAAGTTCAGGTAATCTCTTTAGATAATTCGATAGAGAAAGAGCAAGAACGTCAATAGAGTAGTATCATTTAATAAACAACGATAAGCCAAGTCCAATATTGACTTGTGATGAAATGAGAATACATAGTCACACGAATTATTCAACTATTTCACCTACATTACTTTACTTACAGTTGAATACCTTGTAAGCAAATAAATATGAGAACGAAAAAGAGAGTGAATGAAGAAATCCGAACTAGTTGTTATATTTAATTTGATGGATCAAGACTTAACATCTTCTCAGATAGGTAAGTAAAATTTTTTTATTATTTGATTTTGTCTCATATAAGATGAGAAGTACTAGATCGATAAAAAATATTATTTTTATGTATGCAGGTGATGTAAACAATAAGACGTAATAAGCAATGTAAATAAACAGTTTTATCCTTTTTACTTCAATCCATTCTGTTCACTGTATTTAATTCTACATAAGACACTATTGAATTCACAATATAGAATAATAAAAATAAAACTAATAAATAAATATTGTAAGTGATATAATAGTAAAATTTGTTCTTTTTTTTTCATAATGATGAAGTAGCTGAGAGATATAAAAAAAACGTATTAACACACTTATAAAATATTTGTAATAAATTATTTCGATTAATATGAAAAAGAAATATGATGATTAGAAAATGAAAATTTTCACGTATAGGGAAAATATTGACTTAGATCATCCTTGATTTAATTTTTTCAGATACTTTTTTTTACTGTTTCATATATATACATCTTCTCGAATATCTGAAGGACAGACACACAGACATTCATTAGATTTTCGTATTGCTTATCGACAGAGAATGAGCGAATATATTGATCACCTTGTCTATTCATGCTCAATTTCTTTTACATACCTTCAAATAAGTCCATATATATTCATTGTTTATATTTTATTTAAATACGTCTCTTTCATTTCTATAACGATTAGTTTCATTTTCTTATTTATATGTATATGCAGTTAAACAATTATGCATAAATCCGATTAAAGCAATGGATTAGTATGAGCTATTGATAATTAACATATACTGAAAAATATCAAGAAGTATATTACGTTAAAATAACTTCTTTCGGTTCTTTTTTCTTATTTTATCGAAATTTGCTCTTAGGCTTATTGCTTCTTTTTGCGTAAACAATTTTTTTTTACAAATATACATTGAAATTAATGAAGCAAAGAAAACCAAAAGAGAGACCATTACATTTTTTTGGTTTTTGAAATATTGTTTATGAATAGAAAGCTATGAGAAATAAAAGTAAATGTATTATTTTTCTTTTTAGTTGATCGATGAATCGTTGGATAATCAATTTATAGAAACAGAATCATCATCATTATCTTCCTCCTCTTCTTCAATTTATGAAGATCAACTTATACTTGAAGCATGTTTACCATTAGCTTCAAATAATACAAAACAATTTCAACGATTACTGTCTCGATTAGATCAATTTTATAATAAGCAGCAACAAATGTTAACAAAAACTATACTTCCATCATCAACAGATATAAATGATCGTTATTTTTTTCATTCAAATGAGTCAAATAAAACAAAAAATAAATCAAACAATCTATCACCATCATCAAGAAAACGGTATAAATTCACTTCAACAAATACAGATGAAATTTATAATTTTTCAACGAATCAAAGTGAACACCGAGCACATTCAGCAGATTCAAATCGATATCATTTTTCATTAAATAACTCAACTCAAAATGAACGTTCACGTGGTAGTTCTGAACAACGTTCAATGAAATTGATTGATGAACCATCAAATATCACCTCAGATACACCTTATCTATTCTCAAAAACAACAGAATCATTACATTATCCAAGTACAACAACAACATTCATTCATCCAGATGGTAGGTTAATTATATGAGTCAAATTTGTTTTTTACTTTTATTCTATAGATACATGGTCATATCAACGCAAATATCCTCAGAAAATATCAAATATAAATCGTGAATATCGACAACAAAAACGAATGGATACTACTACATCAACTAACGGTTTATTATCTATATTGAAACCAACAGACAAATCTGCAGTACGTTCATATTTAAATGAAGCTCGTGAACGTTTATCTGTAAAACGTTCTATTCAATCACCAGAATCATTGGAAAAATCTGTTGATCGTCTTGTTTCATCTGTAAATAAAAAATATAGACAACAACAGCAGTCCCAAATACCTTCAACATCTACTACAACATCATTAAGTTATATTAGTCAATATTATGCAAAAGAGGAGGAACCATTCAATAATGATTCAATAGAATATGATAATGAACAACAAAGATTATATTCAAGCCTGAATACTAATCGTATTCATACACAAATTATGAAAAATGTTAATAAAAGTTTACTTGATCGTAATTATCAAACAGATAAAAATCGTTTCAAAAATTTCGAACAAAATATTCGTCGTTATTTACGTTTATATGAAAATCAATCATTACAACGTGAATTAAATTATAATTTAATACGTTGTTTTTCATCATCTTATTTAGATGATCTGAGACGTGAAGAATTTCGTCATAATCAAACACGTAATCATATATATTCATATACATATGAAGACATTCAAGATATTTATGTACCATCTATATTAGAAGCTTATAAAATGAAAACATCTGTGGATCGAGAAAGATCTCATCGTTTGCAATCATCACTTACGACTGGACAATTATCACCAACATCATCATTTGGTTATAGTCCAATTATGATTGGAAGTTCAAATGAAAATATGGATACACAATTAGGAACTCTAGAAACGGATCTTAGATCATATGCATCGGTAAGACGAAAGATTGGGAGATAACTCTGTTGTTTTCTTCAAAGTAACTAAAATTGATTGAACTAGACTATTCAAATTCGGTGTTATGTCTAGAAATGTGGTACCTTATATTTATTCAGGGAGAAAAAATTAATACTTGCATGACCAGTTGTAGATTAATCAAGTGTCAAGTTGATATTATATTTAAAACGATACGTCAGACTTGAGAAAAGAGACTTTGAATCAATTCATATTTAACCATTATAATCTTGCATATATTTCATATTTTTATATTCTTCTTGATTCATTCAGCGTAAAATCTTTTCAAGTCGAGTATTTCATAAATTATTCGTATGTATATTTAGTGCTAATGCAATTGTGTCTCAAAGACTACTCTTCAATCTAGTTATAGTTTATATTTAAAGTTTTCGCATCCTTGAGACATTATCGAGATAATATTCGACGCGAGTAATATAAAAACTATGTTGCTAACTTACATGTCGAAAGAATATTTTACTTAGTGAAGTCAACTCCTGTCAAAATATAACATATACAATGAGTCAGTATGTAGTTTGTTCTTTTTTTTAATCAAATACAAATGTATTGTAATATTACTCCCGTTCTTACTCATATGAAGAGAGACAGCAGCTGGACGTATTCTTCAAACTTAATGTTCCTTATGAGTCCAATATTTGTATCGAAGAGAGTTCTCCTCAAAATAGGACCAAAATGTAATTGAGTGCTCGACAAGTAAATGACGTGACATGTGAGAAACTCTCTGCACGACTTAGTCCTTGAAGTACTACAACGATCGCAATATCAGATGATTAGTATTTTCTTTAATTGCATGAGTAGGAAAACCATCTGTTGATAGAATATGAATTATATCTAAAATCAACAGATTCCGAAGGAAAATAATTGCTAATTATATCTTGATATGGATGACAAAAAAAAGGTCAAGTTAAGTGAGCTCTGAATTTGAAGTTTACGAGTTTCAAGTTTTCGACAATTTGTGTGTGCTTTTTTTTCTTGTGCATCACGAGTCAACTCAGCACAGTCCAGAATATCTATTAGAGCAATTAAAAACAGATGATTACAGTTTTCAGGTAGATTATTTCGCGAAAACTTAAACATCCGTAAACTCTAAATTTGGAGTATACTTAATTTGACCCAAAATCAAATTTTTGTTTTATTTTAAATATAGAATTCTCAAACACCAGCAAATGTTCGTTTAAGTGTTGATGTATTTTATGAAATCATGCAAGAAAGTTTTCGTGGTATAGATGCATATATTGCTGGTCATGTATCAAATGCTTCACAATATACAAAACAAAAATCTCAGCAATCTCAAACAAAAACTCGTGATTATGAAAGTGATATTGATATTAAATCAAATTCATCATTTTGGTCGGATGAAGATGAAAATTATTATATAGATGATATACATTCAAGGAAAATTATTCCACATCAACGAAAAATTTCACGTTATTTATCAACCGTTAATCGTTCATTACTTGATCGTCCAAGTAATTTAATTGCTGATTTTTACCTTTCAAAATTAAATCGTAATATGCAAGCAAGTGTACGACATGTTGAAATAATTGCACGTGATAAAGCATATAAACATGAAATTATTGATGGTATAAAAACAAAATTAAATCGAAGTTTATCAGCTGAACATTTATATCAAGTACGAAAAGAACATTTACGTTATAAACAACCATTTCATACGCCAACATCATTTACAACAGAAGATGTTGCTGATATTTATAAACCATCCATATTAGAAAATTATAAAAGAAAAATAGCAATTGAACTTGAAAGACGTCGAAGACAAAGACAAGGACAATTTTTATCAAATCTTCATAGTCCACCTATATATACTTCAGAAATAAAACCTTCACATTCACCAATTATTGATCGATCAAATCATGATTTTCATATTGTATCACCACCAACAATTATACAAACAAAAGAAATTGTTATGGGTCGTGCCCGTCGATCATTAACCGAAGATGGTAGTGAACATTTTGTACATTATATTGGTACTACCTTACCACCTCCGATTTATTCCGATAATAAACAATCATCATCGAAAAATAGAATAACATTTACAGCAACTATTTATGATCAATATGATCTACCATATACAACAGATGTGGATTCGTTAGATATTACTGATAGAAAACAAATGCGTATTCAACAAGAAAAAGATTCTAGCAATAAAATTACTGATGATACATTAAAAACAGCAAAACAGGTATTATTTCAGGTTTTCTACAGTAGTATTGCTACTGAATGTTGCTATACCATGCAAAGAATTAGGTGAAATTCTTACTAGTGACTGAATTTTGTCTACGAAAATGTAGACTTATCGCTTAATTAACTTAACTAGGTTTTCAATTTATTTCAGATAAAGAAAAAAGACTGGGTTTACTCGTTTTAAGCTCTCTGTAGAAGACTATAATAGTACAGTTTTTTTAAATGAGAAATACACGATTTATCTCATGAATAAAAAAATAGATCACATAACATGACGCAAAATAAAATAAGTGAATACTTTCTTGCTTCTGAAATTGTAATACACTCACTTCTGTCGAATAATTTTGAAATAGAATGAAGTATCGATATCGAATATTTTTGAAACCAATTCGCACAACGACTTGTGCTTGTTATTAAATAGGGTGTGTCAAATAGAACTCGATGAGCTGTATCATGATACATTTCATCGAATTCTATTCGGTACACCATATTTAATAACAAGAACAAGTCGTTGTGCGAATTGATTCGAAAAATATGTGATTCGTTCGGTAGTTATAAGTGCAGAGGTTTCATTCGACACAAGTTTTTCTATACTTTAGACTGTATGTGTCATAATAGTATATGTTGGTCTCTTTAATTGTTGAATTTAAGATTTTGAGATATCGGATTATGTCAGAGTATTTCACTCTTTAGGTCATTGCATCTCATCCTTCAGTTCGTATGCCACATCGTTCACAAACAAAAATTTATCCAAGTAATGGTACTCTAACTGAACAAATTGCTATTTGTCACGCTAATCTTATTGAAACTGATAATCATTATTTATCTATGGTAAATATAGATCAAACAGTACCATTACAACAAGCTGAATATCTTCAAATTTCTTCAAATGATTTACAACATGCCATGATTATTACTTCACCTCAACCACCATTTTCATTAGTTGAACATTCAAATAGCGAACAAATTACACAATTTATTCAACAACAACCAAAATATGAACATACTACTTTAATTATATCAAACGATGAACATATTGCTCGAATTCAAAATGATATTCCAATATTTGAAACTGTTCCAGATATAAATCTATCAATACCATCATCTATTATTACTAATGTCAATGAAATATTCAATGATGATGAACATTCTCTATATATTCCTCAAATAAATGAACAACCACTTATATTAAATTCATCACATATCAATCAATTAGAACAATTGTATGATATACATGTCGAAGAAAATAATATACAATTTAATGAAGAACTCAATAGACAAGAAACAATTTCAGTAAATTCTTTTTTTTTAGCAAAAAAAACTATTATTTGAATTCTATCGTTTTACTCTAAATAGAATAATGAAGAACAATTACCTGAAATTGAAAAAACAACTGTTGATATGGAAGTATCATATATTGCGTCATTTATACAACTTCCAGTTAATCATACTTTTCCAGTAAGTAAACTAAAGAAAGAAAAAATTATTTTACGTTATTTTACTTTATATATGACAGCTTTTTTTTCCCTTGCTTTTGCTTGATCAATATATTATTTTTCCATATGCATCCTTCTAGCTTGCTTCGCTTGTCGGAGA
>CAJNOI010000074.1:285205-323592 GCA_905250115.1 Adineta steineri | reverse complement strand
TGGAAAAATAATGAAAATATGCGTATGCCATTCATAATCTATGATACAGAATGGATAGATGAAAACGTTCAAACCATTTCGAATGAATTTTATCCTAATCTAGAAAATGCTCAACATAAATATCCTGATGTAATTGAATATGAACAAGTTCAAATAAGTTTACCACAACAATTAACAAATAAATCATTTGAAATCATTGATAATAATGAACAAGTAACATTTCTATCTGATGATTCCAATCTAAATCAACATCAACAACAAACAAATATTCATATTGATGAATTACCTTATCTAGAAAATCCGCTTTGTCCCACAACAATTTTCACATTAAATTACGCACATCATAAACAAAAACAAGATAAAATATTCTATAAAAATGATGATCAATTTTCTTCAATATCATCATTTCTTGATATGGAAATATTTTTAAATCATTTTGAAGAAAGTCTTGATCATGAACAACATTTACCATTGATCGATCAAATATCACTTTCATATACAGCATCATGTACTGGACAATATGAACGAAATAAACGTTCATTACCTATTGAATGGTTTCAGCCAACAATTCTTTCCTATGATGAACAACTTGTTGAACAATGGACTGTTATTAAAGATATCGATACTATTCAACAAGAAGGAACATTACGTCATCAACAATTAAAATTGATGACTAGTAATAGTGATTGTGCGAATATTCCTATTATAACAAATACAAATATATTTTGTGTTGAGAAAAATTTTGAAGAAGAAAATTGTAATAGTTCAATTTTAATTGATGAAAAAGATAATATTCGAATATTTGATAATATTAGTCATTATTCTTCAACAAGTGACTATGAAATAGATTCAGTTGATAAAGATAACGATACCGCTACCTATCTCATAAACGGCACTGTTATCATACCAACATCTCTAACAAATATTCTACCGTCCTCTTCCATTACAAACACAACAGCTCTTTCACAATCATCCCCACTTTTAACATCATCTACAGCGCCAATTGTACCCATTGTTTATTTTCTTGATGCATTAGCTATTGAACAAACCGATACAAATAATCCTACAAAAGAATTTTTATTAACAATTGGTTTTGGTCAAAACGAAAATAATTCTAGAATGAATGAAATAACAAATATTGTTTCAACTATTGATCAACCATCATTACCTACATGGATTAATCGTCCATCATCATCAGATAATATTATAATTTTACCAACTATAATTCATAATGAAAATCCATCGATTTCATCAATCGAAGAACAAAAACTTAATTTTGCTATTGAAAATCAAATTGATAATGATGATACAGCACTTTTATTACCTTCACATCGTATTCAACATGGTTATGATTTAGGTGAAAATACACAAGCACCATTGAAGTCATTTTTTGAACCATCATATTTACATTTACCTATAATCAATGAAATTTATATTTATCAAATGAGTTTTCATAATGAATTTTCACTTTTTCATCCACCAAATATCTTACCACATATGCTTGTTTCGAAAACTCATGACGATGAAATAATTTTACCAAATGAATATCAAATAAAACAATCGAAAATATTATCTTTTGCTCGAATAAATGATTTACTCGATAAAGAAGAATCTATTCAAACAATATTATGTACACTTAATCAACCAAGTTATATTGAACATTGTCATATTCAACCATTATATTCTTTTCCGGAAACATGTTTTGCTGAAATAAATCAAACAGAAATTATAAATAAAAATGATATCAATTTTTTATCAGATATTCTAACGGCATTTGTTAAAAATAAGGTAAAATATATATATATCAAAAATTATTGGCTCTAAAATGCATGTACATATAAATATATCTATTCAATCAATCAATATAGATTTTCTTTAAAAATTTAATCATATTTCAAAGTTTTTGCATGATCATATTTCTTGCTCTATATAACATAAATCAACACACTAATGCTTATAGTAATTGCACATATGTAATCTTCTAAGTAGCTCGATTATATTCATGTCAATTTTGATACATTATTTAAATATCTAGTTACACAACAATGTTCAATCTTAATCATATGATACTCGAAAAATTTTATCTATAGAGATTTGAAAAAGGAACAACCAATCATATATATTTTAAAATAAAACAATTAAAGGGATATACATATATACATATACATAGAAAGAAACGATACAATGAAACCTCATAAATACTAACATCATTATATTTCTTAACTGATTGACAGTATCCCGCTGTTCAATATGATGTCGAGACATAATCATCTTTCTTTCTTCGTTTTTTTGATATGCTCCTTCATCTTTTCAAAAAAAAGACTATTCAAATGAGAGAGTTGTATATGTACATATGCATACATGTATGAACGATAATGATCTTATTACTATATATGCTGTATTGAACGGTCTAATAACCTTGCTAGAATAATGATATACATATATATATATATATATGTAAAAGAATGAATATTACTATTAAAAAATTGAGAAGGTTATTCATAGGAATGAACAGTTACATATTAAGATATTAAAAAACTAAACAATTCTGATTAATATTCTTTATTTTTCTGATCTAGGATGATTACGAATTAAATCAATTTGATAAAATAGAACCCATGCAAAAAATTACTGATGATAATCAAGTAAAAATTAAATATGGCATATTAGATTCGCTTATAGCAACAACAACAACAACCACAACAACAGCTACAGAAGCAATGGTAGCAACAGTAGGAGGTAAGACTGAAAAAATAAGTTGTTTTTCTTATAAGTATAGCTGCAATGAAATTGTTGAAACCCTTGAATTATTTATATGTTAATGAAATATTTTCATCTCGATTTTTACTTTCCATATTAAAAAGAAATATAAATATTTGTCAATTATTTTCACCTTGAACAACAACTTTTGATTCAAAAGTTTTATTCTTTTATTTTTCTTTCTTCTAATCTGATTACTATAATTATTATTTCTTTAATGGTACTATTTCTATTAATACGGTATACATATCTATATATACATATATTACCTATTCATGCTGATCATATACATAATTTAAAGGAAGGTTGTTTCTTTATATGAGCGTAAAAGATTTCATCATGTTATTTATTATACTTGATTTATTCAGAATATATCCTATTGAAATAATCCCTTAAAATATGTTAGTTTTTTTTTCTATCGACAATAATATGACGTCGATTAAAAGCTAGGATTAAATTTCTGCGGTTGTAAAAAAATATAAGGGATTACATCATGTTGTTAAATACGATCGTATTTCACTATAGTAAATGAGAACATAACAACGATTGAAATCAAAATGTCAAATTATTTGTTGTTTTCGATTAAATTATTTTTTTAATAGTTTTTTTAAAAGAAAAAAAAACTAAAAGTGAAGGACAATTGTTTCATCAATATTATGAAATTTCAAGGTTTTTCACGTTCCATAATAGGATGAAGAATAAAAGAAAAGAAGTGGCTCAAATGACATGCATAAGAGGCAAGGCCATTGTGTGTATGACTACCTAATATATTTTCCTTGAAAAAGTCATATATATATATAAATATATATATATGCACGTATGAACAGATTGATAATTTTCTTTTTTTATTGTTCGTTACATTATATGTTGAACAAGGCTATTAGCAATAGGCTACTAATTAATAGATACGCAATATTTTGAAGGTGTTTTTTTTTACACGTTTTTCTTTTTTTTTCACTCGTTTCGTTTTCAACGACAACACCAAAATAAAATACACCTTTTGCATTTTAATATAATAGAAACACATCGATAATATATTTTAATAGGGTTGCTGGAGAGCATGAGTATTGCCATTGAGCCATGTTTGTATAAGAAACGGAACGGGTAATGCAATTCGATGAAGGAGAAAGAAGAAAAAAAAAGAAGAGAATCGGCATAATTTAAATGATTCGTGTATCGTCATTACAGCCTCTAGCAATATTTTGACGCTTGATGTGCGTCCGAGGAGAGACAGAGAAAGAGAGAGAGAGAAAAAAAGGGAGGGAGTGTGTGTGAGAAATGGAAAAAAGAAAAAAATGAAATGTAGATTCATTTCGATTATTGTGGTTGAGAGAAAAAAATATTGAACTTTGGCAAACATCACAAATATCATTTTTTCTTTTTTTTCCTTGTTATTAAATACCATAGGACGAAAAAGAGAAAGGTGATCAACCATCGTTCGGATTGTGGAAATGAAAAAGATATTCAATAATTCTTTTTCTTCTTATTATTCTTAACAAATATAACGTTGAATTATTATCAATAACAATAATTTTTATTCAACCGACATATATATATATATATATATTCCTTTCTTTGTATTTGTTATTGTAATGAAGTCTGATAAAACAAGTGATTTTTATTACAATATAATCTTTATTTCATCTTGCTCCTCGACAACGATGAGCAACGTCTGTTAGTTATTCTCCTACTTATATATTCATCCTTTTTTCACGCAAGAACTAAAAAAAATCTAAATGTCTGTTACACTCGTACTACTGTTATAAATCCTCTCATTTCTTCTCCATCGATACACACACACATACGCATACTCGTATTTTTTTTTGGTTAAATTATGAATACATCATCGGCGAAGAAAACCATTGAATTAGAAGCCAATGCTACAGTACCTCGTGGAGCTTCAATTAAATTAACTGTTGAATATCGAAGTAAGACGAATTAAATAAAGACATTAGCTTATTAATTTCAGATGAAGACAGAGATAGTTAGATTGTATGGCTTCTATTAAATCAAATTTTAAATTTTTTTTTGTTTAGTTCGTCCACCAGTTTCAACTGAATCCGGTCCGATCTATGAAGATGTCTCCTTTGAAAAACATGTTGATGTTAACATGGGTACAAATGGTCAATATAAAGAGCAAGCGAAATATAGATATGAAAATGAAACAGATATTTCAACCAAAGAAACAACTCATGATACTGTACAAACAATATTAAAGCCAAGTCATATACCTAAACCAGATGATATGATACTTGTACCTGAGACAATTATTGAACATATAAGTGAAGATGAAAAATCAATAACAAGTGAAGAAGTTGTTTTTGAAGAATGGAGTGAAGAATTTCGTTGTCGTCGTACAGATGAATATGATCCAAAGACAAAGGAATTAATACGATCAACAATTGATGAAACAAGTGATCGTATTAAAGGTGATGTAGTTAAAGAAGAATATAAAGAAAAAAATGTTCGTATTAAAGGACATAAAAGTTATGATGTTGTTAAACAAATTCATCGACGTGTACCAGCTAATACATTAGTACCTATTAATCAAGTACAAACTCATGTTCATGAGGAGATTTCATCATCTCCTCCACCTATTACTTCTTCTATAATTAAACCAATGACGACAACAACCACGTCGTCGTCATTACAAGATCAGCAATGGTCAACTGAAGAAGTTTATACAACAGATATTGTACAAGAATCATATAGTACTAATAATAGTGGAAGAAATACACCAAAAATTGATACATCAACATCAAATAATTTTAATCATGTACGTACTGGTCGATATTCACCAGTACCAGCAACAACTCGAGCTAATATTTCAACAACACCAACAGCAGATTATAATTATATATCCGAAGCGATTTCTCCAACATTTAAATTTGCTGATAAACGAAAAGAAGAATTTGTTAGTGAAGAATATCATATTGAAATTGAAACAACCAAAGATCAAAATGAAACTAATGGTCAAATATCTCCATTAAGACGAAGTTCAGATTGGAGAAATGAACTTAAACAAATGTATTCTTCTGATAGCAATCGTTATGATCAGGTAAACTTAAGCAAAAAGTCTTTTTTTCTTCTTTTTTTTTCAAAATATATATCCTAAATAATAAAAATATGAGTGAGGAAAAAAACAAACCCTATTCCCTATAGTATGAAAAACAAATCAATGGAAATTATATACCATACAATAATCAACAACGTGTTAAAGAAGTTCAAATCAAAATTTCTGCACATCATAGAACACCATCTGAACCACGAAAATATGAACCATATCTTTCATCAAAACATACTGTTAAAGAGGTTCTTGTTCGTGTACCACAATATCATCGTTCATTACTTGATGATTATAAACAAAAACAGAAAAAAAATTTGTATTTTGTAAGTTAGAGAATGAGATAACAAATTGTATTATTGCACGTGTGCATGAGTATTTTAGTTTTTATTTGACATACATACTAACGTTGTTATTTTTGTTTGCTCTTTTATATATTAATTAAATTCTGATTGTTTAGTTTGAAACTCAAAAAAAACTTCCTTCAACATCAACATCATTTGAAAATGATCGTTTACAACCATCAAAACGTTCGTATTCATCATCATCAATTCTTGATGATAATCGAACACAATCAATTCAAACTGATCGACCAACATTAAGTCGTGTTGGTGTATTAAAAAATACATTTCAATCAAGTACAAATGAACATACAAAAGATGATACATCGAAATATTTAGGTGCTATTTCAGCTGGTTTAACAGAACAACGAAGAAAAATATTTGAAGAACAAGAACAAGCAAATAAGGAATGGAATCGACGACCAGTAAGATTTACAATGTGTTTCTTTTTCTAAATTGCTTGAGGGAATCAATAGTTTTTGCATCTATAAAATTCGCTTTTTTTTACTTTATATTAAGAGGGGTAATTTTTCTTTCTAACATAAACACTTTATTTAAATGATAAACAAATACTCATCAGTAATGTAAATATCAAATTTCAGGTAAGATACTGTTTTTAGTTATAGTATATTTTATGATGTTGAACAAAATTTTGAATACGAGATTATCATGTTCTTTGGTTAACTATTCATTATTGATAAGGTTCATCAAAATTATTCAGTCTGTTTTCAATTAACATAGAGATGTCAGTTAATTTGTAATAGACTTCTTTTTTTCTTCTGTATTATTAACCTCTAACATATACGGTGTACTGAAATAATTAATTTCTCGTCTAGTCATGTCATTTCGATTATCATAATTTCCTTGTCTCTCGCTCTCTCTTATCGAGACAACCTTCAGTTCTTTACCGGAAAATCATTATGAATATTTACATGCGAAAAAAAAGAAATATACATTTCATAACAAATAGATTGCATAAACATCTTCAATTTCTCGCAAATAAAAATAATCTATCTGAACTTCAACCAAGAATACATAAATTATTTCAAGAAATCAATTATCACAAAAATAATTGAATTGTTAGAAACTCTCCAACACTTTACTTTAACAGACTATAGATTTATTAACGTTAATAATAAGAAACTTCGATATTAAATATTGAAATCAACTGATTTTAGCCCAGCGGACACGGTCAAGTAAAGTGAACTCCAAATTTTAGCTTGTAACTGTGCGCTTCTTTTCCCTGTGCATCACCAGTCGACTCAGCACAGTCCAGAGTATCTATTAGAGCGATCAAAAACAGATGATTACAGTTTTTAAGTAGATTATTTCGCGGAAACTCAGATATCCATAAACTCCAGTTTTGAAACACACTTAACTTGACCAGCGGACACTCACCACACTGGCAAGAACTCAGTGGATGTTCAACAAACTGGAGAATGTCCACTGTGTTTTCGCCAATACACCTAATAAACAGAGAAATTTGAAAATTCCTGTAGAATAAGAGTCGTAATATACAACATCATAGAACAGGATAAAATGATATATTATATTATTATTAATTAGATTAATGGATATCAATCGAATGAATATCGTACGAATGAAACTCATACAGGACCATCTCTTGTTAGTAATCGTATATCTCGTTTTGAAAATATTGAAGCAAAAGAAATATCACGTGTACAATCAACTGAACGTCTTGGTCGAGCAGGAATTGATGCTATTAAATTATCTCTTGAATCTTCCATATCAAAAGCATCACCACAAACATCATTTGATGTCAAAATGAATAATAATAAACAAATAATATCATCGATTGATTCAGATTTTATGGGACCATCTCAACCTATTTATCAAAGTACACCCAAATCAATAAAACAAACATATCATGAAGATCAAGGTCGTGATAGTGAAGATGAATTAAGTGAACCAAAACAAAATTATGATGCACAACAACAACAACATATGTCAAAAATACGTTTACGAGATTTTTCACAAAGTACATCACCTTCATTGGATACAACACATCTTATCGAACGAACAAGATTTAATGAAAAAAGTATGGAAAACATTTTATCACATGTACCAGCAAGCCGAGGTTTATTTTTTTCTTCTAATTTTTTTTACTGACTGTGATTTTTTCTTAGGTAAAGGTGTTTTAATTGAACTTTCACCAACAACATATCAAACTCAAACAAAATCAGTTTATGAAAGAAATAAACCAGATATTACTTTAGATTCTGGTGTATTCGATCGTACAACAACAACAACAACTTATCAATTACCAACTAGTCCAGCTTCATGGCGTAATAATGTATCAACATCGATTAATGATGATGGTCTTCATACGAATAATAATAGTATTTATATTGCAACAGCAGCGACAAGATCAAATTCACCTTATCCTCAACGACCAATAACTGATACAGATGATTCTTTAACACGATCAACATATAAATATAATAGTGAAATGTTTTCAAATGAACCAAGAAATCAACAACAACAACAACAACGAAATGTTCGTCGACAAGTAACACAATCAGCAAAAACTGATTATGAAAATCCAATGAATTATCGAAATAATTTCGATACACAAACAAAAGTTCCTCTAACAACTCAATCACGTTCAGTAAAACCATATGTTGTTGATGAAATTGAAACAATTGAAACTGAAACACAAGTTGAATGTCAAGTACAACGTACACATGAAACAAATGAATCAACAAAAACTGAACGAGCAGCTAGTCCAATACATTCACCAAATAAAATACGTAGTAAATCATCATATAATTTATCGGACGAAAGAACACCAGCAAAACGTGTTTATATACAAGAACGACCACAATATTATGAATCAACAAGATTTAATCGTAAGATTTTTGTTTTTTTTATTCTCATTCATTATTTATTGCTTTCAGGTTCATTAGTACAAAATGAAGAAGATATAACAAATCGACCATCACGTTTAAATTCTCAAACATATCGAACTAATCCAAATGGTTTACAACTTACATCATTAAGTTCTCAAACTCATGTTACATTTGATCAAAATCCATCAAATGAAATCATTGCTACTGTTCGTATACCTGAACTTTCAAATAATAGAACAATACGTCATGATAGGAGTAAATCCGAAGATGATTTATATCAAAATATAAATGGAACAGGTTATCGATCTTCACCAACAATTCAAAGTTATCAACAACAACTTCGATCACGAGTTGGTAAGTTAATAAAAAGAATAATTTCGATTTATTAATATTTATTATTTCAGAAAATATAGGTTAAAATTTTTTTTCTTTCTTATCTGGTTGCAAATAGAATATTTAAGCTTTCGGGGAATACTAATTTTTCAGAAATGAGATTTTTGGTTTTTCTAAAAGTTTGATTCATTTTAGGTGCAACTGAAAGTACAAATAATCGTTCATCACCATTAAATTATTCAACACAACCAACATCATCATCATCATATCAATCAACTTCATACGATCAAAACCGACAACAAAAACAACGATCCTATTCTCCTGATCCAGGCTTAACACTTCGTTCTCAAACACAATATCATTCTCGCAGTCTTGGTAATTTAGATTTTGAAATTGAAATTGAAAAACGTCCACCACATGAATCTGAACAACCCACTGTTGTTTCACTTGATCAAAGTTCACGTGCAATTGTAACAACATCAAAAGATGGTCGTGTTTCTATACAAAATATTGCGGCACGTCCAGGAAATACGGTTGTGATAAATAGTGATTTTCATGCATCAGATCGTTCATTAAATCGTTCATCAGGTTATTTCAGTTCTGATGAAATACGTTCACAAGGTCATAATACAAATTATTCAAGTGATGAACAATCGAGTGGAATTAATTTAAATTCACAATCACCATCACAACGTAGACAACGTAATAAATCCAATGATAAATCTTATCATTTTGATCGACTGAATAATATCGTTAATCAATATTCTCAATCATCAAATACTTCACTTGGTTTTAATGAAACTATTGATCAAATTGATGCATTATATCATAATCTTGATGTTGAAACTGCTGATCGATCATATGATTTTTCTAAATCTAATAGTCGCAAACAAATTGAATTAAATCCAAATGAATATCCACAACGGTTAACATCAGTAGGATTTCAACATATACCATATGAACATCAAACATCATCTACTGTCAATGCTAATGTTAATAACAATAATAATAATAATAATCAAAAATGGACTTCATCATCAATAAATAATATTCTTACATCAACACCAATTCGACCAACACAATCTTCATCTGGAGGTTTTAGTACACCAAATTCAAAATATAGTTCAATACAAAATATGATTTTACATCAGAATCGTTTCAATCCACAATCACAAATAGTTCAACGTAATCGAGCATCAGTTAAACAAGTTAAACAAAAAAATGCTGCAAGAAAACGAAATACACAAGAGTAAAATCTATTTTCATTTCAAAATACAAAATTTTTCATTTTTCTTTTCTTTTCTAGACCATATAGTGATGATGATGATGATAATGATTTATCATTACGAATTAATGCTAGTTTACATCAACGTCCACAATCGAGTTCTCGATCTTATACTTATAATAATTAACAACATACATATTTGAAAATCAAAATAATAATTAAGATTAGAATTACAGTAGTGTATGTGATGTATGTCAGATGGTTTTCATTTTTTTGGTATTGTGTTTGCATGTGAATGAACGTCAACTGAATGATTCTTTCGTGTGTGTACAACTTTAATTATATAGTTATTGATTATAAGAAGTCGATTTTCTCTTTCTTTTTTATTTTCTTCTTCTCAGGAGAAATTCCATAATCATTTTCACTCACAAGACTATTCAGTATAACCGATATTCTTTATTATTTTACGATAAATCTTTCTTCTTCCACTAATTTAATATACAATATGAAGAAGCAAACAATATTAGACTAGATTGTTTTTTTTTATTTGGTCTATTATTATCTGCCACTATTTTTTTTGTCTGTCTCTTCATTTTTTTTTTATTATTATTATTAATTTATATATACATATATAAAAGAGCCATTTAAGTAGCTTATTCGTTTTTTTTCTCTTTCTCTCTCTCTCTCTCTCTCTTCATATTACTTCAAAAGAAGCATACAGACAGTTGTCACTTCTGTTGTTGTGTTTTGAATCGTGTGAATCTTGTTTGGTATGATTATCTAATTCTTCTGTTCATAAATTGCTCTTTTTTTTGCTTGTTTGTCTCATATAATATTCATTCGTAATTAAACTATTTTTTTCTACAATAAATATAAATTATACTTGCAAGAATTAATTTACTTATTGATGCATTAAAACAAGACAAATATTGACTGTATATCAAACAGAGAAAAAAAACGATTATAATTTAAGGGATCGTATTTAAACATGAATCATTCCAGGTAGCGTTAGATCTCTTGATAATCATCAATCAGGATTATATATTATCCTAATATTTGTCTTCGTGTTTTAATAATTGTTGCTTTACGGAAGATCAAGTTATCTTTACTGACTTTTTACGGACTATATCAGAAGCTGAGAAGTCAGTAGAATCAGTACTTGTTTTATGATTATTGTCTATGGATTTAAATATCATAGAACTTTAAATGAACAAGAAGCATTCCTAATTTCGATTGACTTCTAAATAACTTCCCGTAAGTATGAAAATGGCTTTCATGATTGATAGACAATTTTAAGCACATGCTTTATATGACTGGAATACATTGGAGTCAGCTGGATTTTAATTTTCTGCATATTGTTTTTCTTTTTGTTTAATGTATTGCATTCTCTTTCGATGTTATTGTCAATATGTTAACTATTTGTATTGTTTTACTGAATATATGCGCGTTTTCCCTCGAATATTATATTTGGAAAAATCAATTCATTTTTTTTAATATTCTTAAATCTATAGGTGACATCTTAGGGATCTACAGTTCATTGGTCTATTCATTTTTCTATAGTAATATTCTCATTCATAATATATATGTACATAAGATTTTGCATAGAGTATTAATACTCATTTTTTCTTAGTAGTCATTTATGTCAAATGATTTATTGAACAAAGAAAAGGCCTTGCTTATTATCATAATATAATACAAACGAATGAGAAAGAAAATGAATGATTTATGCCATTCGTTTTATCGTCACAGTTGATTTCACATATTTTTGTTCTTTATGTATGATAATATTATATCATGAATACAATATTATTTCTGGTTACTTAAATTTTAGATCTACTTCGAAAATAAGTATGAGCACTAGCCATTCCGACATCTTACCAAGTCATATAAGTAAGATTTTCTTACGTAAATATCATAAACAAAAAAAATTTGTTTTAGCCCATGATATTTCCAATATTCGTTTAAATAAACCACAATTACGAATTTGTTGTATTGGTAAAGAAAATCTTTTCTAATAAATTAAAAAATTATTTGACAAAAATAATTTCTCTTAGGTGCTGGATATGTTGGAGGTCCAACTTGTGCAATAATTGCTAGTAAATGTCCTAATATTCAAGTAACTGTAGTTGATATAAGTTCTGAACGTATAGCTGGTTGGAATTCCGATGCTCTACCAATATTTGAAGTAAACTATTTATTATTATTCTTTAGTATGAATTTTGTTTTTCTAGCCAGGATTAGATGAAATTGTTCGAAAAATTCGTAATAGAAATTTATTTTTCTCAACTGATATAGAAAAATCAATACAAGAAGCTGATCTAATTTTTATTAGTGTTCATACACCTACAAAATCTTATGGTTTCGGTACTGTCAGTTGAATAATTGACTATTAACATATATATAAATTTAAAAGTTTACTTTTTTTACATAGGGACGAGCTGCTGATTTACGATATGTTGAAGAAGCTGCTCGACAAATCGCTCATATATCCAAAACAGATAAAATTGTTGTTGAAAAATCTACAGTGCCGGTAAAAGCATGTGAATCAATAAAAACAATATTGAAAACTAATAAACATCGTGGTGTTAATTATCAAGTTCTTTCTAATCCAGAATTTCTAGCTGAAGGTTCAGCTATTCATGATCTATTAGCACCGGATCGTGTTTTAATTGGTGGTGATGAAACTGTTGAAGGTTCATTAGCAATTAAAAAACTTTCATGGATCTATGAACATTGGGTACCAAAAGAAAAAATTCTTACAACAAATACATGGTCATCAGAATTATCGAAATTAGTAGCTAATGCATTTTTAGCACAACGTATATCAAGTATTAATACAATATCAGCAGTTTGTGAAGCAACAGGTGCATCTGTAAGTGAAGTCGCAAAAGCTGTTGGACTTGATTCACGTATTGGAAATAAATTTCTTAATGCTAGTATAGGTAAGAAGAATAATTTTCTTTTTGTTTTTTTTAAATATTATTGTATTATTTACAAAAAGGTTTTGGTGGTAGTTGTTTTCAAAAAGATATCTATAATTTAATTTATTTGGCTGAATCATTAAAACTTGAACCAGTTGCACAATATTGGCTACAAGTTATTAAAATTAATGATTGGCAACGTGAACGTTTTGCACAAATGATTGTTCAGAATTTATTTGGAAGTGTTAGTGGGAAAAAAATAGCTATTTTTGGTTTTGCTTTTAAAAAAGATACTGCGGATACTCGGTAATTATTTTCCATTGAAGTACACAACCATTTATTTTACTTTTTAAGAGAATCATCGAGTATTTATGTGTGTCGATATTTAATAGATGAAGGTGCATCATTACATATTTATGATCCAAAAGTATCATCAGATAGAATTTATCTTGATTTATCGGAACAAACGGGTTCAACTGAAAGAGATTGTAAGAGAATATTTTGAGAAATACTCATAAATATAATTTAACTTTAGTAAATGATCATGTTCAAATTGCGAATGAACCATATGAAGCAGCGAAAGATTCTCATGCAATTGTTGTTTGTACTGAATGGGATGAATTTGCAGTAAGTTTATACTTATTTGTTTACCTTTATTTATTTAATTTTGCCTTTTTAGAAATTAGATTATGAATTAATCTATAGTACAATGCAAAAACCATCGTTTATATTCGATGGACGACTTGTACTTGATCATGATCATTTAATGAGTATTGGTTTTAATGTATTTTGTATTGGAAAAAAACCACCGAAAAATCAATTTACAAATCAAAGTCCACTGTGAAATCTCAGTTACATTTTTGATATACACCGTTTTCCTTTTTCTCATCTATAATCGCTTTAATCTCTTACAATGGAAATTTTACTAATTGCATTTTTATTATATCATGTGATAATATTTAACTTTCATTATATATTAATAAACTGAATTTTTATTTAAGATATATGCAAAACAATTGATTAGTTTCTATTATATTTCCAGGTTGAAATAGGAGATCTAATCTAGTGGCGTAGCCAGAGTATGGCATGGGTAGGCGCCGCTTACACACCAGACCCATTCGCCCGCTCACCGGTCATTTGAAAAACCGGCTTTTCCATATATAGTATTTTGGAAATCGGTAGAGCGGCGCCAACCCATCCGTCAATTTCTGGTTACGCCACTAGTCTAATCGAATCAGATTTTTTTGTACTTCATTGAATCCATTCTTCCCTATTCATCTTTGAGAGTGTGGGTAGGTGTTGAGGGTTCATCCTCTCGCACACCGATACCCACACCCTCAAGATTTATGAGAATATTCTATTATTGAAGATAAGATCTGTTTTCTTTCAGATATGATATCTAAAATAGTCCGACCGTTGATGAATGAAATCTTTTATTTGGGTACACGTAGTCCAATATTAGCATATAAAAAAATTGAAACACTTCTTCAACAATATAATACGAGTGCTAAACATGATAAAATAGCTATTCTTGATCATATTGCAAAAGCTTATCATCCAGATCAAGAAGAAGTTACATCGCAGGTTTTCTTTTTTCCCAAAAGAATCAATCGATTTCATTGTCTTGTTTCATAGTAGATTCAACGAATGACATCATCAGATTTTATTAAAAACTGTGAACGAATTCATACATGTTCAGAACCAAAATATGCACAATTATTTCGTCTTATTGGACGACAACCTGATGGTGTTCGTTCACTTGTTCATCTCCGTGCTGATTTACTAAGATTTCTTCCTGAAATGGGTTTGAATCAAAATTCTTTTTTATGTTCGTTATTATTTCTATGTATATAGTAAATAATTTTAGACTCACCAGATTATGCTAAACGAATGAGTGATAATCTTCAAGATTTACTTGCAACTTGGTTTACAACAGGTTTACTTAAAGTTGAACGTATTACATGGCAGAGTCCTTGTGAAATTGGTAAAATTTAGATAGTTAAATACGAAATATTTTAATACTAATAATAGTTCAACGTATATCTGAATATGAAGCAGTACATCCTATTCGAACATGGACAGATTTAAAACAACGTTTAGGACCTTATCGGTAAAATAAAATAAAATATTATCCTATAATATGTTTTTTGTAATTATTTAGTCGATGTTTTGCTTATACTCATCATATGATGCCAAATGATCCTTTAGTTATTTTACATGTTGCATTAATGGATGATATATCTGATTCAATTCAAACTAGTTAATATATTTAATTTAATTATATATATAAAAATAAATTTCTCTGTATAGTTTTAAAACGAGTTTCTCCTACATCGAATAAATCTGAAGAAATTCAAAAGGAAAATGAATCATTAATTAATTCAGCAATTTTTTACTCAATTTCTTCAACACAAGCTGGTAAGTTCTAACAGAATACATTTTCAAAAGAAATAAACTATCTTGATTTATATATAGGTCTTAAAGGTATTGAATTGGGTAATTCATTAATTAAACGTTGTGTTCGACAATTACAAGTCGAACATCCACAATTAGAAAAATTCTCATCACTTTCTCCAATACCTGGTAAAACCTACTAATCAAGAATTTTTTTTCTAAATATATCTTTTCATTTAGATTTTCGTAAATGGCTTATGGAAGAATTAAATTCTTCTTCAACGTCATTAATTTCCTCTGAAACTCGTTCATGGCTTAATTCATTTCTAACATCAACAACAACTTGGCATTTAGATGAAGAAATTCTGAATAAAATTCAACCAATTTTAATGCATCTTTGTGCATATTATTTAACTCAAATTAAACATCCTCGTACAGGTTATGCACGTGATCCTGTTGCGAATTTTCATTTACGTAATGGTGCAGTTATTTGGCGATTAAATTGGTTAGCTGATCGTAGTCAACGAGGCTGGAAACAATCTTTATCAATTATGGTTAATTATCGTTATTATGATTTCGTTAAAATTGATCAGAATAGTATTGATTATATTGATAAAAAAACAATACAAATTGATGAACAAGTTTCAAAATTACTTTAAATTCGATTTCTATTTTTAAAATGTACTTTTCATATTATTTACTTGATTAAATCGTAAAATCCCGGTATCAGTTGAAAATTTTATTATTTGTTTTTTATCAAATCCACATTGACATGTACAACTAAGTGCATAATGTGGTTTAATAAGTAGTTGAATCATATTTGGATAGAATTTTTCATCAGGTAGAAATCTTTGTTTTTCTCCATAACATTGACAATTACAATCAAGAAAATTAAGTTTAACTGGTAATTGTTCAGTTTCATAACTACCATCAGTTGTGTTATTAATATTTTTTGACATAAATTTTATACAAAACAAAAATAAATTAAACGCGCATTTATTTGGAATTTCAAAATAATGAAGCTATTTAGTTTCCATAGTTCAACAAGTAGACATTCATAAGACACTTTCTATTATCACATTGAAAGAATACTATAGAGTGCATGTGAGAGATAATTATAATATCTATATTCACTTCGTCAAGACACTTTACTAATCAGACAACAAAAGAATGTGGGTGGGTGATATAGACATGATACACCCACATCCAGATGAAGGCGCTAGGACAAAACGAATTGGTAGTAAAACTTTGATATTGAATAGTGCATGTATGTGAAATGTGGATAATGCTTAGTTACAATTTAATGAAGGCAGGGTTTATGTGGATAGATAAAAGTCTATCGGTGAACTTATAACAGTCGAATTGACATTTACTTATTTTTTCTAGTCTCTGTTAGACATGGGTTCAAACAAATTTGAATATGTTCAATTTATCTCATTTAATCTGCATTATTCGGCTTATAGATACTTGTCTTTGATGATCAAATAAAACGATCTATTGAATATTTCTTAATGATTCAAAACAAAAATAAGAAATAGTTCAATATTTTTTTCTTATCTAGATTATTAACATTTCCGAAATTTATTTCCTGACATTATCTACGATTACTTTATTATACTAATTTATATTCACAATAAAATCATATGTCGCATGCTTATTTTTCATCATATATAGACAAAAATGATCTAAAATATTTAAGTGCATGTCTATCCGTAATAATGAAATAATATTTTTTTCTATTAGATTTAATAATACTCGAATTTATTTTTCTCTATTCTTTAATGAAACAAATGTTAAGAATATACTCGAAATAATTTATATTTTTTTAACAGAAAAAAAAAATATACAGATTTTAATAATAGTCAAACTGTTTGTTCTTTTTAATATAAAATAATTATGTAAAATACACTATTTGTTCTTCTTCTTTTCTCTATGGTATTTATAATTATTCTTTCATGATTCTATTCTAAAATGTATTTTTCATTAGCGTTGATGTAGAAGTAATAAGTTCTTCGGAATATTAATAAAACTTAGTAGATCATCTCGTTGCTCGTTTTCTTTTTGATAAAGATTCAATCTTCACAAAATGAGAAATTCTATCTTAATCTAATCATCATCAATTTTTCTATTCGAATACAAAATAGTCTGTTGCTTTTTATTTTGTGATACATATAAATTGTATGAAAAAAATTTCATTAAAAATAAGAAATCTACTTGATTAATAACAATAAATATATGATATATACAAATAATATTTTTAAATTAGGTTTTAAAATATTTGAATCATCATAATTACATAGATCTCGATCTCCACAACATGTAGCACAACTCCAACTACGACCTTCATCATTTGGTCGACATGGTGCTATTGAATGAGTATAATTTAATTGTTTTTCACATGCTTTACGTTTTGTACAGTATTTTGTAATTAATAATTGATTAAGAATAGCTATATAAAAAAAGAATTAGCGTATGTATTTATATATGAAAGAAATTTTACCAGGTCTTTGTACAATTGTTAGACATGTATCAAATGTTGGTTGACATTCAGTTGCATATGTTGAATTTTTAGAATTACATTCTTCATTAGTATATCTCATTGAACATTGATAACAAGAAAGTCCTTCGGTTTCTAATAAATTATGAATATAAAAAAACGAAAGAAATTTATTTTCAAAAATCTATTTCGGTTACTTTGAAGATTAATAATTAATAATAAGACAAAAATTAAAGACCACATTCATTCTGTATTTGATCAAGAATAGAAAACTATGAAAGATCGATTGTGATATAATGATATGCACTTGCATCAAGAATAGCACTTCCTCATTTCTTTCTCTCTGTCTCTTTCTAGAAAAAGATAAGCTAACATTAGCTCCTTTTTTTTCCTACAACAAGCACAGTCATCTTAATCCAATCTCTCGAGAACTAACTCAGCGGAAAAAAAAGACGTTCGTCTTAACGTTTCTCTTCTTATATATATATATATATATATATATTTCTATGTATCTTTCTTGATCGTCATCTGATGAAGCAGTCACAACAACAACAACAACAAGGAGCCGGAAATCAGCTCATTGCACAGTCATATTGCTTGCTTGTAGGCATAGACATTCGATTCCTTTCCGGTATTGTCAGATGGTATAGAAGAAAAAAAGACAATCTATCGATCTTGATAGTCACAAAATAGAATCAGAAGAAGAACTCATTGATTCTAATACAACTAAATTGTTCATTCTCTAATATAACCATGTCTTGCTTTTTCTTTTGTATACATTTATATATATATATGTGAGAATTGAGCAAAAAAAGAAAAGAATAATAAGAAGAAACATAAAGATCTACAGATAGTAGTCTAACCATGTGAGATAAAAGAGAAATGGCACCGAGAACAAAACAAAACAAAACAAAAAAGTCGAAAAGAAAAAGATGTATACATTGTTGCCATTAAAAAGTGAATTATGCTAGTTTAACATTGTACAACACTTGGATAATCGCATCGATCATTTAATGTATTAAACAAAAGGCCAGGTGGACAACTACGACTATAAAGTATTCCATTTGGTAAATTTAAATCAACTAAAAAATAAAATCAAGTTTAGATTTTCAATTTATTTATTTATTTAACTTACATTGTCCAAAATATACACATTCAAAATAACGTCCTTGTTTGCAATTTGATACATCAGTAAATCGACCATTACCTTGACAACGGAAATATTCTAAAACAAAGATCATAATTATTTGCATAAAACTATACATAATTCAATTATTTATACCTGTTTCGCATCGTTGACCAGAATAACCTGGTTTACACACACAAATCATATTCGAACCTTGTTCTTGACATTTACCACCATTTTGACATGATAATTGACTACAACTTGATTGACCAGATTTCGGACGAGCAGCTAAAGAGAAAATTGAATTTACTAAATTTGATTTCTATTCTAAAATTTACTAATTGATATTTCGCACAATGGTCCGGTAAATCCATTTACACATTGACAAAGTTGGCTACCAACTGAATTTGTATAACATTTACCTCCATTACGACAAAGACATTCATTTGATGATGATGATGATGAAGTATTACATTGTGGTCGAAATATTCGATCAGGACAAAAACATGCATATGCATTAACAAGATCATAACATGTTCCACCACCCATACTAAACGAAAACAATTACCATTATTCATAGAATCTAACCAAAAAAATATATTACCAAGGATTTGACGCACATTCATTAATATCTAATAGAAAAAAAAAGATTGTATAACAAAATAATATTTGAAATTTAATACTCAACTGCTTTCACAATATGCACCCGTGTAACCTTCACGACAACGACAAGTATTTACACCTGTATCAGTTAATATACATTGTCCACCATTACAAACATCTTTTTCTATTGGATTACATGTTGCAACCGGAGAAATTATATTTATACTCGCTCCACCACGATATTTTACATTACTACTCGTTGTCGATGAATCTATTGGAGTTGTAGATTGTATTAAGAGAGGCGGTATAGTAAAATTATTTTGTGTTGAATCTAGAATTTATTTTTATAAACAGATTATGAAATGAAATTTAATATTAACATACTCGTAGTTGAATTACATGAAAGATTAAGTGTACCATCGGGACATATACATACATAGGAATCTCCTTTTTGATTTAATTGATAACAAATACCAACAGTACATGGATTTGATGAACAACCTGAACTTGTTACATGAACTAAATAATATATATTGATTTATGTTTAAATGAGATGTATTTTTATTACCATCGCAATTTACTCCTATATATCCTTCGTAACATTGACATCGATAACCAGATTTCTCTGATAAACAACGTCCATTATCTTTACATGGATTTGATGAACAAAAATCAACTTCTAGAAAAAAAATAATTTTTCTTCTAATCTATTCTTAAGAATAAAAATAAACCTTGTTCACAACGTAAACCAGTAAAATTCGGTGGACCTTAAATATATAAATCAAATTATTTAAATTTAATTTTTCTAAATATTTTATTTACATTGACAACAAGTTGAACCAATTTGATCAATACTACACGATGGTTCATCAGATGAAAATGGTACACATATACCACCATTTTTACAAGTCATATGTGTACAAAATGAACTTGTTGCTATATTAAATACTTAAAATAAGATTGCATCAAATAAAAATTCTTACTTGGACATGTATCAATAGTTGTATAAGATACACCATCAACTTGACACATACACATATATCCTTTCGGTGCTGCTTCTAATGCTAAACATCGTCCTTGTGCCCCACAAGGCATTGTTATACATGGATCTAGAGAAAAAAAAGATATTTACTTTTTGAACAAAAATAAACTTCATAATTTACTTGTTGGTACAGAACAATTTGTCATTTGAATAGTACCATCGAAACATCGACATATATAACCATTGAGTAAATTCGTAGTTATCTCACATTCTCCTGGTCCACATGGATTAGGTAGACATGGATCTTAAACAGAAAATAATTATTGGGTTTTTCTTTTCTGTAACTTAATTTACTTGGATCAGCACATTTAAACATTGTATTTTGTCCATCGGAACATTGACAATAGTAAGGTATTTGTGCTTGATTAGTTGCAATACATTTTCCAAGTGAACCACATGGTGATGATTGACATGGATCTGATATTTAGGGAGAAAAACAAAACAATTTTTATTCTCTTATTATAATTCAAATCAACCTACTCTTCGCTTCTGTACATAAAGTACCATTCCATCCAGGCAAACAATGGCAAAGAAAACCATTCTCTAAGTCCGTACATGTGCCATTATTCGCACATGGATTTGATGCACATTCATCTAATTCTAATTAGAGAAGTTTGAACGTTTTTCTTTATACATTCAAATTAAACTACCTTGATTACATGTCGGTCCGGCAAAACCCGAATCACATTGACAAGTAAATGAATTTGATGTATTCGGAATGCATGTACCATGCTTATTACATACATCCGGCGTGCATACTACGTTAAGAATAAATACAATTTTTTTTTAAAGATTATCTACTATATACACTTACCTTGAGCATTTGTTAAATTAATGAAAAATGAAAAAATAATAAGAATATAAATTAACATCAAAAATGATGTTAAGCTGTTCATCGATGTCATTGTTCAAAGAATGTTTTGCTGTTTAAGAAAATGAAGAAAAAAATTGAATAAATATATGAGGATAAAATGATATGATATGATATTTTGTCTCGACAATGCATGTATTGTTCTTTTATTCTTCATTTGAATGGCTCAAATGTCAATCGATCTTTAAGAGATACGAGACGTATCATATTCATTTTAAGTTTGTAAACAGAATGGCATAGATACATCTCAGACAAGCATTACATCATATGTATATATATATAGGTGTGTATACTCTATCCTCATACTTGTCGATACAACTATGTGAGAAACAAAATATGATGACAACACTTACTCACTCAATTGGTAAGATACTGAATGAAAAAAAAAGAAAGGAAAGAGAGAGAGAGAGAAATAGATTTATATATATCATCAAATAACGACAATTGTCATTCTAATACAAATAGTGCATCTTCTATCTGCTCTACCTTGAATGCCGTCGTTGAATATTTCTTAATGAGATGCAAATGATGATAGACAGAAAGAAAGAAAAAAATCCGTTTATTGTCTCATATATGAATCAATAAACAGAAAAAGAAAGAATAGATTGAGACAACAATTCACCTTGTTTCTTAGTCGGATTATTGAATGAACATAATCATCATCAGCATATACAGACAAACACTTTTGATCTATCGTCTCATAAAATTTCTATAATAGATTAGAACGACTGTATTTGTTGAACAACAATACAAAGAAATGAATAGATGATGTTTCGTTATAAAACAAAAAAGATAGACAGACAATGATCAAATAGAATGAATCGAATAAATTTTCTATTCAAAGATAGTGTATTTTTTTTGTCTTATTTTCAATTCAAACGAAAAAAATTAGCAAATTAAATATAAACATTTCAAAAATATAGAATTCATATTAGACGATTGAAATTTTAACCTTTTCTAAAGTAATATATTTATGATAATCAGGAGTTGTATCATCGAAAAATGTTAAGAATACGAATATTTTATCAATATACATATTTTAAGTGATTGAATACTGTTTAAAGTATGATTTAATCGATATTCTACTGTATTATAAATGATTAAAATAGATGTATCGAATTTAACAGAGTTTGTATTTTTATTAGAGAAACAATAAGTTGCTACTGCCAATGTATGATCACGCCACTATAGGAGAATATAGAAAAAATCATGTCATGTAACGACTGTAACCACAACATTACTCATTTGTGTTGCATATAATTGAAATGACTCATCGACGTACAATATCATATGCAATAACACGTGACAATTTTTGTCTTCCCGAACATGACTCAGTATAATGTAATTGTGAAATAATTCTAAATGAGATATATAAATAGTTCAAGAATATTAATTATGTTTGTAGAAAGTGTGATTAATAAATAATTCAAACATGCCACAACGACAAGGAAAACGACAGGGTTTAAGAACAAATGCAACTGTACGACGAAATGAATTCGAACATAAAGCTAATCGTGGTGATTTTCTCGTTGATAAAAATAGTGAAGTTCCACTTTCTTTATCGAAATCGAATCGATGGAAATTACTTGATGATAAAGAATGTCAACTACCAATTCGAAAAATGATACCTACACATATGCAATCCAATTCAAAAAGTAGTCCATTTTGGCACGCTGGATTTCCTGGTGGACATTTTTGAGATTATGATCGAGCACGACAATATCAATCAGTGAATGGTAAAAGAAGCAACCTTGAATTAGAAGAAGAAGAGACATTCGATACATGGATTGATTTATCATTTAAAGATTATGAATATCCTTTAAAACGAGCATTATACAAAAAACATGATACACCTTGTAGATGTTGTCTTTATCGCGGTGGTGTAATACTCTTCCGTGGACGTGGTAAAAAATCATTAGGAAAGACAAAAGGCATGAAATCTTATCGACATAAAGATTGGTAAGATGAATTTAATTTATAATGAAACACTCCGATAATACAAAACACATATGGAGAATTAATATATAACTCAATTTTTGAAGCGTATTAACAATATTCATAAAAATTCAAATGTATTTTTCTGTTGTACAATAGAATCATAAATGTTTTTTTTCTTTGTAAATAAAAAATCAAGTCATGCAAAAACATTTTTCTATAAATTAAAAAGCTATTTGTGTCTATGACTACATCCTTTCACGTGTCTTTGAAAGAAGAACTGACTATTTTTAATATATTATTGTATCCCATTTTTTATACTTCAATGAAAATAATTATTCAATCTATACTGTTCCCTGTTATGCTTTACTATGAAGTAGGATGTACTTTTCGAATACAGAATATCATATTAGAAATATGAATTACACTTGAAATCGTATAATAAATATAAATTTTATTTTTTTCCAAATACGAGTTTAACTACTTAATTAACATGTACATGCACTGAACAACATGGCAAATAAAATTTAGTTTATTTAGTTCCTCATTAACGTGATTATGTAAGTGGTGCAACCACTTTACGTCGTCGCCATCTTTCAAGATGAATCTTGAAAAGAACATGAAACAACTGCCGACGAAACCGTTCAGATGTACAAATATAGATATAAAATGGACACTATAAATAAATAAAGTTCAAACAATAAATTCATGTATTTTATAATAAGTTTTAACTTACAGCGAAATATGAGAAATAGGTATAAGATGTTAAATTACTGACAAAACTAATTTGTTGAGCAATAATTGGATTTTGAGTAATAGTTGTTACTGAAGTTAGAACGAGTATAACAGGATAGGGCAATAAAGCAATAATATTGTAAATATCAAGAATAAGAACCATGACAGTTAATTGTTTGTCTAATTCACGCCGGACAAGTGGTCTTGTACGATATTCAATTCGTTGAACATTATAATAAGCCAATGTCCCAAATAAAGCAACAACAGTCACTGGTAGATATCCTGTAAAAACTGCTGTATAACAAAAAGTATAGTATTGTGAAAATACATGATTGGTTATAGTACAACTCGGCCGGACAGTAGCAGATGACGGGATTAAATTGAAATATATGAGACATGGAATACCATGAAGTATCCAAATTACAGTGGTTGTTATACATAGCCGTCGAGCTACTTTTATATTACTCCATTTTTGAAAATAAGGACGGAAGCAAGTAGCCAAAAACTGATCAATTGTTGCAAAACAAAAACATGATAATGATATAAGTGCACATACTTGACGACAATATTGTCTGAACTTACAATAAAATAATGAATCTGTTGTCCAATCAATTCCAAATCCAGTCATTACAATCAGAGGAAATAAACCACTGATGAGCTGTCCTATATTGACACATGACATGATAAGTAAATAGAATGCACATGAATTTTGTCGAAAAGTATGAAGACTCATAAAAACAATAATATTCAATACTTCACCAATAATACCTGCAATAAGAACAGGGAATCCTACATACATAGCTACGTGTTGTATATAACTGGCGTATATTGAGCTACTTGTAGTTGCCATATGTTGTTCAGCGACTAGAAATTGAAGAGTTCAAATAAAATATTGAGAAAAAATACACGTACTTTTATATTATAGTTCAAAAAAAAAGTTTTTCGGTAGACTAAACTAATAATGAAAATTATATTTTTATGCATGACTTTGTAAATCTTTTGATAAGTGATGTTACATGAATGATTAGAAATAATGAAACTTCAATAAAAAATATTAATGGCTGTAAATGTAATATGATTATCGTAGCAAGTATGATGTTAAAAAGATCAAAGTACTTCTCTTTCAGATTCATTTTATGCTTCAATGCCAAACTCAGTTTATATCAAAAATATTATAATTAGTACTTTTCTCTAGGTATATTCAGTAGTTGTTATATCGAGGTAGTTGCATATTACAAGTATCAGTATTAATATATGTACTACTAAGTGTGTAGGATGAACAAGAAATTAAATTTATAAGAGTCATTAGTGTCACAACAGAGTCTCTTATATATACTAAATTCAACAATCTTTATGACTTGTTTCGAATTTTAAATATGAATATATATTTAGTTTTATATCACACATAACTAGTTCATAATGAACATCGCTTCATTATGAGCTGACATCTCTAAAGACAACACTGTTAAATTTCAAAATGTCTAGTAGATATTCAAAGTACGACCGATATATTCTTTGAAGTACCTACTCGAGTAATTTTGATCATGTATTTATGTTCTTTTAAATGAGAATCAAATTATTTACTGCTTTTTTCCTAATGCTTCAAAGAAAGATCGTGTTCAAAGTTCGAACAGGATATAAAAAAAATTCTGGTATATGTTAGTTAATACAATGGTTTGTTTTATTGAAGAATTCAAACTACAAATAAATTTAGCTTTTAAAATCTTTCAGGATTCAATGTCATACATATCACAAGAAGATAATACGAATACAATAACTTTAATATATTAGCATCTATCAAATACAAATGCTTCTCATTGAAGTGGTAACGCCAGTACTGCAACCACTCTGCGTCGTCGCCATCTTGCAAGATGAATCTTGAAAAGAACATGAACCAGTTGCAGACGAAAACGTTCAGAAGCACATATATAAATGTAAAATGCACACTACAAATAAACATATAACAGTTAAATCTACTTTATTTCAACCTACCCCATAGTGTACGTAGTATAAAATTACAGATGAATCACTAGCGAATTGAATTTGTCGAGCGAGAACTGGATTTTGAGTACTATTAATAACTGAAGTGAGAATAAGTGTGATAGCATATGGTACTAGAGGAATGATATTGATTATATCAAGAATAAGAACCATAACAGTTAATTGTTTGTCTAATTCACGTCTAACAAGTGGTACTGTTCGATACGCAATTTGTTGTACATTATAATAAGCTAATGATCCAAATACAATAGTAATGATTATAGGAAGATAACCTAGTAGGACGACTGAATATGCATAAATAAAATATTGGTTAAATATTGTATTTGTTGGAGTGCAACTTAAAGATCCAGAAGTGGTCGATTGAATTATGTTGAAATATATAAGACATGGAATACCATGAAGTATCCAGATTATACTAGTTATTAAACATAATCGTCGAGCTACTTTTATATTACTCCATTGTTGCCAATAAACTCGAGAACAAGTTGCCAAGAACTGATCAATTGTTGCAAAACAAAAACATGATAATGATATAAGTCCACATACTTGACGACAATATGTTCTAAACTTGCAATAAAAGAGTGAACTTAATGTCCAGTCAATTCCAAATCCAGCGATCAGAATCCGAGTAAATAAACCAGTGATTAGCTGTCCTATATTGACACATGACATGATAAGTAAATAGAATGCACATGAATTTTGTCGGAAAGTATGAAGACTCATAAAAACGATAATATTCAATGTTTCACCAATAAGACCTGCAATAAGAACAGGGAATCCTACATAGATAGTTACTTGTTGTGTATAGTATGTATATATTGCGTTAGCAGCAGTCGATATTCTTGTTAAAATTAGTAGACTGAATTATAAAAGAGTAAAAAGTGTTGATAATATTATTTTCTTAAGAAAAAGCTCATGCACGATTTGACAAACGTTTTTGGTAATATATGCATTCATGTTTAAGTAACATATTCAAAAGAATACCGATATCATTAGCAGAATATCATTGTTTTCTTAACATGATATGTCGGATATTGAATTATTCTTGCGTGCTAATGTTAAACATTTGTCTTGTTTTGTTAGATGTTAAGTGAGTATGACTTTAAAATGTGTCTTGTTTTTTTCTAAATTTAAATAAAGAAATCAAAGTGACGTGGAAAGATTTATTATCTATTTATATATAATTATGCTCTATAGTTCATGTCAAGTTATTTGTTCCCGTATAAAATTAAAAATTTGTTGTATTGAGTATGTACAAAGTCTCGAGTAAGAACATACTTCGAGTACATGTTTCATATGAAAAATCAAGATCTTTTGAAACCTTTTATAAATAAATGTAAAAATATATAAATTATTTACTGTCCAAAAATGATATATTTAAACATCTGTAATAGATACAATCGATGATCATTAGTAAGAGGAAAAAAAAATACTTTTCTGTTCAAAGGAAATAGTAGACAACTAACTAAATATATAGAAAAAAAGAGCTGGTAATATTAGTAACACAGGTTTAAAGTTTCTTTTCTGCTCCTAATAATGTTGGATTAACAACACCACGTGTTGTATATAAATGTTGATCAGTTGGTGTGCCTTGTCCATAATCACCTTTAACAGTAACAACTGGTTCATTTTCGATTTTAGTCGTATGTAAAATACGATCTTTATTTTCTGTACTTTGAACAGGTATTGATAATTGATTTTTTGGTGTTTCTATAATAAAAATTAAATAAATAATATAGATGATTCAGAGATGAGAAAAAAAACGAACTGTCAAAAAGATTGTTTGATTCATTTTTAACTCGAATATAAACTTGATCAAGTATACAAGCTGATTGTTTAGGATAACATGCACTAAGTGCAACAAGAGCAGCTACGGATGAATAAAATGTTTTTCGTATAGGACCACCTTTATGACCAAGAAGAAGACCACCAAGTCCAGCAATAGTAACAACACCAACTTTAGGTAGAAAGGTTTCATCATCACGTATATAATCAATTGTAGCTAATGAAAAATAAATAAATAATACAAGATGAAAAATTATATGATAAATATACCTTTAGAATGAGCACTACCAGTTTCAATTCCACGTGCAACTCTCGAACGTAATTCCTGTCGATATAAAAATTAGCAAAAAAAACAACAATAACAAGTAATAAACCTTATTATCATTCCATGTTTGTTGAACAGATTGCCTAACTTGACTAATATATGAATAAAGCCAAGTATTATTAGTATTATTTATTTTAGGTTGTTCATCAGCTACACGTGGAACATATCGATAAATATCATCATTTTTTAAATCATAATATATTGGTAACTATATATATATATATGTAATGATTACTTTGAATTCAATCAAAGACAAAACTTACATCACGAACTCGAACAATACGAGAATTTTGTGTAGTAGAAGTTATATTATTATTGTCTGATGTTTTGGCCATTAAGCTATATTCACAAAATGATGATCTAGAATACTACACAATATTTCATTCAAAGTGTACGTTATTATATCTATCAGTCCAAAAGCCATTTCTTTTAGTCATTGAAATAGTTAACCTATCATAAATCATGACATCAAACGACATCTATACCATTCGATAACAATATATATGTACAAGAAAATATGAGAAGTAAATCATATTGTATCGATGCGTATTTCACTGCAATATTTTAATCGTACTACGATAAAAATATATATTTCTTGATGATTTACAGTCGAAAAATAGTCTCAGTTTGAGATCCTGATTTCGAAGTCTCTTACATACAACATATCGTCGTCTTAAAAAGAAAGATATTTGACCTGTATCAGTGGCGAATTTAGGGGGAGGCGGCAATCGACCCCCCTCCTCAGGTATCGCCTCTTCCTACTAAAAAATCATCCCCCCTCTTTCAAAATCCTAGATCCGCCACTGCTTTGAATCTAATTTACATATAACAAAAAAAATTTTATTTTCTAATACTGATTTATGAAACAATCTGTAAAAAAATATTGTTCAATAATTAATTGCTAATCCATAATTGTATTTGTCGTTCATTGATTAATTTGAAAGTAAAATTTTTTAAATGAGTGTGTTTTCTTAACCATTGATCGAATTCATTGTCACTATCGAAATAATATGCTAGATTATGAATAGTAATATTTTGTAAATATTTTAAATTTTCGATAAGTACTTCAAGATCTTCTTCACTATAAACATGGCAATTCATTAAATGTTCAAGATTAGGAAATGCTAAACAAAATTTTGTTCGAATTTTACTCGATATATATACACGTCGCAAATCAAGCCAACGTATTTGCGGATATTGAAAATCAATCATTTTATATAAATGATCAGGAAGTGATGATATTGTTAAACGAGTAAGACATGGTGCCATAGTAAGAAGTTGATTAAATACAAAAGGAGTGATGGTACACTCACTATCCAATTTTAAATGTACAAGTGTTGAAAAATCGTTCATATATGGTTTGATTTCACATAGATCTGAAAGTACGTAACATTCTGCGGTACGAGTATTGTGTTTCAAATTTAATGTTTTAATATTTGAAACACATTTAGAAGGAAGAATTGATACTTCATTATGTGGTAAATCGATTGATAGTGTTTCACTTAATTCAATATGTTGTTTGCAATTAACAGGCAATGTATCGGATGGTAATAAACCAATGGTAAATGTCCGATATTTGTTTTGATTATCTGTCCAGAATATCGTTTGAAAACTTTCGAGAAGTTGTTTCGTCATTGTTAATTCAGGTAAAGGAATAAGATCAATCTAAATAAATAAATAATGTTTTATAGACTTTTTTATAGGAATAAAATATGACATACTCGTAAATGAAAGATTTTAAGATGAGGTAAAAATTTTTCGATTAATAGTTGCCACCAATTTCCATCGAGCCATTGATTAAAATCCGATTGATTTCGTTCAATATGAATATTTAAATAAGTTAACATCGTACATGCTTGAATAAATCGTTCAATTTCATCTCGAAAACCATACTTAACTTTAATAGACAAATGAGTTAATGATCGAGGAACATTAAATTCTGAAATGTGATTATCGCCCGAGAATGTTGTTTTTAGACTTAAATTGAGTCGTTGTAGTTTAGGCATACAAATGAAAATGTCTGAAAGATTATCGATTGTTTGAAGATGAACTTGAAGTGTATGAAGATTTTCAGTAATAGGTAATATTTTGAAATTAAAACCCATATTTAATGGTTCATTATTTAAAATAAGAGTACGTAAATTAGATAATTGAAAGATTTTGATCAGCGCATTGTCATGTCTTTTCATATGATTATAATCGAAAGAATAAATTGTTCGAGTTTTAAAATCAATTGTCAAAGTATGAAGACATTCCATTTGTAATAAATTAGGAAAATCTTCTAAATTTCGTAATCGAAGATGTTCGAGTCGTGTAAAACTTTGATTATTAGTAAAAAATAAATCCGTTTGACCAGGAGTTTCTTCATCATCACTTACTGTAAGTGATATAATTTGATCTGGATGAATTATTTTACATATCCAATCGTATTCACGTTTACGTATTGATTGAAAATTAATTTTATAATGTTGATAACTTCGTATACATTGTCTTAAATATCGACTGAAATTATGAAATGAATGAAGAATTTCACTAGCCGTTAAATAAGTAAATACATCAAAGATAAGTTCAACTGGAAATTGATCAAGAACAAGCTGTGGTAAAGGCATATTTTATAATAAGTTTATGAATAAGGCTAGCAGCGATCGTTCGTACAATAAATACATAGCTTAAAATATGTTATTTCGCAATCAACGCCCAAGAATAAATCATATGAATACATGTGCATACCATATATGGCAAGAAATAGTTTAATAACATAAAGAATGACAAATTTTTTTCATGTCCTTATATGGAATGAAACAAACGTGACACTCATTATCTAGACATTTGTTTTTCTCTATATAGAATTGCATAGCAAATGATAAACTATGAAAGCAAATGAATCAGGTGAGATGCGTTTATGACAAAATTTATCACTTTTATTATTATAGAACAAAAAATAAAAAAAAGAGAATTAATAAACGTAACATTAACAGACAATGGATATGAAGGAAATATTTTGAAAGACATATATATCATTTTTTTTCTAGCTCCGAATACTTTTCTTATTTGTAATATAATGAAAAGTGAAACAACAATTGTATTGTACTTGAAGCCAAAACAAATAACAATGTTTTAGCTGAAAATAAATATCCTATTTTTCACAACAGTACATGAAAGAGAATAAAAAATAAGATCTATATATATAACTATTCATCGCCGAATGTGCTCATTGCATTGGGCATAATCACTGGTATGACTGTAAACAGTTCTTTTTTGATGATTTCTAGAACAAATGAATCAATGAATAGTTGTCAATTTAACAGAACAAAAAAAATCATACATATGTATATATACATAGAAAGCACGAGCATTAATGAAACGTTCAAATAGAAAACAGATTTTAAAAAAATTCATAAAATTCTACAATCAAGAAAAACACATTTTTGCATCACATTAAATCGTTTTAAAGGCTGTATATTCTCATACAATAAATATAATTTTGTTTTCTTTCTTCAATTATCATTAATCCATTTTTCGACATTTTTTCTTTTAATATTTGCTGAATTTTCTTCTGTATCTTCATTAATTGATTTTAGACGAGTTTCATCATTATCTGTAAATATTTCATCATTATTATTATTATTATTATTATTATTAATTAAAATATTTTTTGATTGTTCAAAATAATCTTGTTGTTCTATTTGACTTATTGCACTACAACCTGATGGTGTACGTGAATGTGTTTTTGAATGATGTTTTGTTGTTGTTGTTATAGATGTATCATCAATAGTTGCAGCACCATCTGATAAAGTTCGTTGATGTTTTTTATTTGTTGTTGCTGTTGTAGAATTTTTACCCATATCATATGTTCCACTTGATGCACGTGTATGTTGTTTTTTAATTGAATTAATTAATTGTTGATCAATATAAATAGTTGATGTATCAGATGTTTGTCTTGAATGTGCATAATGTGCTGGAACTTTAGGTAAAACTTTTGATAATGATTCAGTTGGAATTGTATTAACAATATGATGACGTTGTTGTTGATTCTGTTGTTGAAATGTTCGATGAAGAATTTTATAAAATTCTCGACTATTTAAACCATGTGATGGTGTTGTTGTTGCTGCTATATCATCATGATTTATTAAATTATCAATAATTTGTTTATATGCACGTTGATTTTCATTTGTTATTTCAATAATTTGTCTATAAATTGTATCAGCACCACTATAATCAAATATTCCTATAGTTGATATACGAGATATTTTATTTAAACATCGACCTAATTTTTGACGATTAAGAGTAAATATATAAGGAATATTTTGTTCTTTACATAGATTAATTATTTGTTCAATAGCATCATTAAGACCACCTTGACTTTGAATGGATTGACAATCAGGTGCAATTAAAACACATTTTAAACGTTGTAATCGTAAATGTTTAGTTACTTCACGTATACCATGAACGAAACGACGTTTACGACGTGCACGTTCAGGATTTGATTGAAATTGTTGTTTTTTACGATCTTGAAAACGTTTTAATGTTAATAATAACTGTATACATAATTCATCCAATTGACGATCAATTAATTGTGAACAATATTCACGAAAACCAGCATCATGAATTTGTTGTTTTATATTTGATTGAGGAATTTGATGAGCATAGGGTGTTTGTAATTGACTTGTAGGTTCATGATCAATTATTTCATCATCATCATCATCATCATCATCATCATCGTCCTCGTCATCATTATCATCACTTCCATTATTAGATTCTTCTGTACATGATGCACTTGTATCTTCAGTCATATTAATAGGCAACTGGCTAATAGAAGGATCATTGATGTATCTAAAACGAATACAATATATACTGTGAACTTTTTTTAAATTCTTGAAAAGTCTTGGATATGTTTAATCGGGTTTTAAATTTTATGATTCACTAGTTGATTTTTGAGTTTTTATAAAATCCTTGATTTTCGAGAATCTATGAATTAAAATTTATTTCCCAGCAAAAAACTCTATAACTTATTTTCTAGTTTACAGTGGAAACGTATATTTTTGTTTTGTATGTGTACATAACAAATAACTTACTCATCTGTATCAGCAACATTAGCATTATCATTTTCATCATTTTGTTTGATTGTTGTAGCTTTAATAAGCAATTGTTGTCGTTGTTTTTGATTTTCATCTAATTCTTTATTAATAATACGTTTAAGTTTAGTTGGTTTACGTGGTTTAGGTTGTTCGCGTTCTTTTCCACGTTTTGGTGCTGGATTTGAATCAAGTGGATTAGCAATATTCATTGGTATATTAGATGATTTATTATGAGAATTTTGTTGTTTTGTTTGTGTAGATGTATTTAAAGCATTAAACATATCTTGTAAACATATTTGATAACTATGATTAGCTTTTATTTTTGATTTAGTTATTAACCCTGGAGTGGAAGCTAAGAAGAGATGAAATTAAGAAAAAGAGAAGCATGTAGATGAAAATTTTTCTTACTATTATCTTTTATTGAAGAATTATTTTCAGATTTTTTTATTATTGGAATGGATATATCTTGTCCTAATACTGGAAATGCATTGTCATCATTAAGAGAAAATGGAATTGTTTCCGAAATTGATACTGGTTCTATTGTTGGTTCTTCAATTTTTTCATTTTTTTTTTGTTTTAAATTTTTCTTCTGTTGTTTTGTTTGAATAGGTTTATCATTTTTTTTCGTTTGCAGTTCATTTGTCTTCACATTATTATTATTATTATTATTTAATGATTGAGCAATTATTTTAGAATTATTATTATTATTATTTAATGGTTTAGTTTTTGCTTGCGTAGAAGATTTCTTAGTATTCGGTCCATTCTTCTTATTTGCCGAAGGATTTTTATCAGATTGTGATGGATCATGAGATGAATGTGGAGATGTGGATTGAGGACGTGAGGCAGAAACAACTTTATTCCAGGAAAGTGTTGATCTAAAATAAAGAGACAGTCTAATTTTAAAGAATGATTCTTTATATGGAAGCACTTAGTACAATTAAATTCGGATGTGTAGAATAAAAAATGTTTGCTTACAATTTAAACTTCGATACAAAGTACTGGAGAATAGAGACTAAGTCCCGAAATTTTTATATCAAAATATATTCATCGCGGTAAAATCTTAGTTTTATTTAATGATCTTTTATTTCGATTATTTTTCTCTTAATACTAACTGTGTATTTATTGATTGTAATGGAGTTATTTCAGATTGTTGATTAGTAATTGGAAGACTTGGAAAATCTTCTTGTCGTAGTTTAAATGGCATTTCATGAATATGATGATGATTATTTTCATTATTTGGATAATTTAAATTAACTTGTTTTTGTTCATCATGTTGCTGTATTGAACGTGGATTACCACCTCTTGTTCTTCGTTTACTATTTATTGAATTAAAATTTCGACGATTATTAAATGCACTTGATTCTTGTTGATCATAATAGGAATTTCTCTGATTATCAGAACGATATGATGATGAATGATTAACACCACGTTGTTGTTGATGATGAAATGATGAGATTGAATTCATTTTTGGTTGTTGATGTGAATAATTCATTGATGATGGTGGTAGTGGTTCTGTACAACCAATTGGATAAAATGTTGATGATTGATTATTTGTTGAATAAAATATTTGTGGATTTGGATAACATCCATTTGTTGGTACTAGTACAATTTGAGAATTATTTCCATTTGTTGATCGATGAGATTGATTATTTGAATCAATATGAAATTGTTGTGGTGTTTGTACATGAAATTCAACTTCAGGAAATTTCATTAATGGATAAAATAATGTCTGCTGTTGTTGTTGTTGTTGTTGATCGGATGAATAAACTGTTGCAATAGATTTATCATCAATATATAATGGAATACCTGTTGAAGGAGGAATTTGTATTAATGGAATAAATTCTTTAGCTTCTGGTGAAAGATCCGATGGTTGAGATGTTGTCATTATGTATTCTCTTATGAATAAATTAAATCATCAAGCAAGAAGACGAAAAAAAGATTTCTTTTACTTTGAGTTTAATGGAGGAAATAAAAAATCGAATGGGTATTGTATGGACTAGATGACAAGATGATAGATTAGAAAAATATTTAAATAGATATTCGTAAAAAAAGATAAATTCATTTTTTTAATATGAAATAAATTATTTTAATAAGTTTCGTATTACATCGATTGTAGTGACAATTAGTATTGGTTGAAATCATTCCATCAATCATATTTCATGTGATAAGTAGCATAAGTATAGAAATTCATTTTATCATTATAAACAAATATGGCTTTAGCTAGTGTACTTGGTTTTAAATCAAATGATGTATTTAATCGATCGCTTCAATGTGAAAAAACAGATACGAATATTGATGAATTTTGTCCGAAATTAAATATAGAAAATATTGCACAATTTATAACGTTGCCACCTTATGCTGATGTAAAATTTATCATTTTCTATCATGTTTAAATAGTTCAAATATCTTTTTTTTGTATTTTTAAGCCTGCAAAATATTTAAAAATGGTTAATGAAAGTGTTGATAGAGTTAAAATACAATTTCTTAAAGGTACAACAACATTAGCATTTAAATTTCGTAACGGTGTTATAGTTGCTGTGGACAGTCGTGCAACAGCTGGCGGTTTTATTGGTTTGTTTTATTAAGAGAAATGTCTTATTAGAGTTTTGTTTCTATTGATTTTTATAGCTTCGGGAGAAGTAAAAAAAGTTATTGAAATTAATCCATATTTATTGGGTACAATGGCTGGTGGTGCTGCTGATTGTGCTTTTTGGGAACGAGTACTTGCTCGACATTGTCGTATTTATGAATTACGAAATAAAGAAAAGATTTCAGTAGCAGCTGCATCAAAAATTTTAGTAAATATGATCTTTGAATATCGTAATATGGGTTTATCAATGGGTACAATGATTGTTGGTTGGGATAAACGAGTATGTTGAAGTTTCTCGTTTCTTTGTTTATTATTTTGTATTTATTAGGGTCCTGGATTATATATGGTATCAGATGATGGTGAACGCATCACTGATAATATGTTCTCAGTTGGTAGTGGTTCAATCTATGCATATAGTATTCTTGATGCTGGTTATAAGTAAATAAAATAAACTTTTCACAAATCATCATTTAAGAATTTACAATTTTTTCAGGTATGATATGAGTACTAATGATGCAATTGATCTTGCTCGTCGAGCTATTGTCCATGCTGCTCATCGTGATAGTGCTTCAGGAAACATTGTTCGAAGTAAAAGAAAACTATTTCATTCATATTCGTATTTTCATTCATTCATTCATTCATTTAGTTTATCATATGAAAGAAACTGGTTGGGAAAAAATTGAAGAAAAAGATACTAATGATTATATGTATCAATATCGTGAAGAAAAAACAATGAACTTTTAAATGAAATATACAAATTAGTTCACAATTATTCTACTTTTCCAATTAAAAAACAAAAAATCTATTTCGAACTTTTTCAGTTTTTCTTTTTGTTTCTTTATTTTATATCAATCACGAAATGTGAATAAACAAGAAAAACCAACAACATAATCTTCATACTTTCTAGATTATCATTATGTTTAAACTATGACTGAAACTAACTCAATACGTTATTGGTCTGCATTAATTATATCATCTGTTGTTTCTATTATTGTTGCTTTAGCTATTATTGGACTATGTAAGAACATTTGAAATATATATGTCTCTATTTGATTTTGTGTAGCTTGGTATTTATTGTGGAAATTTGTTTTGATTCGTTTCGGTGTGATTCGTGCTTTATTTCAACTAAATAATAACGATCAACCACAATCATCAACATCAACATCGAGACAACAACAACAACAACAAGTACCACGTCGTCAACATATTCGTCGTGAATGAATATCCCTTTTGCTCGATGTTTTTGTCTCACAACTTTTTCAGCTTTAACTTCATATCATTATGTTCGTTCTATCCATATTCAACGTGAATCATTATGTACATCAAATGAAGCATGGTATCGTTCGTTACCAATGCGTGAAACATCTCGATTTTGGTCAAGTCTTTTTTCTGTGAATATTTATCCTCGCTCACTACGAAGTCCATTCTATAAATATTTTTGTCGAATGTTTGATGGTGATATTAATGAATGTGAACATGGTCCTGATAATCTTGGTTATTATGCAAATTTTGGTGAATTTTTTCGAAGAAATCTAAAAGAAGGTGTTCGTCCAATTGATAAAGAAAGTGCAATTGTATCACCATGTGATGGTGAAGTACTTGCCAATGGTTTGGTAACATCTGTTGAACAACTGAATATAGTTGTGAAAGGTATTCCATATACAATAAAAGATTTGTTTCAATTTGATCAAAGTGAAATAGAACGTTTACAAAGCAAACAAAGTGAATCATCACTTTTTTATGCTTGTATTTATTTGAATCCAGGAAATTATCATCATTTTCATAGTCCAGCAAAATGGAAAATAAGTGAACGTCGACATATAACAGGTACATATTTATATCAAACTACTGATTTGCTATTATATTATTACTTTTTCTCTTTTCCAAAAAA
>CAJNOI010000074.1:216526-285195 GCA_905250115.1 Adineta steineri | reverse complement strand
TTCTCGTGCATCTATTATTATTTTTAAGTGAAGAGACTTTTATCGTACTAATCAGTTCTGTTACGATTTGCTTTTGCTCAATGCGCGTATGATTTACTATAACGTTATCTATATCAACTTGTTTTATTTAGCGGTATCGGTCTTGGCATTGCTCGTGTATTTGCAAAAGCTAAATATAATGTTATTTTCAATGGATTAGAAAAGAATGGTAGTGACATTGCAGCTGATACAGCAAAAGAGTTCAACGTTGGTCACCTTTATTCACCAGCAAATGCATTACATTCCGATCAATTACGAGCAATGATAGATGAAGGTATAGCACGATTCAAACATATCGGTATGTTCTACATTCTATTTTTAATATTTCAAGTTTACTTCTTATTGTAGATGTTCTTATAAATAATTGTGGCATTCAACATGTTTCACCAATTGAAAATTTTCCGGATAATAAATGGGATGATGTTCTTCGTATCAACTTGACATCAGCATTTATTTTAACAAAAGCTTTGATGAAACCAATGAAAGAAAAAAAATTCGGTCGGATAATCAACGTTGCATCCGCACATGGATTATTTGCTAGTGAATATAAATCGGCTTATGTTGCTGCTAAACATGGTTTATTGGGATTAACAAAAGTAACAGCTCTAGAAGGAGCCCCATTTAATATTAACTGTAACGCAATTTGTCCTGGTTATGTTCGAACACCACTTGTCGATGCACAAATACGTGATCAGGCAAAGTCACACGATATTTCTGGTAGATTAATTTTTTCAAATATTATTTTATAAATAATTCTTTTTATAAATATTTTAGAAGCGGAAGTAATCCCACGTGTATTTCTTCAGAAACACTCCGTAAAAAAGTTTGTTCCGGTGGAACTTATTGGAAATCTTGCTGTTTTACTTGCTGATGAAAATAGTGCTACATTGTAAGTTTATTTTAGAATACCAACCAAAACAATCTTGAATATGAGATGACTTTTTAATAGATGATTTCATTAGAAATTTATATGAATTACTGAAAAAAAAATATACGACGTTTGTAGATAAGTAAAAAACACAATGATTTCATTTAGTTCATTAGATATCTATTGCTATTGATTATGAATCAAATTTTGATTTAATAAAGATTGTGCTAGTAGTTATTTATCTATGTTTTTTTTTGATTTATATAATTACAATTTTTTTTTATTTAGAACTGGTACAGCAATTCCTGTTGATGGTGGTTGGTCTGCACAATAAATCAAACAAATATATAATCTCTTATTATAGCTTTCGATAACAATTATATTTCCGTCCTAATATTATTAGATTCACTATTTTTATCCTTAATAAACTTCTTCTCATGTCAGTCACTGAACCATACGGCTAGTTATTCTTCATGTAATATTTATACGCCAATGCAAGGGAATGAGAAAAAAAAATTCATCACTTCATTAGTGTAACTGCTTGACTTCAGTCGTCTCGTCATATTTTTTCTCAGTTTGAATATGTTGTGATCGATGGATATGCATATGTAAGTTTCATGTAGGAGGATAGAAATATTTGATTTAAATAAACAATATCATATTACTATCAGAACTATGTCCTATTGCTATATAGAAAAATATTTATAGAATTATGTATGATTTCACTCTAATAAGAAGCCGATGATAATACTGATGTTGTTTCTTCGTTTGCATGTCATTCAAATTAAATATATGTGCAGGTAGGCATATAATCGAAACTTTCGGTAGAAATTATTACTTGTCATTCTCTCATTTCCTTTTCTTTTGTTTTACACTATGTTTTCTTTAATTTTCTAAAGGATGTCAGTATGAATAATCAAAATAGTTAAATTAGTATAAGAATTCACCCACAGTGTATATATACATAGAAGTATACTTGTATTAACTGAAGTGATTATTTCATTAAATCTACAATAGAAATAGAGGTCAATACAATCTAATTCTTTCGTTCAGTATAATATGATTTATATATTATTATTTTAGCATGTCAATAATTTACATATATGCCCGATAATTGAATAATACACAAAGCGTAGAAATTTGACTAGGTTACGATAAGAAAACACGCAACTCCAAATATAGCCGTGTCACAAATAATTTATGTTTAAAGAAGGGATTACTATAGTTTTGTATAAGTTTACAATTGAATTTCTATGATTTATGATAGGACGTTGTGTAATGCTTTGTATTTCATTTTTTTGTGTAGTAATAATTTATAGATTTGTACTTTCCGTTTATTTCTGAAATGAATCAGAAAATGAGTTGAACCGCTTAGTCATCTTACATGCCAAGACTATATTATTAATTAAATGATTAATGTCACTATTTAAAAAAAAATATGTAGCAAATACTAGTTTTCTTTTTGAATGAATTTTATAATATATTAAAGAAAAATTACGTGCTGATATCTTACGGAAAGAGGAATCTAACACATTTTAAAATAATTTCTTTGATTAATACCTTCAAAGAAAGTGTGTTCATGATAAAATTTGTATCATTAAGCGTTTGTCTATTTTTAACACATGATCTTGTGTTATTTCCTTCTTCAATAGGTATTTTTAATCGAAATAGAATATTAAATTAGGATTTTTGTCTTACATGTACTGTGATAGAATACAAAAAAGGTTTTCCCATAAAAATAAACTATTCTGAAATACGAGAAAACATCCGATATTTACTATTATTATCTAAACAAAGAAGTATATTCTATTTGAATTTATCTCATATTCATAAATGGTAATTTTCGCATAAGTTTATTCCTTGTCAAAAATTTGTTTCGAGAAAATATAGTCATAATGACATTTACGTATGATTAATTTACAGAATATATATAACAAATAATACCACTGAAGTGTATATATTTTTTTTCTGTCATTCGGATCATCTTTCTAATCACAATGAATTAGATTGTCTGTTGAAGTCAGTGTTTATTTTAGAGAAAAAAATTAATCTAAATAGGTGTTATATCAGTATGTCATTATATATGTAACACCTTTGCTACCATTGATTGAATTTCATCTAATTATTATTAAAGCATTTACCGAGTTTTCTTTTGTAAATAAAATGGCTCGTGCCGTCTTAAAAGATTCTAGGTATATATCGAAACAATAACATGAACGTTCTATTAACAATATGTTTTATTCTTTCATTATAAGAAGATATAGTTTTTCTCTTCACATTTTCTTGTTTTTTGTTTGTCTCACAGATAGAGGAAAAGATAGGAATGATAAAAAGATGATGCCTGACATACATAATTCTCAATGTTTCTGTTTTTTTTCTCTTGAGAAACTCTGTCATAATCTCTATTGATGAATAGAATTTCTTATTTCTATAATAATAGAGTGTTATATACGAGCTTTAGAAGAGAATACTTGATGAGATTTTCAATAAATTAGTATCGAATAACCAAAATAGAAGTAAACATATATACATATAGCACTAAATTGACTCTACACTTATAAGATATTTGAATTCTCTAGGTAAGTTTTTATATTAAACTAGTGAAAAGTATCTTCCATTCCTTTTATATATAACACTTATTTTCGTATCAAAATATTGTTATATTCTTATTTACATATAAAAGCGTAATTCTTTTTTTCTCATTCATATACATGATATATGAGATATCTAAACTATTTCTCGATAATTATATATTCACGAATTGTACTCTAACTAAGTAACTATTAAGTTAATGGTTTTTTGTAGACATCATTGATGTGTGTGAAATAAATATTATAAAACTTGCTATCGACAATAGCTGTCGATGTATTCAGAAGAATTTCTTAAAGGTAACTGTCTCAAATAACACCTAAGAGCGATGTTATTACCATGTTTTTTTTATCTGTTGACAACAATCGTTATATCAAAAGAGATACTTCATCGTCTATGTCTATTCAGTTTTTTAGCTGTCATAATTATTGTTGAAACTAAAAATAAATTTAATTACAGAAAGTTTCCTATAAATCATAAACCAAGCGAATATGACGGCACTTGTTGTAATTACTTCATTAATGTAGACATCTGGCATGCACAAAGAAGACTTAATTTTATAATTATCATGATTATATGTTCATTTTGTTTTTTTTTTCTCATATTATGTTGTTTCTATTTTATATATATATGAATTGAATAGATAAGCGTCATACTTAATCTTTGATACAAATTTGTATTCAATTTAAACATATGAATATCACACACAATAGTTCATTATTAACAACAAAAGCAAACTGTTCATTACAGGAGCGTGTGTATTCATCAGATTATTTATTTTTTAAATTTTTAAATTCAAATTATTTACGTATACTTATTGGTCCTGGTATTTTCTTAAATACATTGTGTGTTATTGTTCTATCGCGACCAAGATTATCAAATAAATCTACAACAATATTTTTCTTACGTTTTCTTGCAATCTTTGATATTTTAGCTATTACATTGAAATATGTTCGAGTGGAACTCAATTATCAATCAAGTATTAGAGAAAACGACATGTTTATAATGACTACTCCTCTTTGTAAAGGATTGTATGTATGTATGGGTGCTAGTATTTCAATTACCATGTGGACTATTGTTTTAATGAGTGTGTAAGTAATTAAAGAAGTTAAAAGGAATCAAGGACATATATATATATATATATATTATTTTTTTGTAGAGATAAAGCTATTGCTGTTAGTTATCCACTTAAATCCAGTATATGGTTAACACAAAAAAGAGTATCTTATATATGTTATCTTACAAGTCTTATACTTTTACTTGCTAATCTATCGTTTATTTCATTTGCTGAACAAGGACGAACACGACACAATAAATTATTTTGTGGATTAAATCAAGATAAAAATCCTTTAATATTTGACAGTATTACAGCTTCAATTTTGCCAATGAGTAAGTATTTATAGACTAAACTATCTACAAAAATTTATGCATTCTTTCCGGACAAATGTTTTTGATCAAGATAGTAGAATTAAAAAAGTATAAAAATTATCAAAAGTGCAGATTAAACAATTTCTTTTTGTAGACAATTAGTGTAATTCGAACGAGTATAGAATAATAAGTTGAATCTATAAAGAAAAGTATGAATTATATAATCAAAAGTTGATTTAGTTATGATACATCATTCATGTAGGAGTAGACTTTATTCTTTTTTATTCTTTGATGTACGTCAAATGTTAATTAGTATACAGAACATTTAACATCATCGATTTTAATTAATATACAAGCATGTTATACTGTCAAAAAACTAGTCTTTTATATTTTTTTTTCTTTTCCTATTCATAATGACGTTCTATATTTAAAAAAAAGAATGCTCAATAGAATTTTCTAGGTAATAATTTCATTGGTTCGTATATTCATTTATTGAATAGAATTTGTCCTGTCATTTTTTAAAATAATTCTCATTGAATAATAATCAATCAAATTTAATAGAGCGACAAAGTGTCGTCAGTCGTTTATTGTTGACTTTTATAATTAAAAAGCATTTTTTTAATCATTATTTATTAACATTAGTAACCTGTCATTGGTTCATATAGTTCATTTTTGAAATTCAGTATATTCTTATTCACAATAAAAATATCCGCATAAATAAAAAAAAGGTCAAAACTGATATAAATCTAGGTCCATTTCTACTTCAGTGCTATTTAAGAATACCTATCAGCTACTGTAAATCTATAAATAATCAATTATAATATAGCAATGCCAACCTACGCTAACTGATCGACCATGTAGAAATTCTGAAAACATTAGTTATTAAATCCGAATCAGTGACCCGATTTTTTTTGTTAATAATTTTGGTCAAGTTTATGATAAACAAGTCTGATTTTTAACTAATATATATATTAATTAAAGAAGATTCTAGAGTGCATAAAATTGTTGTTAGATTTCTTTCACATTCTCGAATGTCTTAATTATTAGGATGCTTTATAATAGTTATTGTAGAGCTGGTGGGCTTCAAAGTTTTGAAATTGGCAGGTTCATATGAAAAGTAATAGCGATTTACAACTAGATTATTATAAACTTATTCTCAAGATTGCTTGAAAATTATGTAGGATGTATGACATAAATCTCAGGATAATGAATGGGTTGTTTAAGAAACAGCTAGTCTAAGTTTTATTGACCATATTATTATTGTAGTAAACGTCTGAACTTCCTCGACAGTTGTGCCTTAAAATATTTTCTTAAAGAAAACTTATATCGATAGTTTCTCTGTACCACCAATCGGATAAGTATAGTCTGTACAACATATGTCTATGATAAGATTTTAATGAACAGTTTTTAGATATATTTTTTTCAAAATTTGAATAATATTCATTTCCGTTTCATTCGTGTTAATTATACATAAATGTGTCAATGTTCAATATAATAGATAAACTAACGAAGTTAATCATTTTCTTTTTGGTTTTAGCTTTAACTACAGCTGCTAATATTATTATTGCTGTTACTTTACATTATGTTTCTCGTAATACATTTAATTGGCCTTCAAAAAAAGGAAAATCAGATATAAATAGATCGGAATTGGATATAACAAAATCAAAACGTTCACCATCACCATATCCTAATCAAACTTCATTAGCTGCTCCACTTACAAATGATACAAGTCTAGCATCTAAACGACGTACAAGTGCTCAAGTAACGCGTATGCTTTTTGCAGTAACATTATCATTAATATTATTTAACCTACCTAATTCAGTTATATATTTATTTTCAAAAAGAATTAATGCAAAAGGATTATTCACTGGACGTGATTGTTTAACAATTAGTAATTATGAAATTAAATTATATCAAATTGATTTTATGTTAAGTGTTATACAAGATATCCTATCGGATTTACCGCATATAGTGAACTTTTTTCTTTATTGTTTAGCTGGAAAAAAATTTCGAAGTATTATTCTAGATGAAGTTCAACACTTTTTAGTTGGAATTCATTTAATTAAACGAAAGCAAAAACGTTATGTTCAGGCTAATCATATTATTAGTACTGATTCAGGAAATACAACACGTTTAAATAGAAGTCATAGACACGGATCATTAACAAGATCTTTAGTACAATTACAGCAACTGTGAATATTTTTATTTAATGATATAACAAAGAAATTATTTCGATTGTGAGAAAAATGTTTAGTTCGACTTTATTTTAAATTGTATTAATATATCTTTTCTTTTTTTTCTGTTTTAATTTTTGTAAATATATAATCTCAATTCCATGTGAAATAAAAAGAAAATATATTTTATTCTTATCAATTTTGTTGGCATTTGTTACAAGCAGAGATTGTAGTAATGGGTCTGATTATTGAATAAAGGTCAAAATTTTAAGATTGTTTGTTTAAAACGCGTGCCATTACTACATTTAACATTGAAAATATTGCTTGTCGTCATATGCTCTTCATCATCTCTTTCTTTTTCTTGTCCGTTGTTACTGTTTCTATTGACCTTGTTAAACTACTTAATATACTCGAAATGGAAGAACAGTAGTATAGATTATACATTTATGATTGTACTTTAAACTAAATGTCCGTACAGTTGATCAAATGATTAAAACCACAATACCAGCAAATCCATTCGAACAGTTTTTATCATCTTACGAAGAAAATTCTGGTAAGTTATATTTGCATAAGGAAGTACCTAACTTCTTTAGTGAAAAGAAAATAGAATATTTAGCTCTTTAATTTATGATAATAATTTCCGTTTGTCAATCAAGAATAGTAACTCAACAATGTACTTTTAAAGAATATCAAGTTGACCGTTTGAAAATAGTTTTTTGATGAATTCTTATTTACGGAAATATGAAATTATAACAATTATTTTATTTTTATTTATAGATTCTATTGATTACCATGATGAAATTCGATCAATTCTTGTCTATATTGGTCTCTTTACTGTTATTTTATGTTTCTTTTTGTTACTATTTTCATTAATTGGCAAATGTCTAAAAATATTCAATGATGAAACAATATCTACAGCTCAAAGTACATTAATTAAAAATTTATAAAACAATATCTAACCGATTATTTTTAGAAACACAAGTACAATTCAAATATCGTCCTAATTTCTCGGCAAGTCGACAAACTAGTGTATCATCAATTTCATCTGCATCATCCCTAATTAATTATCACTCATCATCTAAACCTTCATTATCTACAACAATTCGAATGCTTCAATATAAAGAACAACAATTATCACCTATTGTTCATGTATAAATCTATAATGTCCTAATGCATATAAAAAATTTTTATATTACTTTATGATTAGTCTGAAAGATCAAATAATAATAATAAAAAGAATTAAGATAGAAAGTGATTTTCAATAAGAAAAATTAATAGTGTAAAAAATATAAAAAATAGTCTTTACAATTATATTTGGATAGAAAATCAATGATATATTCTTTGAAAATTTAACAATAAATATAATAAGCTAAATCAAATCTTAAGCAATCTCATGAAATAATCGGTTTTTGAATGTTTCAATACAATGAACAGTAAGGAAGTTGTAAGAGTCATTCATATAGAATATTTCAAAGATAATTATATTTATAAAGTTATAGACATATTAAATAATTCAAATATTCTATTCTAACATAAGCATTTTATATATTTAGTTGTACTTCTATTTCATCCAGTAATTTATTAATAAAATTTTTTAGAACGTTTGAAATAAGATTAATTTATCGACATTTCGGAATATTTTGTTACTTGAACTTCTGTGAACATTGGACACAGTCATAGTTTAATGTGTCTTTTCTTCCATTTGATAATATGATACTGTGTATGACTAGAGACTAAAACTAACACTCTTAAAATCAATGAATTAGAAATTATATAAATATGTTTGGATGTGTTGTTTTATGAAATAGTCCTTGAAAAAACCCAGATGACAAATATTTGATGTTTGCCAATAAATTTCATATAGAACCTCTATATGAATAATATTTTGTCATTTTATAATGCACTATGTGTCGAATTTTTTTTTTCATCTACTAATGGCTTCCGGCGGTAATACAATAAAGAATCCTGTTTTGTAAAAACAATATAAATACTTGATGTATAACGTTTTTCTGATGATTACTGTGTATTTACTATTAATCTTGAGAAAAAAAAAGATCGAATGTTCCAACAAATATCTTGATGACTTTTTTTATTGTACTCAGAAAAATAAAATTATTATTATAGGAACTATCATATTGATTGTAGTGACATTAAATGACAACAAAAAAATTTCAATATCCAGTATTAATTCTATATTTAATGTTCAATAATATGTCATATTCATGAAATTAATCAATTCATTTTCTCTATAAATTAAAATTAATATTCTTCATTTTATTTAATGATTTTTTAATTAAATTTTATAAGGTATTGAGAATAATAGGAAAATAGCGGCACCAATCATATTAGTTATTTAAAAATAGAAATGAAACCTAAAGTAATCTTTGCTCTTTCAGTACAATTTAACACGTATATTTTTCTTAACGAGTATAAAATAAGTTTTACATGCAAATTAACATCATTTTTTTTCTCGAAATAAATTTTAATAAGCATGTTGTTGTCCTACATTATCTCTAAAATTATAATTATTCATTACATATTTCTGTCTTGTATAAATCCAGGAAATATGTTCGAATTAACATATTTTTATTAATTTAGTTTTCTCCTATTTTTACACATTTAATGAATAAAATTTTTTTTTTCAAGATCTCATGTTTATTAAAATATCGAATAAATTGTTTTTGGCTTATTTTAATTAAACCAGACATGGCCAGATTTGTTTTTTTAAAGCAATAAAAAGAAAATACAAGTTTTAAATAACACACGTACTTTTATTGTCCCTGACTACATGCAAGGTGAGTATACTTAGAGATTAAATAGAAAGAAAAATGAGAACTTTTTTTTTTCTTCTACTTATATTTTTATAATATCTATGTGCGTAAATGCAACTCAGAATAACGGCAGATCATTAGAGGAAGTCAATAACTACATCAAAAATAGCATTTACATCAATTATAAAAGTTTTTTAGACGAGAATTACATGTAGAATAAAAGTTAATGAGATGAAAGACATACTAAACTAAAAAGCTGTCAACATCATCTTAATGCGTATGTTTACGACAATGAATGACATTTAATCAAAAGCGTTTTTCTTTTTTTTTCCGATGGAATAAAAAAAATAAGAAATACTACATTATGTTCGTTAGACAATCGATATGAATGACGTCAATCGTTGTTCATTCGATCTCCGGTAAAAGATTAAAACAAAATCTTCTTTTACTGACAAACAGATGAAAATTTAATTATGAATATATATTTATAGTTGACATAGATCTTCCTACGAGGAATATGAGAATTAATAAAGTACACCCATGCTGTTAATATAAATGCGTATATCTTACAATTTATTGAACACATTCATATTATTAATTTATTTATCTGTTATATTGTACACGAGCGAAAAAACGAAAATACGCAATTCATTTAGTGATTAAGTACTATAACTACAAGCAAAAAGAAAAGATTTATTGCTTTTAATCAAATAGCGTTCTTCATATTCTATTTAAAGACAGATTTTAATTATTATTATTATTTTACCAATCATTGGCGCTATACGGGTGAGAGCGTAAGGATTAATCGAAAAAAATAAAATAATACATTAATCAGCAATCACATTGATTTAGGAAGGTTATTAGAAAAAAGAGAAAGTAATCGATAGTCTACGATTTTTCTTCTTCTTGTAAATAGATTACTGTCTTTAATTTATATAATCAGAATGTAATATATACATTTTCTTTAGATAATAACCTTTTAGAATAAATAAATATTAAATGACATACAGACACGTCGATATAATGTGTAGGCTTTTTATCATACAGAATTTCTCCGATATATCTCCAACGGATATTAATTGCAATAGTATACGAAAAAACATTTTCTTTATTTTTTTTTCTTCATTCATTACTTTTCTCTCGGGAGCTGTTACATTTATTTTCTTTTTCGATGATAATAAAAAAAAGAAAAAGAAATAAACTCAGTAAACTTTTTGTATATACAGTGGAAAGTCATAAAACATTTTTGTAAGATTAAAAAAATATTTTTGGTATTTATCCTAGTGAAGAAAATAAAAAGGCATTTTTAATTTTCATTCTTTACTCATAGATATATGATATGTTTAATATCATATTTACATGACATTTTTATTTTATTTTCAAACTAGACAACTATTTCCTTCCTATTTCAATTTTTATTATTCCAAAAAACAAAATTTATGCAACATCATTACTGAATAATCGATGTTTTTTCGACCTATTTTTTCTCCAAAATATTGTACCACAATTCTTTTTATTTTTTTTGTGACTTTATTTGTCATGTCCTCACTCTCGAGTGTAATCTGAGATGTTTTTTTCGATAAGGATCATAATGATACAAACATGTAGATTAGAATGATATGAATATAATATAATTCTTTTAATCATGATCTATATGCCCCTATTCGAATAGATAATAAAAAATACTTTATTAGAGTTATTCTCTCTTGATCTATTTTTGTGTAGTAGTCACAATGATGACAGCTGATGGTTTCTCATAGGATGCTGAGTGCGAGGAAAATAAGACGAAGAAGAAGAGAAAAAGAAAAGCAAAAGAGAAGAACCACCCTCCCCACTTGAAAAACAAACGCGAGCGAACGAATAAATAAGCAAGAAAAGAAAATTTTCTTTTACACGTATACACACACATTACCATACTCCGACTGTGTTCATCATCATTGTCGGGTCCGATAAGAAAATTGTTGTTCGTCTTATTTTTTTTCTCTACTATTAGAATAAATATATGTGGGTTTTGTCAGCAACGATTTGACGGTCTCTCCCTCCCTTACTCTCTCTCTCTCTGTCTCTCTTTCCCTTTTTTTCTGATTGCTTATCAACACTTACTTTTTTTTCTTCGTTATTGTCTTTATCATTAGTATAGGTGTATTTATATATTTAGTTTTCTTTTTATTACAGGATGCAAGAAACACCAGCAATTCTTCTATCCAAACAAAATCACAAAACACTAGAGAATACCTCGTTATTTTTCATCTGTCATTTATACTTTGAATTATGATTAGATGTTTTTTATGAAAAAAAATATAATATAGAAAAACAAGGTGACATATTATTATTATTACAGTGTTATTTACAACGACTTATCTTTTTTAAATATTAAAAACTATGAGAAAATTCTTTGGTCAAAAGTCAAAACAAAAAACATCATCATCATCATCAACAACGGGATCCACTATTATTATGCCATTTTTACCAGTTAATAAAGATGAAGAAAAACATATATCAAATTCGACATTAAATTATAATACAGACATCACAACAACAACAACAACTTCAGAAAATGATGTTAAAACTAATGATGATAATTCAATATTGACAGAAACATCAATTGAGAATTCCATAAGGCATGATGATCATGGTGAAAAATCCACAAAATTATTTGTTGTTATTTCAGGTAAATATCTATTAATTTCGGATAAATAAATATATATATACATTTGTTATTAGATGCTGATTCAACAAGTACGCCATTAATAACAACTGAAACAGCTGATGGTCGATTATTAAATGTCGATGAATGTGAAATGAATGAATCAATAACAGCATTACCATTACGCCAACGCTCATCAACTTATTCTAATCAACAATATCTTCGCCCACGAGATCAAAATTCAAAAAAAATTATGAAAGATTCTATTCGTCGTCGAAGTTGGATTATATTTCAAACGAATAGTTGTCCATCACCAGATGTTGTTTTACAAAATCAACAAAATACAAATTCGTTTCGATTACGTCGTTTTCGTTTAGGTCTTTCAGAGCCAAATTTAAATTCTTTACAAATGAATCAATCAACATCATCAAGTAGAACATCTTCACGAACATTATCATCCGCAACAAATAATACAATGCAATCATTATCTCGTCGTTCAAGTGCACGTCGTCCAAATTTATCGAGTTTAAATTTAATTAATTTAAAACATGCATTTCGAAAACAATTATCTCCACGTCCACAAACACTTTCAACATTATTACCTGATTCAAATCAAGATTCACATAGTCTTGATGATAATACAAATCGTCGTTGGTCATTAACATCAGTTCCATCATCAAGTGGTTATGGTACAACATCACCACCAAGTTCACAATATTCATCATTTGAACGTCTTCAACATCAACATCATATATGTACATGTAAACAACATTCATCGGATACAAATCCACATGATGATTATGAACATTTAGAATCACGTTCAATATCAATGTCATTACTTGATGCAAATCTTTCATCATCACCAAGTAAAATGATGCTTATGTTTGATCAAGATATCAATACAATGGCCTATATTTATAAAGAACGTTATCCAAAAGCTAAAGTACAAATGGAAGAACGTTTACAAAATTTTATTGATACATATAAATTAATTGATAAATTTGATTATTGTTCCGATGGTTCAGCGCGATTTATACATAATCAAATAATTGAATTAGCAAAAGATTGTTTAGAAAAATCAACAAATGATTTAATAACAACATTATATTTTAATGAAATGAATGATAATCTTGAAAGATTATTATTAAATGCTAATGAAAAATGTCCACAAGCTATTGAAAATTTACAAACAGTTGTACGAAAATTATTATTAACAACAGCAAGATCAGCACGTCTTCTTGAATGTTTAAATTTTGATCCCGAAGATTTTTTACGTACATTAGAACAAGTTGAATATCAAGCTAAAACTATAACAGATCTTAAACAAGATATACCCAAATATATTTGCTCAAAACTTAATCTTGAAAGAAATCCACTTGATATTGTTGATGGTTTACAGGTAATTAAAATTTTGTTTTTCTCTTTTTGTAACACATCCTTGACATTTATAATATAAAAAATTATTTCGTGATGAAAGAAAGGTCATATGAATTGCTATATATATAAAAAAAAACTTTTATTATATAAATGATAAATTATTCACAAATACTATTCCAGGTCTAAACTTCTAATTCCGTTTTTTATTTATTAGAAATTCTTTTCTTAGATAAAGACTACATTCATTAAAAAAGATTAGAATAAAAAAAAACTGTCAGATAGTATTAAAAATAAGATAAGATGGATGAGATTATATTAGATTTTTCTTTTGTTTTTAGGTGAATGAATCAGAAACGATTGAAGAAAAAAATTTACCAAATATTTTATTATCAGAAAATGAAAATGAATCATTAACTGAATTGAATTATCTAACTATTACGCCTAATACAATATTTCCACCTCTTGAACGTTCACCATCAATGAAAGGTCCATGTGAAGAAGATTTTGAAATTTTAAAATTAATTTCTAATGGTGCCTATGGTGCTGTTCATTTAGTGAAACATCGTCAAACTCAAGAACGTTATGCTTTGAAAAAAATTTCTAAAACAAATTTACTTTTACGAAATCAAATTGAACAAGCATTTGTTGAACGTGATATAATGACATTTACAGATAATCCATTTGTTGTTGCACTTCTATGTACATTTGAAACAAAAAATCATTTATGTCTTGTTATGGAATATGTTGAAGGTGGTGATGTTGCTACATTACTAAAAAATATTGGTGGACCATTAAATGTAGATATTGCACGAATGTATTTTGCTGAAACAACATTAGCTGTAGAATATTTACATTCCTATGGAATTATACATAGAGATCTTAAACCAGATAATCTTCTTATAACAGCAATTGGACATATAAAACTAACTGATTTTGGTTTATCAAAAATTGGTTTAATGTCTTTAACAACAAGTTTCTATGAAAAACTTATTGATAAAGAAACAAAAACATTTAATGATAAACAAATATGTGGTACACCATCCTATATAGCACCTGAAGTTATATTACGACAAGGTTATGGTAAACCTGTTGATTGGTGGAGTATGGGAATAATTCTTTATGAATTTTTAGTTGGTATACCACCATTTACAGGTAATACAGCTGATGATTTATTTGCAAATGTTATTAATGGACAAATTGATTGGAATGATTTAATATCTGATATTGATGAAAATTCATCGGAAGAATTTATTTATACAGATGCAAAAAATTTAATTGAACAATTACTTGAACATGAACCATCAAAACGTTTAGGTACATTAGGTGGTGCATATGAAATTCGTACACATGCATTTTGTTCTTGTATTAATTGGAATACATTATTACGTGAAAAAGCTGATTTTGTACCTGTATTAGAATCACCAGATGATACATCTTATTTTGATACAAGACAAGATCGTTATAAACATTCAGATGATGACGATAGTTTATCATCATCAACAACAGCAAATAATGATTCCGATTCCTTATTTGCATCATTTTCTTCAGTTTCAATGAAATATGTATCCGAATTATCCGGAACACATAAACCACGTAAACAAGATAATGATTCCACATCATCAACAGATATATCAAGAGCAAATTCATGTACAGATTCTCTTAATTCAAATAATATTATTCATAGTGATTCACAAAATGATTTTCAAGCACTGCCTATGACTGATGAAAAAGGTAATGATAACTTTAGATATCTATAAATTCTTCTATCTTAATCTCTATAATTAACAAAAAAAAAGGCTACAAAGTTATATCTTTTAAGACCCTTTAGCAATAATTGATATTCTTTGAGTATTTATTATTAGCTTTATTTGAAGAGTTTTTATGATTGATAAATAGAGATTTTCTATTAAAATGTATTTTAGTTGAATCACGTCCGAGTGGACCCATATTTGGTTCGGATATATTCGAACCAATCGTAATTTCATCTGATGAATCTGAAACTTCACCAAAAAAAATCAATTCATCATCATCATCTCCAACATCATTTCAAAAAATATTAAATATAGATGATAAAAAATTATCCGTATCATCTACAAAACATTATAAACAACGAAAAATCTCGATTAAATTACTTGAACAACAAAATTCTGCCGATAGTGGTGATGATAATCATCAACAAGAAAAAAATAAATATCGTTCACATAAAAAAACTCGAATACCACGTGTTTTATCTCCAATACAATCAAAAATACCTACACCTATTCTATCAATATCAAATGAAAATTGCCAAAACTCATTTTCATCTTATAAATCAGTGAATTATAACAATCAACAACGTAGTTTTCCACGATCACTTTCCAAATCATTTTCATCCTCATCTTCATCTTCATCTCCACCACCACCGCCAATTTGTATTAATACTCAGGTACATAAAACAAACAAACTGTCATTTCTAATCAAAATATAATTTATTTAGGATGATCGTTTGCATCGCCATATGCACCGGCATAATATGGCTGTTTCACCACTTGAACGTGATACAACGTTGAAGGGTAAACAACAAAATTCATATTCAGCATCAATTCAGTCATTAAAAAATAATCTTCGACCACCAATTATTATTCGTCGTGGTCCACGTAGTTTTGGTTTTACGTTACGTGCTGTTAAAGTCTTTCATGGAAATACAGATTACTATACAACACAACATGTTGTTATTGCTGTTCAAGGTCCAGCTGAAGAAGCTGGTTTAAAACCGAATGATGTTATAACACATGTTAATGAACGACCAGTTGCTGGTTTATTACATTCGGAAGTTGTGAAATTAATTCTTAGTGGTTCACAAGTATTATCTATATGTTCAATACCTTGTTCAGAAACTCAAATACGTACTGGTGGAAGACGTCGATCACCATCGAAACAAAAACTTCGTTATCAATATCAATCAGAAAAAAAAATTACAATAAATAATAATAATAATCATCAATCATATTGTCAAAAACATCAAATGAATTCATCAGGAAATCATACATTAAGTACAAATGGAAATAATTCAAATAAAAAACATCAACATAATACTTCATTATTTCGACGTTTAAGTGAAAGAAGAGTTGCTCGTGATATTGAAGCAGCTGCTGCTGCTGCAGGTGCTTCATTAACAATACCATCAACAACATATACAAATACAAATAATAATCATAATACATTAACAACAACAAATACAAATATTCTTTCGTCTTCTTTACCAGCTCTTGTATTTAATCAGTTAACAGCTGATAATAATAATGAACAATCGTGTTCTTCACATCAACAAGTTGATCCTTCAGAATGGCCATCACATAATCAATCTCTTCTATCTATCAATGAATCTAATTTACCACAATCAACTCTATTACCATCAATTGTTAAACAAAAATCTCAAGTTAGTATATTGAAAAGTACCAAAAAATGAATAAACTTCTTTTTTGAATTTTATAGAATACACTTTCACCTTTGGTTAAATCCATATCATCATCTGAACAACCTGTTCGTCAATCTCTTTGTAAAACTATATCCGAACCACCACGTGGTTCCTATCAACATAGTACTAGTCAAAATGAAATTCAATTTCCGGTAAACAACGATATTAATAAACAAAACTAATTGATTCTAACATATGTGTGCACATTCTTTGCTTTAATAAAACTATTTTAATTACACTTGTCTGATTATATATATATATTTCTTTTTTAATAATCATTCTATCAATACTAATTATACAAGGTGATTAACTTTTTCTTTCTATAGAATTATTTTTTTAAATATATATATATTTATTCTTTAGCCTCGACGAAATTATTATAATCAATCTTATTATTATCATCATCCACAAACGGCTTTATTACCTAGAAAAAAACTTGTAAATCAAAAAGCTGTTTTTCGATCGTCACCACCGGTACAATTTCAATCTCGACTTATATGGGAAAATAATCTCACTTGGAATAATCCATCATATTATCTTGATCAGTCAACATATAAAAATATCGATAATGATATTTCAAATCCGGTTGTTTCTTCTCCTAAATTTCGTTATCGACGAAAATAAATGTACATATAACTAATTATATATGTATATGTCGAGCTATTCTTGTATATGAAATGAATCTAATAGCTTATTTTTGTCTTTCAAGTAATCAGTTTTTCTTTCTTTTGAACAAAAATATTCTAAGTCGAATAATTATCTTGCTTTTTTGTATTCTCCATAGAACTTGTAATTTTGATTATGTTTTATTTATTTTCAAGATGTGATGTGTTATTCAAATATAATAATAATAATAAGTCTTATGAACATGTATGCTAAAAATAAAGATTTTTCATTACATAAATGAAATTCCTGAAAATATCGCAAAGTCTATTGTCAAAAATGTTATTTCTGAATTTTTGTCTATTACATAATCAAGAGTTTTATTGTTAGTAATGGAATTTGTCAATAAATTTACATTCCTTTGTTGTCAAAATTGCCATCCTATGACAATATTCAGTTTCAATTTACTAAACAGCATTCTTTCATTAATGACTTTTTGTATCAAAAGGAAAAAATCACGCAATGTTGGCTGAGATTTTCAGTTATTTAATTATTACTAAGGATATCACATACAATTCTATGTTTTCTTATTTTTGTTTTAAGTGAATGTACTTGATAGAAATATAATATATATTTTTTGTTTTGAGTTCTTGGAAGAACTTGTTGAGTGGCATCCGAACGTTAGTTATAACGGAAAAAAATTTAAGTGCAATTTTACTATTATAAGACTAGTATCCGAACTGATTGAAAAATATACAGAGTACGATAGTTATTATTATAGATAATTTCCTAGTTGCGAAAGTAACATGAGCAAAATGAAATTTACAGCAAATTTTCGAGACGTCTGTCTGATGATCAAAGAGGAATAATTGCTTGTATAAAAGCAAATTTTAATAGAGGAAAGACTAAACAATACTCTGATCGTATTTCTTTTGACTATCTATCAGCATCTTTATGATCCAATTCATCATCATCACTATTCAATTAAAGTTAAAGAAGAATAATGCTCATGATGTATTACTAAATATTCATTAATCTTAGAAACACTTATTCTATGAACAATTGAACCAATATAATCATCTGTACATTTTATGTCTTTTTCTCTTGACATATAACATCAACATAGATTCATAGGCTCATCAAAAAAAGTAAACGCTGAACATGAAAAACGAGCATCCATCGACAAAGGTCATTTTTTTATCTAGGCATCTTTCATGTGAGACTTCATCGATTATACTTGAGCAGTTATTCCACTGCATTATCAATAGTTTTACAAAAAAACTGATTAGGCGCCATTAAGATGATAATCATATGTTGACTCCAATTTCGATGTACTTTTATACCTTTTTTTTCGAATGATGATGATGATGATAGAAAAAGTCTGCACTCTTTCATCTTAAGAATGTATTAAATATTGAGAAAATCGTTAAATATATGAATTGTTTATTACTATGAAGGTTTATTGATCTAATTAGACGTTAATAAAACTAATAAATCGTTTTTTTTTGATACAGTTGATTGAGTAACAAGGTGATATGTTAAACATATGGAAGGTAAATTCTTTAAAAAGTGATATATGACAAGTGAACATCTGTTTCCTTATTATTTTTTTTCAAATAACAAAACGATAGGCGTATAGTAAATGTTTACTGTTACGAGATTTCGATTTAACCTTTAAGATCTTAACACTCATTGTTATTTTATTTAAATATTATATAACTATAAATTCTAATGAAGGTCTAAGCTGATAAAAATTCTTTTTTTTTTCTTTTTGTTCCTCGAAAAATCAAGAACTGTTCTACTCTCTCTTTTTCTTATTGAATAAAAAAGAAAAGAAAAAAAGGGAATTTATTCATTCATTCTTTCTTTTCTTTCTTCTTGTTCTCTTTCATAACCGCATAGACGGCACATGCATTACTGCCAATGTATGTCTGTTCTTTCGCCCGACAGTAATGATGTCATGGACCCCGTGAGTACGTATTCACATGATGCGTATACGCACAACAACGACGATCACATGCCTTCCCCCGTCATCCTTCGTTCTTTCTTTTTCTCTCTCTTTCTCGTTTTCTCTTTTTTTCTCTCCTCCGTCACCAACAGCAGCAATTGTCGAAATGTATGTAGGGAGTAGAAAAATAAGATCCAACCTCATTTTTTTCTTACCCGTCGTCGTTTGTTCGGAAGAGAGAGAGAGAGCGAGAATGTCCGTGTATGTACTATCGTCACTATTATTATCAGTAGTTCTTTATAATTTCTAGTGTCTTTTCGAGAATAAATCATCCCACACAAGGTTTGTTTTTTTTCTACAATATATAAATCGGAGATTTTTCTTGAAAATATGTCCTTGATAAAAACAAAAAAAATTCTCTTTTTCTTCTAGATTCCTTCTTTTTTTGCTTTGCTTATCTATCTTTATAATCAATTAATGGCTGCTAATAATGTTCTTAAATCATCATCGAAACAAATGAGTGATTCATGGATTGTTATTGATGATCACGAAGATTCGGACTTTGTTCTTATTGAAAAAGAACATCAACACTCATCTCCACAAACTAAACGACCATTAGGACAAAATACTAAAACGTCAAATATATCTCAACTTCCATTAACAAATAATAATAAACAATCAAATAAAAAACGTAAATGGAAGGTGCTTTATTCATTACCATCAACAAGTGTTCAGGGAAATGTAAATGCAGCAAATCTTGATTCATATGTTATGGATCAACATGCACAATTACTTGATAAACATGATTTATTTACTTGTCAACAACGTATTATTAAAGTCAAGTGATTTCATTTCTTTCTTTTTTCTATTAATGCCAAAGCTAGATTAAACTACGATTCAAACGCCGATTTTGTTTTCTAATCTAGTGTTGTATACTAATATAATATTATTTTTTGGAGTTCCTTTTTTTCTGTCTCTCACTGACTATATGTACATATATATATATATATTTCTTTGTTTTTCTTGTATTCTTATTACGTGTATGTCGTATCTCTCATTTCTTTTGTTTTTTCTTTGTTGCGACGATCAAAACTGCAGATATAAACGAGCGAGAGAGAAAAAATATTGAGCAAACTTTCTTTTTTTGTATTATTATTTATACTTTGGCATTAATTGATTTGAGAGATAAAATTGTATGCTTATGTATGTTCATTTGTTTGTTTATTTAAACTATACGTATATAATATATATATATATATTTATATACATGTATTTCTCATACATCTGTTGTCATCGTATATAGTATTTTTGTACATAAGGAGAATTGAGGAAATGGATGAAGTTACAAAGATTTCAAAAAAAAACCTAGGAAAAAAGTATTTAAATAAAAAAAAATATGCAATTTAGCATATGTCAAAACATAATAAAATTCTTTTAAAATTTTTTCAAGTTTTTACTCTACTATTTGTTTAGTGTAAAAACAAAAAGTATTTAATCAACATAAATAGAGATATTGTTATCATATGACAACATAAAAAATGCGTCGAAAAATAATGACATCATACGTAGGAAGAATATGTAAATAATCTCTTGTTATGAAAAGCATAAATATATATGTTTATTTGTAATTAGTTTAAACAACGATACACTTAGCATTTTTAAAAAATAGAAATTATCAAATACCCTTTTCTTTAATTATAACATAATTAAAATGACTCATGAGACATTTTTTAATCAAATATGACTAATCTAAATGTGCGTGCATTAGTTATTCTATTAACAGGATTTATGAAAGGTTTGCGTAGGCACGATTTATTAGTGCCATGTTGCATTTTAACTGATAAATATTATGAATAGTATTCTTTTAACCAAGCTATTTAGAAACATATACCGTGGCCTGATGGTCTAGTGGTATGATTCTCGCTTTGGGTGCGAGAGGTTCCGGGTTCGATCCCCGGTCAGGCCCGCTTCCTTTTTTTTTGTTTCACTTTATATGAAAAATGCTTGCATGTATAATTAGTAAAAGTGACGTATTGAAGTGTCATATGTCGAATGATTATACTCATAAAATGCTTCTTCTTTTGATAGCATATTCCACTCTTTTATTTTTTTTTCTATGTAGTTTCACGAAAAAAATCAATAAGAATATAATGAATATATATATGCGTACATGAGGATGTGAAAATCTATTCAAATATCGTGATCATCCATCAAGTTTTTAATGATTAGTTTTGCGAATGTAAAGAAATCATATCATTTACTGTCTCGGACAGATTGTTATTTGAACTATTGGTCAAGCAAACAAACTCAGAATATCATTACAAAATTCCAGATTTGATTAACGAGAGAATATTCTCTACTGTTCACATATCTGTATATATTATTAGTAATAAACAAAACATTTTACAATACTTTAATTATACACTTGTGATTATCGTTACGATATTATACTAATACCTTTGCTGTTTTAATGAAACATGTAAGAATACAAAAATTATCTGATATAATAAATTTGCGAAAGACGATCTATCCAATACTTTTGTTTAATAATAAATATCTTTACATTGAATTTCATACCATTTGTTAACATTATTGAATGCAGTAAGATTTATATATAAAAAGCTTTTATACTAAAATTCATTTTCATTGATTACATGCTTTATTCTATTGTTCCCACTCTTTTTTTTCTTACTTATTCTATTATGATTTTTTACGATATGTCTACACAAGTAGATCGCATGGTCACAATTACGTAGCAATTATTCATGTTATTCTTATTAATTGATGCATTGAAAAATGGAATGACATTTCCGCACGCATGCTACTTCTAAAATAAATATCCGATTTTATCCTAGCAGATGACACACTATTTACAAGTATATTTTTCTTTTTTTAATAATTATTTCGAATGTGAAAAAATAATTTTAAACTTGAGACAGCTTTTAATGTAAATGAAAAGTTATTCAAGTATATATCCGATGAGAATACTTATGGTTAATAATCAAAATATATTTATTTTATTAAGAAAAAAAATCTCGTTAACAGAACTGTTTTTTTATATGAAGATATTTTTTTAGAAATAATTTCATAATATTTCGAAAATGATTTATTGATTGAAAATCGAGATTATCTTCATTATCACTTAATTTATGCCATGTTGATGGAAATGGTACAGCGATTAGATGAAGAATTGGTACATCTAATTAAATAAGTCATGCTATTATGGAAAAATTAGTTTAGTTGATTTACCATAGGCTAGAAATGGAACATGATCATCTTCGATGATATAATTATAAGCTTTCGAAGAGAATATTGCCTGTTGATGTTCAGTATTATCATAAGAACGAAGTAGTTGAGTTTCTAAAAGAGAATAGGGTTACATGAATTTCGGCCCAAACTTTCGGACCGGTCCGAAATTTCGGTCTCCCAGAAAATACATTGCCGATCATTCATTCCATAAGAGATATTATTTTACCTATTTCTTGTAATTTCTTGTAATATTTTCCCGTAGTTCTATTGAAAAGATTAACAAATTGTAAGTTTTTGTTTCCGATAAGATCGAGTAGAATAAATATATTCTATTAAATTAAATTATGATTAAAAATAAATGATTAATAAATATATATGAACCATAGCATCAATTTGATTTAAATCTTGTTGACCTTGAACATTTGTATTACGCATTTTTGTTGCTAAATGTCTAATTTATCGAGAAAATAGTTTTTTCGGTGTATCTAAATAATCTTACCTTGATCCATAGAGTGAATCGGTCTTCGACCAATGTTGAACTGCTTCTTCTCCATCGAAGAAAATTAATTGTAATGTTGGATATTTATTCTAAATATGAAGATTTTGTTTTAAATTAGAGTTTTATTTTTTATCTTTGGTTACATTTTGTTTACGTTGAGCAAGTTGTTGTTTAAAATAAATCACTAAATCGAGTAAAATTGCACAAGGTACTGCACTATCAGTAGCACCAATAAAATGTGGTAGTTTTTTTGAATCATAATGACAAGCAAGTACAAGACGATGTGTCGCTGTTGGATTTAAAGTTGCAATTATATTAGTAAATTTAACTATACCATCCTAGTATTATAGAATAAGATACAGGAAAATATTGAATATTTTATTTTACTGGTGTCACGGAATTAAATGTATCATATTCAATATTCCATATTTTAGTTGATTGTAATGTTGAAATAATATGTTGTCGTACTTGAGCATTACCTCGTGTACCTGATACACGTTTTATTAATAATGGTCGAAGTAATTTAGTATGAAATTTATCAGATTTATCTGATAATGTAGAAAAACATTGATATTGATTATATTTTTCAGTATCGTTTGTCTATAATAGGAAGAATTATTATTGTATATTAATAGATGTGCAAAATCATTACATGAAGAATATAAATATTTGATAAAAAGCAATAAAGCAGGATATGTAAGATAATCAATATCAAGATGATGAATAGACATAGTATAAATAACTTACACGACGTGTTTCTACTAAGTGAAAATAACCGTACAAGTACAGAATTATTACAAATGATAAAAACGTGTAGTATGCCATCTGAAAGCTTAATCGTGAAAAATAGTTATTACGTTAACTTGGATACGGTATAATGGAAAAAACCTAAGATATAAACTACAGGAAAAAAATCAAGAGAAACAGTAGAGGAAAACATTGTTTAGATAAATTTCAATTGTTATTTGAGAGAATGACAAGAAGAAACTATACTGATTTACATATAGAAAAATTCTTAAATGGTTTTTTTTAAAGCAACAGTTATAATACTTCCAGTTTTTGCTAATTCGATCTCAAAATTTCAATTGACCAGTTTAGTTTTCGATACAAATTGCAGCATCTGGACTGACTACTAGAGTATCATACAATATTTTACATAGATTTTTCTTTCGTAGCGAAGAGTAATATTTACTTATATGATCCGTATGAAAAAAACTTTGAATAATAAAATTCTAACGATAACGAAAAAATCGCCCCATTCGTTCGAACCACTGAAATGGAGATATTAAAATCTCTTATCGTACTGTTATTTATGGTCCATCCTTCTTGCATATATCGATAGAATCCTTATCCAGTCTTGTCTCATATATTATTATGGACTATGGCATCACAATCGTATTAATATTTTATATGGAATTAGTTTTTGCATATCTTAAATATATATCATGATTAAATAACTGTATACATTTTTGACAGATTCTAAAATAAGAATCATAAACAATTTCATCTATTGGCTATAAGAAATAAGCCAATGACGATAATTTCTTTACATTTTCTTATCGCTACAATCAACGATGACTAGTCAGGTGGTGTTAACAAATAATCAACTGATTCTGATTCATTCGTTGACTTATTATTTTCTTTTTTGTATTCAACTATCATAATATTTTATTATCTAGATGATCTAGTCAAAAATATGTCAGCAACATCAGAAAAATTTCATTTTGTCTTCAGTCATGAACTTGAAGATCGAATTCAAATAAAAATGTATTAATTAATTCTTATTTACTTTTTTTTATTTTGTTTTCTTATTTCAATTTGTTTTCCTAGTGGTTCACTCGATGGCGAACGACCGCAAACACCCATAAATGATTTATTCTTTTCGGAGAATTCAACATTTATTCGTAATTTAAATGATACAAAACGTAGTGAACCATTTGTTGTGTGTCAAATTTTTTCTGATGGACAATCACTTTGTCTACCTGTTCAAACATCATTCAAATCATTTGTTGATAAATGGAAGTACGATATTTACGGAAAAAAACGATTTAAGTGATGTAAAATAACGATTTTTTTCTCTTCTTTAGTTGGAATGAATGGTTAAAACTACCACTAAGATATTGTGATTTACCTCGTCATGCTCTTTTAACATTTTCAATTCAAGAAATAATATCACCAACAAATATTCGAATTATTGGAAGTACAACTATATCATTATTTGCATCTGATGGGTAAATATTAAATGTTTATTATAAGATCTTATCAGAAATCAGACACATTAAATTCTCTTAAATAATTAATAAAAAACGTTGCTAGGTTCGAAAATATAAACATAGAGAATGACCCAAAAATTAAGATATGGTTTTACTAAACAGGCTTATTTTCTTAGCAGAGATAGAGGCAGATTCACATTCCAAATCCATACGGATAAGGTTAGTGAGAATCTTTATTAAGCAGTATTTTATCTAGGTTTTTCCTTTCGAGAGTGCGATAGCGATTTCCGGGAGGGCGAAATCGGTCTTTGCGAGGGCGTCGCCATCACTGCCCTCGCTCTAGATAAATCACTGTTATTAAGTATTACTATTGATCCTTAACAAGGAAATGTTACATTTTTTATAGCTCTCGTTAACGTTGTACATATGGATTTGTAGTATAAATATGTTTCTATCCTTAGTAAAGAAAATCAGCTTGTTTGCTCGAGTCATAATGAAGCTATTCTGTCTTTGAAAAGACAGAAGTTTAAGTCAATAATGATGAGTAATAAAGGTCCTTACTAATCTTGTCCATGTAAATTTGGAGTACGCACATGACTCTATATCTGATAAAAAAATGATTCATTTGATCGAGGTATAGTGTAAATATTCAGTTTTTTCTTTGTATCATGACTCTTGGACTACCCTGAATTTATGCTGGATGATTACCTTTGTATACTTAAATTTCTTATACGGAAGTATTATTCAATTCCTTTTTGACTCAGAATTATGATCTCCTTCTAAAGGTAGTTGTTAGATTTAGCTATAATATAATATAGGCTCGTAATTATCGAGTAAAATTCATTTTGAATGTTGAAATATAGTACCTGAGAAATTTTTGTTAAAGATAAAAGTGAATTATCAATGGATCATAATAAGATCAATATAGAGATTGTCTGGGGACTACAAAATTCAGATTTCATACTGATCATCTTGAGAATTTAGAAATGATCATACCAATGCTATACAAATTATTCTTATATTTCACTTTTTGACGTGCAAATTCTTTCTTTTTTTCTAAACAAATACTAATTATTTCTCATTCTTTACATATTAAAATTAAGAATATTACTATACTTTTCAATATAAATTTCTTCACGGTAAATTAGTGTATACTTATCAATATAATATTTCCGAAAGCACTTACTCTAGTGTTTACATAAAATAAATGCAACAAATTATACGCTATTATGTTGTTTATCATTCTTTTTTTTATATATAAAATTTAATTTTAGAACATTTCGACGAGGTATATATGATTTAAAACTTTGGCCAAATGTGACTCCTGATGTTAAATTTAATACTTCAACACCGGGAAAAATCGAACCACTATCAAATGAAGAACAAGTTTTAATTAATCATACAAATAAAAATGTTATAACAACATCTAATCTACAAAATAATTCAAAACAATCGACCGTTAAATCACCTGTGATTAGTTGGAATGATGATAGTGAATATCCAATGCTTGATGAATTAAATCGAATAGCAAAAGTTAGATAAATAGTTGACTTTTGTTTTTAATTTCATATTATTATTTTCAGTTAATTAAAACACAATGTGATGGTCATGCAATACATCAAGAATGGCTTGAAAAATTAACGTTAAAAGAAGCAAATTCACGTATAGAAAAAGAACGATCGAATTCAAAATCAATGCTTCTATTAATTGAATTTGCTCGGACAATGATCGATGATAATGAATGTGTTGTATTATATTTTGAACCGGTTCGTATAAGTTTGATTTTCTTAAAGATTATTTCCATTGAATTATATACCGAAAAAGTTGAATTTGATTCTACTAAAAGTGAAATCATGTTTCTTTGAGCGTTCATGAATATGTAGTACGAATTTCTTAGAAAAATCTTTTTTTTTGTGTTTTAGAATTGTGAAGATATAATTAATTACCCAATTGGTTATACAGATCTTGCTGTTTTTGATCCTGAACTTGATCTTGTATGTTTATATATATTTTTGTTTTATATTAGAAAATATATTTTCATATAAATTATTCAATAGGAGAATATAGTTGAAAGTAAACATTTAAAATTAGCACGTAGTGGTCGAAAAGCAATGGATAAAGATTTAAAACCAACACGTGAACAACGAGAGAAATTAATGCAAATATTAGCATATCCACCAGGACAATTTCTTTCAATTGAAGAACAAGATTTAGTTTGGAAATATCGATTCTTTTTATCGCAACATAAAAAAGCACTTGCTAAATTTCTTCAATGTGTACATTGGGATAAAGAAGAAGAAGTTAAACAAGCACTTGATTTATTACAACAATGGGTTACAATGGATACTGAAGATGCACTTGAATTACTTGGTCCAGCATATCATCATCCAAAAGTTCGATCTTATGCTGTTTCAAGATTACGACAAGCATCCGATGAAGTAAACAAATTTTCACTAAATATTTTATTTTTTTGTATAAAAATTGTTTTTTTTTTGTTTTTCAAGGATCTTCTTTTATATCTTTTACAATTAGTACAAGCTCTCAGATATGAACGTTATGATTTAATCAATGCGTTTGTTGTTGATACTGCTGGAGAAGAACAAAATAGGTTGATGAACTGTTCAGAAACCAGGTAATACATGCAGTATTATATGTTCAGAACAATAATAATTAATTAATATTTCTTGCTAAATGATCTTTATAATAAACTAGAAGAAGATTTTAATAAGGCTTACTATCTCTTCGTCAATAAGACTTTCGGCAATAGGATATTCGCCAGTTGGTGAAAGTTCAGGTGTAATTCCAGTGGGTTTTCGCCAACTGTAATAACACCAGGTTAGTGTAAGATGCATATGACAAATTAACGTAATATTATCAGGATAAGCATATTATAGTCTAAACCCCTCAATATAGTTATCAGGAGCTATTTTTATACATATGTAATCATATAACCATACAGACGAATTTTCTATAAGTATGTTGGCGATATTCGAGAATTCTTTTAGTAATTGTTGATAACTTTTCGGACGATCGTTTTTTTTGCTATTTATCTTACTTTTAATCATAATAACTGTGCTATATTCCTCTCAATAATCATGAATAACGTCGCTGTTCAATGAATCTTAATTAGCTATTTGATAAAGTGATTATGAACTTTTACTAGTTGATACTAAATAAGTTAATTCTGGTTATTTATTAGAACAAAAAGAGTAAAATTTTAGTCATTCGTGAACTATTTCACTGCGATTAGCTTTGGTAACACTCATATCCATAATGCTATATGTTAGATAAATTTTAATCGATGCATAGTATTTTTATTGAGATAAGTCTATCAATTGTGTGATTATTATTAGTGTTAGAATTAATTAGAAATGAATATTTGACAAAAACTGATATCATATAATTTTTATCAATGAAACGCGATAGAATTAGAACTTATTCATTAATCGGATAATATCACTAGATAAATTTTCAAATATATCATCATCACTTCGATATTAAGACTATTATTAATACGGAATACATTATAATGTATTCGATTTTTCATAGTATCTAAATCAAATATAGTATGTTTTCTTCATCATCACCACACAGTTTCTGAATAATCACAATAGATTCTAATTATATTCATTCTTTCAATTAAATTTTCCTGTAATTAACTAGTTTAAATGGTAGTAGTGAAAATTATGCGAATGTTGTTGTACCATCCGATTCTATATCCAGTGATCAAACAAAATCTTATATACCAGAAGTAAGTCTTTATCTATTTATTGAATGAAAGAGAATAAAAAAAAGCAACATTTGAATATTATTCATAGATTGATTTATCAACATTTTTAATTCAACGTGCATGTGAAAAACCTATAATTGCAAATTATTTATTTTGGTTTGTAAAATGAAGAGATGAATTATTTTCTATTAATGAATAATTTTTAGGTATGCCTATGTTGAATGTGAAAATAATAGTTCATTTAAAGATAAAGCTATAAGTGATATGTACCAATCATTTGTTGAACGACTTAGTGTAACACTTAAAACGGTAGGAAAATAATATTTATTTATTGAAAAATTTTCATTATACTTTTATTCGTATTCTAGAAAAATGAACAAACCCAACAAGTTCGCATATCAATTGAAGCACAAAAGAAATTTGTTGATAAACTTGTTGAATTAACAAATATTGTTAAACGAGTACAAGGTTCAGCTAAAGTAAAAGTAAGTGAATCATTTATTTTCGTTTTTCTGTATTTGATTTAAAACTGAATATATATTTTTTAGGAGGATAAATTACGTAGTTTATTATTAGCTGGTGATGATTCACCAGTTAAATTTAATTTTCTTAATTTCGAACCAATACCACTTCCATTAGATCCTGAAATTAAAATTCGACGAATTATTCCAGAAAAAATTCGAATATTTAAAGTAAATATTTCAGATAATTTCTTTATCAAATTCAAATTCGTTTGTTTTTCTTATCAGAGTGCAAAGTTACCTTTTCTATTCGTATGTGAAACAACACAAGGTGAAGAATATCCAATTATATTTAAATATGGTGATGATCTTCGACAAGATCAACTTATTTTACAAATTATTACTTTAATGGATCGAGTAAGAAAAATTTCAATAAAAAATATATTTATTAGGGAGGAATTACCGTACAATAGAGATGTACAGGGTAGAAGACTTATAGGGTAGGATAGGGTTAGGGTAAGAGGATCTTAGAATAGAGTAAGTTTTTTTAAACTAGATATATCACTATGGAACGATATCTTTCTCTTGCATAATCAAAAGTTAGTATTATTTGTAAATAAAATGAAAAAAGTTATTTATCATGCGTACTCATTCTTTGACAAAAAAAATTCAATTAGTAGGGTAGAGTTAGGATACGGTGGAGTTAGGGTAGGGTCAGGGTGAAAGAAATTTTCATAGGGTAGGCTTAGGGTACAAAAATGCTTACCCTGTACATCTCTACCGCATACTCGGATTTTCGGAATCCCATATTTTCGTTACCCTCTCGGTCAAGTATCCATCTATTGATGTTTTATTTTTGCTTTATTCAGGGTGTGAGTGTGAATGTAATCACAGCTATCATATTTCTTTATTGTTCCGACCCACACCCACCCACACCCTCAATATATAGAATAATTTCATACCCTTGGTTCTCTTTCAACTAATCTATCAATTCCATCTGTGACACATATTTACATAATACTCAGCGAAATAAAGAAACTCATTGATCAAACACTATTCTATTCAGAAGTACATTTATAAAAGTACTTGACAAGCATTAATAGTTTTTCATTGACAAAATTTCCAAGGTTAGACTTTATATATGTAATGTTTTATTTTATAGATTCTTCGAAAAGAAAATATTGATTTAAAACTAACACCTTATAAAGTCTTGTCAACAAGTTTAAAATATGGTAAAAACATTATATTTTAAATCTTATTCTAAAAAATTTCATTTATATAATCAAGGTTTTGTTCAATTTATTGATTCTCAACCATTACAAAAGATTCTTGAACGTAATTATACAATTCGTCAATATTTACAAACTAAAATAACTGTTACCAATGCTGAAGATACGACTCTAGCTGAAACCGGTATTCCACGAGAAATGATGGATGCCTATGTAAAAAGTTCCGGTATGAAGAATTATTTTTCTCTAAAAAAATAAAATAAAAATTTCTTTTATTTTTAGCTGGTTATTGCCTTGTAACATATCTATTAGGTATTGGTGATCGACATCTTGATAATTTATTACTACGCGATACAGGTCAATTATTTCATATTGATTTTGGTTTTATTATGGGTCGTGATCCTAAACCATTACCACAAGCAATGCGTGTATCAAAAGATATGATGGAAATGTTAGATGAAAAACGTTTATCAGATTTTCTAAGACATTGTTTTACTGCTTTTATTATTCTTCGAAAGTAAAACAAAAATTAATTGAATATTTTCTTCTTTTTCTAAATCATATTGTTGCTTTTTTTAGACATGCAAATGTTTTTGCAAATTTATTCTCACTTATGCTCGATGCAAATATACCTGATATTGCATTAGAACGAGATAAAACAGTTAAAAAAGTAAAAGAAATTTAATGAAATATCATATGAAAAAGATTTTTTTTGTTCCTTTTAGTTACTCGATAAATTTCGTTTGGATTTAGATGAAGAAAAAGCAACAAGTTATTTAAAAGATTTAATTTATTCAAGCATAGGCGCTCTATTACCACAAGTTTATGATTATTTTCATAATTGGTCACTTGCGTTTCGATAATACTTCCAAAATTCTTTACGTTTATTTCATTCTGTACATGCTTAAAGAAAACGAACAATTATGCTTGTCTGTTTTTATTTATTATTATTACTATTATTTTTTTTTGTTGATATAGCTCTTTTTGTGTATGTGCGCGGTGTGATTTTCATTAAACGAATGCCAGATAATAAACGCTATATACCTCTTTCTCTCTCATTCTCTTTTTTTCTTGTTCATAACGTGTTTAATTTCGTTATTTTTCAGATGCCAGCCGTGGTTATTGAACGAGCAAGTTTACCAACAGAAATGCGTGATGCATTGAAAAGACATATTTTACGTGAACGACAACGTAAGAAAGAAGAAGCAGATGCTAATGAAGCCGATAAACAAAGACGACGTGAAGAGAAGGTTTGAAAGATTAGATTTTTAATAGTTTAACAAAATTTTCGATTTATATTTTTAGGCAAAAGCATTATCATCATCGAAAGTACAATTAGAAGATAATGCAAAAGATATTCTTCAATTAGAACGAACAATAGCTGATTTACAACAACAAAAATCTGAACAGTATAATTTGTTAAAACGTGCATTAACTGAAGAAGATCGTCGAAAACATTCGCAACAAACATTAACAAAAGAACCATCATGGACAAGTCTTTATTCACCAAGTAAAAATAAATAAATGAATATAGAGAGATTAATCATATATTTTACTTTTTTTTGTAAGATCTTCAAATGGCACAATATGCTCATCATCCTCAACATTATTTATCTACGCAACCATCACATCGTTTATTAGCTTATAAACCACCACCACAACCTCCTCAAGCGCAATCATTCATTCCAACAACAAGCGCAACAAATGCTTCATCAAAACGACCACGTAGTCCATCATCATCACATATTTATTCATCACCATCAGGAAAATCATCGCGATCATCACATGTTTCACAAATGCATTCAAGTAAAAATCTTTCCGGAGAAAGAAAAAAATATAATAAAATTTAATATTTTTTATAGAGCCACCAAGTCCTAATTCAATATATCCACCATCATCATCCCAAGTGTCTCGTAATGCAACACAAGGATCTGCTGTTGGTTATCCTTCTCCTCAAAGTCAATCAGCATTTTCTGCTTATCTTAATTATATGACACCATCTGCTGCGGCTGCAGCTGCAGCATCGGCTTCATATGCTAATCAAATGCCACGTGTTCGAGGTCCAGCACAAATGTCAAGTATGTTAAATTTAAATTTAAGTAAACTGTTTTTTTACAAAAAGAAATGAATTTCTTTAGATTATATAAATCAATTATCATTTTTACCACAAGCAATGGTCGATCCTAAACAACAACAACAAGCCAATGTTTATTCACATCATCAAATGTTAATGTCATCAAAAAATGGATCGATTATGAATGGTTATCCACTACAACCACAACAGTAGTTGTTATTATATATCTAAACTAAGACTCTGTTTTTCTTTTTTTTTTCTTTCTTTTGCTTTATGTTGTTTTTCTTCTTTGTTCACGTTTTTAAATTCATTAAATATTTGGATATATGTATTGTCTAGAATTCTTTCAGATTTTAAATTTTATTTCATTACAAAAGAAAACAAACAAATGATGAAAAGTCATTTATCATCAGATACATTATCTTCTATTGATCGTAATTCAGATGAACAAGAAATTCGACAACGATTATTGACTGATTCACAAGTAAGATTACTTGCTTTTAAAATTAAATGTTAACTAACCAGTGGCGGATAGGGGTAGGACAGTTCCATATTAGTTCCGTTCTTAGGAACTGTATTAACAGTTCTTTTGAATAGAACTGAACTGAACCAACAGTTCTTTGAATAGAACTGAACTGTATCAACAGTTCTTTGAAAGGAACTGAACTGTATTAACAGTTCTTTGAAAGGAACTGAACTGAATCAACAGTTCTTTGAATAGAACTGAACTGTACCGACAAGTTCAGTTCCTTTCAAAGAACTGTTATTTCAGTTCAGTTCTTTTCAGAGAACTGTTGTGAAAACTATTTTTTTGGAAATAAAAACAAATTTGAAACAAAACAGTTCTTTTAAAAGAACTGTTGAAACCGACCAGTTCCTCTGAAAGAACTGTTAATACAGTTCAGTTCCTTTCAAAGAACTGTTAGTACGGTTCAGTTCTATTCAAAGAACTGTTAGTTCAGTTCAGTTCCTATCAGAAGAACTGAACTGGTAGTTCTTTTGACCAGTTCATCCGAACTTGGAACTATGAACTGTCTTACCCCTAGTGGCGGATCTAGGATTTTGTAAGGGGGGGGGGGCGGTTTTAGCTAAAACCTATTTTTTCGTTTATTTTTGCTGTAAAAAGTCAAAAAATTTTCTGAAGAGGGGCGATCGTCCCCCTAAATCCACCACTGTGACTAACATTTATAATTCTTTAAATACATACTTAGATTAATAGATTATTCGATTTTCTATATAAAAACGAGATTAATAGAATTTACACTCTTCTATCCATTTTCAACCCTTTGATTATGGGTTTTTTTAAGATGTATCTTTTTTTCATTCGAAAACAGTCTGAAATAATTCTTATTAATGCATAGAAATATTTAGTAGTGAGTGTGGGTGTATCTTATCTATCTCACCCACACCCTGAAAGAAAGGAGTCTTTTCGATCTAGGCTAAATGATATTGCAATGACAGTAATATCTCCAAAATTTCAAACACGATATATGGGTAATCCGTAACTAAAAGGTTAATGTAGACATATCGAATGATATAGAACAAAACTACAGTTTTTGCTTAGATTCTTATAGTCAGTTCCTTGATCTGCTGATGATTCTATAAAGAATAACCTTTGAAAAATGCATAATTATATATTACGATTACGCTGTTCATAAACCATTCATTTATTTAGTTTACTTATAAGTTACTAATCAGTAGTTATATATTATTTAGTAACATCAATTAATACTTGTACTTTATTATTTTATTATTTATAGTTCGACTGGCATATGTATATTTTTGGTTTTGATTAGCTATTGATAAATGTGAGTTTTGGTTTGGATCTAACCAGAATTATGTTATTGCTGCTAATGAAATAATATTCTTGCTTTGTTCTGTCTAACAGTATTACTAAACATACATAACTCATTTCAATTTTTATAACTTCTTCTATTTCCTTTCAGAAGTCATTCAAATGAGAATATGTAGACGAATTGACTATTGTATTGAATCGATGATCTAGTCGGCTTTTCTATACTGTCAATTCAGAGTAGATGAAAGATTTATTAAGACAGTTCAAATGATAGATGAATGATTCTCTATTCGTTTGAACTTCTGATAGTTAGTATTGCTATAAATGCTATACATCATTTTACAACGTCAGAATAGATAATAATATAAAAATCTATATTTAGAATGAATCAAGTGGTGATTTTTCTAGTAAATCTTCAGAAGATTTAATTGATTCCGTCCTTGACGTACCAACAAAATGTGTTGAACAAGCAAAAGAAGTTGGTAAATTTGTTGTTGATTATGTTGTCGATCATACTCATCTTCCGCATTGGCTTATTGATAATGAATTTTTACTTTCTGGCCATCGTCCACCAATGCCAAGTGTTAAACAGTGTTTTGCATCGATCTTTCGTTTACATACAGAAACAGTTAATATATGGACTCATCTATTGGGTACATTAGTTTTTATAGTAATCGCTATTTATTTTCTTTCCCGACCATCTGCCGAAGTACATATTGAAAAAAAGATGATTTTTAGTGCTTTCTTTCTTGGAGCTATAATATGTTTACTATGTTCAACATTATATCATACATTATATTGTCATTCACCAAAAATTTCGAAATTTTTTTGCAAGTAAGATTTTATTTTACTTTTGCAAAATATATGTATATATGATTATCTATTATCTTAGACTTGATTATTGTGGAATAGCAGTATTAATTATTGGTTCAGTTATTCCCTTACTTTATTATCAATTTTATTGTGAATTTGGAACAAAAATTGCTTATCTATCATTAATTGGTTTATTAGGAATTGCATGTATTGTTATTTCTATGTGGGATAGATTTGCTTCATCTGATTATCGAGTTTATCGTGCTTGTAAGTTTAGTTTTCTTTTGTATAGAAAAATAAGAACAAATATTCATTTATTTTTTAGTATTATTTATTACATTTGGTGTCTTTGGTTTTGTTCCAACTTGTCATTATATACTTCGATTTGGTTTTAAACATGCTTTTACAAGTATGATACATTGTCTGACATCTGATTAAATATATTAAACTGTTTTGCTTTTTAGCTGGTGCAACTCAATATTTACTTGTAGTTGCTGCATTGTATGTTATTGGTGCTGCTCTTTATGCAGGTAATATTAGTTATTTGTTCTTTGCTTTTGTTTATTATCTTAATTTTAATAGCTCGAATACCTGAACGATTAGCTCCGGGTCTTTTTGATATTTGGGTAAGATGAAAGTTTTTTTCTCTTTTGATTATTCTTCATTTATTTTAATTAGTTTCAAAGTCATCAACTTTTTCATGTATTTGTTGTCGCTGCAGCATGTGTTCATTATTATGGTATATGTATTTTATCACAAAATCAAGCCAGTTACTTTGGCGATTGTCGAACAGATATTCTAAGCTCAAGTACTACTAACTCATTTACTTCTGTGCTCAAATGATCTAAACCGAACTAATCATATAAACTTAATTCACTTCTGTTTTGAATACGATCTTTACATACAATGTTGTTGTTTTTTTTTCTATATTATTATTTAAGCTAAAACATTTTCTATTATTGTAATATGATAGAAATTGCAGGTGAAGGTTAAATAAAAAGAGTTTTAAATGGTAACAACTATATATCAAAAAAAATATTTTTATTAATATTGAAAATTTCAATTAATAATATGATAGCTAGAGAGATAAACTGTCTCATAAAAATTGCTATCTAATATGTTGTCGCAACAATTTTTATTACGTAGTGCTTTACTTTATGGGTTGCAGTTGTTGTCAAGATGACGTCATTAAACAAACAGGAATGAAAGAAAACTGGCAAAAAACCCATAAACGTAGCAGTATATGTGTATATACATATTTCAATAATCTATTCTTTTCTCGTTTTTGTTGCTGAGTCTATGGCCTCAGCGCATCAACCGAAAGGCCGAGGTCGTTCTCGACAACAAACTAATGCTTTAGAATTAACAATACCAATAGCGCCAGGGGTCAATGTCGCTACAACTTCTGATTCTGTAGAGCTATTAACTACGTCTCAAACAACTACTATGAGTGGTCGTGGTCGCGGTAAATATCTAACACGAAAACCCGTAGTTCCTGAACCTCATATGACAATAGACATCGATTCGTCTAATTCCCCTTGGAAAGTATCCGATTTAAATAATCATCAATTCTGGTCGAATGAGCGACCGTTAAAACCACTTGAACTGGGAACGCTTGGTCAGCCAATAAAACTTTGGGTCAATTATTTTTCAGTTGTTCAATTTCCACACAAAGGTTTTGTCTATCAATACCATTTTATAGCTGAAAACAAAAGAAAGACATGCATTCCACGTATACAGCGACGGTAAATGACCCTATGTACATATTTTATTTTTAAAGTAATTATTGTATATTAGAGCTTTATATAAATCTTGGTTGCAAAGTTTCTATAAAAAGCATCCTCAAATAAACCCATGCAAAATTGTGTTTGATAATCAGAAGATAATCATTACATACGAAGAACCATTACCAAATATTGACGAATTTGTAAGTGAAACTATTTATGTTTTATTAACTTTAACCTTTTTCATGTGTTCACTAATAATTGTTATATTTTTGAAAATCTTCGGCAGGGAATAACAGAACCAATAATGGGAATAAATCGAGCTAATCGTTCTGAAGAATATAACATCTCTGTCAAACGAGTAGGCAATGCAATCGATTTAGCTTCTCTCGCTTCGTTTAAAGAAATATACGAACCAAGCACAGAGAATAACCTTAATACTGATGATCTTCAAAATATTAGACAAGTTCTTTCAATTGCACTTCATGAACACTGTTCATCAACAGCTGATTATATTTATAATCGAGCATTTTTCAGAAATCCATCACCAAAAACACTTGGCTATTGGGATCTTGGTTTAGGAAAAGCTACATGGCGCGGTTTCTACTCATGTCTTTTATTTACCAATGGTTCACAACGATTATTTATGAATCTTGATGGTGAGTATTTCAATACGAAAACAACTTCATATTATAAATAATCTCTTTTCCTATGTCATCATTATAGTCAGTCATGGAATTTTTCAAAAGAAACAATCATTTCTCGATTTTCTTCGTGATGTTATGCTTCATAGTCCATGTGGTAAATACCATTATCGTCATAATCGTAATATTAAAAAGGCATATATCAACGATGTACTTGAATTTTTTGATCGAAATGTTAATAATGCGTATTATGCTGGTGAAATTGACTATCTACTAAAGAATTGCAAAGGTAAATGTTTATCCTTTCTAATTAATAATAATTTATTTATTTTATATACACATAGATCTTTCTGTTCGTTCGTATGTATCAGATAGAGTAATTGGCTATAAAATCTCTAGTTTAGGTGAATCAGCATCAACTCAAACGTTTAAATGGAATGAAAGAGATAATAATTTGATTACAGTGGAAGACTTTTATATGAAAAAATATGGAATTGAATTAGAGTTAGTAAAGTATTAGATCTTCAACTGATTATTAAGTTTCTTTTATCACGTAGATATCCATCATTACCTGTAGTGACAATGCGCAATGGATCATTTTTACCAATGGAATTTCTGGGTGTTGAGCCAGTTCGAGTCAAAAAGATTACTGATGAACAGCGAGCAATGGTTTGTCAAAAGTCATCATTGAATCCTTCGGATTATTATCAGTCAATCATAAGTGTTCGTAATAATACTGAAGAGCAATATTTCGAGAACGATCCGTTTATTGCTGCATGGAATCTTCAGATCGATCCTAAGATGCATATAACATCTGCTCGTATTATAGCTCCACCCAAAATCATCTATAATTCGAGATATCAAGTATCTCCTCAAAGTTGTTTACCACAAAGTGTCTGGAAGAATACAAATACTGAATTTTATAATCCAGCGAGTTTTCCTTCTGTATGGGCCATGATTAATTTATCATCAACAATGACTGAGCAAGCATGTCTCGAATTCCGCAAGAATCTTCGTAATATTGCCTATGAGCGAGGTATAGATTGTCCTGCACCAGTTATCTGTGAAGAATTCAACCTTCAACAATATTCAATTAATCAGCTAATTATTGCACTTCAAGATATGATGAGAGAAAATAATGATTGTAAATTTTTCTTAGTCATCCTACCAGAAAATAGTGATGCCAGCGATCGAACATACGGTGAAATAAAAAAACTGGTAAAATGATTGATATAAATAATGTTTTAAATAATGAATATTTATGTTTTCTAGTGCGAATTAGAAAATGGTTTTGGAATCGTTACTCAAATGATACAAGTCGGTAAAAAACCATGGAATTATTCAAAACTAAATAATCTTTTGTTAAAAATCAATACGAAATTAAATGGAATTAATTCTATTCTTGATGTTCCGTAAGTAAACATTGCTTTTCATGACTAACTTACTTTAGAAAGTTAATTTTAGCGAAGTTATCAAAAGTTTTTTTGAACGTGGACATCATATAATGTATGTTGGTATTGATTTAAGTCATGGAGCACCTGGTTTAAGTAGAGGACGCTCTACTGTAGCTGTTGTTGCATCCGCTGATGATGTCCCTAGTCGATATTTTAAAGAAGTTTATCTACAAGAACGACCATCAGACACACGAAGAGAAAGTTGGGAATATGTTGTTGATATGAAACAGATTATGAAATCTCTTATTATGCAATACTATGAAAAACATCAAAATCATCCACCAAAAGCTATTGTTATCTATCGTGATGGAATATCAACTAGTGAATTTGATACTGTATTTGAAAAAGAGTTGACCGCAATACGTGAAGCTTGTGTTGAATTATCATCAGTCTATCGACCTAAACTTACTTATATTGTTGTGAATAAAAGACATCATACAAGATTTTTTCCGGAAAAAGATGGAGATAATGTTACAGCTGGTACTGTTGTTGATTCAGATGACGTCACAAATCCAACAACATATAGCTTCTTTTTGAATAGTCATCATTCAGATAAGGTAAGTTATAAATGAATTAAATTCTTGGTTTTCGATGACATGTTCCACATATATACTTGTTTGTATAGGGAACAAGTCGTCCAACATATTATCATGTTTTATATGATGATAATAAACTAAAACCAGATGAAGTTCAAATGTTAACGAATGCATTATGTTATACAAGTGCTCGTTGTACTCGTTCAATATCTATTCCAGCACCAGTTAAGTATGCTGATTTATTAGCTTTTCGTGCTAATTATTATGTAAATATCAATGAAGCACCAAATACGTAAGTTGTATTCACATTTGATGTTAGTATTGTTTTATATTTTCTATTTACAGAAAATCAACGGATCAAGAAACGAGCATTCCGATCAATCAATCGGTAGATGTTAACAATACGATAAAAAGTCAACGTATTGTATTAAGTTCCAAATTGGAAAATGACTGTTCTTATTTTTTGTAAGAAAATCAAGTTGACGTCATTATTTTTTTCGAACTGAAGTTTTTAAAACTCTCTCGACTAATTACAAAATTGCTTTTGATCAATTTTTTCTAATCAATATTTTTTAAAAATATATATACTAGTAAATAAATAATTCAGAATTTACAATCAAATAAAGTTTTTGTTTCAAATATGTTTCATAAGTATGTCTGTTCTATCGAACGATTATTAGTTACACGTTTCTTTCAATTAGAAAGATCGGTCAATACTATGACATAGTAAGACTTGTAATACATGTTACTGTACAGTACGAAATAAATATAAAGACCTTCAGCAGTATCAATTGCTGAGTTACTTCATTTTATGATAAATTTTCATGCAAGTAAAACGACACGTTGATACGATTATGGTTGAAAATGTTTTTAGTTTCGTGAAATTTTGATATGGTATAATATAAATAAATTTCTAATATTTATTTCGAAAAATAAAGATAAAATCAATATTTCATGGAAATTAGTTTATTTTACGACAGTGTGTTTTTTTAAATATCTGTCATGTATCTTGCAGAAAAGTTTATCTGTCTATCACTCGTAGGTACAGTCTTGTTTTATTCTTTATTTTATAGTTAAAATACATGTGTGTATATATCATGATTTTACAATAATGATAGATAGGAAGAAGGACGATTGTAAATGATGTCACGAACTAACTCATTAAGTACATTTATTTTTCTTTCAGTTAAAAGAACGTGAATATATGCATCACTGATCACTATAGTAAGGGAGAGATAAAAACACACGTTTCTTGTATCGTTTCAATTCAGTGCTAATGCAACCATTGATTCTTCGACAATTTTGATCTTTCTTGGACATAACTTGACGGTATGTACCATTATGTTACTTATAGTTAAATCCCAGCTCGACGAATACGACCGTGATGATCGTATTTTAACAAAAACTGTACAACTATGATCACTTTTGATCTTCACCTTCCCATTATCATTATATTCATCTATTCAAAAAAAAGATATAAGTATCGAAAACTATGAGACTCATCAATGATACTAGTAAAAGTAGAAAAAAATGATTATAGCTACTGTTTTTTTCTATTATTAGTTTTATCAGAATCTTGTCAATAGGCGTACGTGAACAAGTTTTATTTTTCAAAGTTCTGTTATTATATACTCTAAAAATGTTCACTGACAAGTTCCACATGGGAATAACTTTTATTGCTTTGAGTTTGTCTGTTGTATGTTTTATTCAAAATACTTTGTACTATGAGACCTTTGCATATTGTTTACGTAAATTTATATTTTAAATTTCAGTGAAAATTGCTAAGGATAATCTACTGAGCGTATATAAAAATAACCCTTATCGACATCTTGGGAAAAAGGGTCGTCAACGAACAGTACATAGAATGGATTTGTTACTCTATACTTATTTAATTGGTTCATTCTCACTTTTAAACGCTTTACTTGTGACCGGTACGAGTGATTCACATATGTTTGACAACAATACTTTAGCATTAAATATTATTCTTCACAGTAAACCATCATCGATATTCGTCTACACTGATACCGATAATTTAACACAAGGCTCGTCATTATTAGCACTAAAAGGTTATCCTAAGAATGTTGTATACAATCGTGTACCAAAATCGGCGAGCACTACATTACGCTATCTTTTTCGTGATCAAGCAGCCAATCGTGGTTTCACAATTTTGAACAAAGAAATTTATGTTCCATTTCTTCTTTCTGTCGATATACAACGAGAAGTAGCTTCTGAACTTGAAAGTGCAAAAGCACCTGCTTTATATGAACGCCATATGTATTTCATTAACTTCGATGATTTTCAAAAACCACAACCTGTTTATATTAACGTTGTTCGAGATCCTATACAACAAGTGATATCTGCTTACTATTACTCACGTGAAACATGTATCAATGAACAACGATGCTATTTCAACACAACTTTTGTTAATGAGACATTAGATGATTGTGTCAGGAGTCGATCAGCAAGTGAATGTGTCAGTGCATCTCAAGGTGTTAGTCCGATTCTTCCTTTTTTCTGTGGTAATCTAGTGGCATGTGAAGAGAACAAAACATTTGCATTACAACAAGCAAAACAAAATATTATCGATTATTATACAGTGATTGGCATTGTTGAAGAATTATATAATTTTCTATTTGTTCTTGAGCATATGATGCCGAAATACTTTGCAAATATATGCCAAACATATATGTCCAATGGAATGAGAAAAGAGAATGTTAGACCTAAAAAAACTAAGAATAATGAACCAAGTGAAACAACCAAGAGATTATTACGTGCAGCGCTCGCCGACGAATATGATTTGTATGAATTTGTTAAAAGACGATTTAATATACAATTTCAACAAGTTTTACAAAATTTGGCAATATAAATATAATGAGTAATATATATTTAGTCTCAAGTATACATGTAAATATTTGAGACGCTGATGTAGACTTGAGGGTGCAAATGTGGATAAAGGATAGATGTATAATCCTCCTTGATTTTTTTTCGATAATGTTTTTGTCAGAACTAATTATATAAAAATAATAGAAGCAACTATTGATAATTACAAGTTTCATGTTTTTTCTTCATATAGTTCTCTTATGATCGAATGTTAATATATTTTATGAATCTAATTCTGAAGCTCACACACCGAAAACAAACTTTGTATATATAGAAACCTTTTAACAATATAATATATTTCAATGCCTACAATTTCAATCATCAATAAACAACAAAACATATCTCTTCATATGACTATCACATGTTGTTTTTAGTTCGAAAGGAAGAGAATGAGTAATAATACTTGATTGATAAATAAAAATCCTTCTAACATGTGACTAGCTAGTATAGATATCGCTAGTCATAGAATTTACATAGTAGCCAATTACTAAAAACTCAAGTCTTCAGTTCGCTTCTTTACCGACCGATTACTATCAACGAAAGAGAACGTACATGTGTTACATTGTAAATATCTACTCTTATCAGTGAATAACATGTGAGGCATATAAATAACATGTTTCTTTTAATATTTTTGTGAAAGGTACCGTTTTGATAAATCCAAGTCATTTACTTTTATTTAAGATTTTTTCAGTTCTATGACAAAATTCGAACATCTTCCAAATGAACTTATACTTACAATATTTACATATTGTTATCCAGAAGATTTATTCAGCTCGTTATTCAATCTCAATACGCGTTTAAATTCTCTTATTTCCACTCAAACTTTAAAGATTTGTTTGTGTTATAAATCATTGAAATGTTTACAGGATATTTATTATAAATCAGTATTATATCGTGCTCTTGAACAAATTCATACTCTAGAGTTGTCTGATGCATATGAACGTATGAGTCATTTTCTTACCGATGATAATCAAATACCACTCGATTTTGAAATAAGAATATTAATTCTTTCTCAAGTTAAATCATTGATTTTACATGATTCGAAACCAAACTGTCTTAATCAAATATCAAAATATACAAAGAATATAGAATATTTATATGTTTCGATGCTACCTCACAAGTCTTCTATAATAGAGATTCAAGAAGTATTTGAATCTCTCTTTGAAAAGATATCGCTCACAAGATTACATATTGATTTCTATTCTACAATTGAATTTGGAGATAATACAAGTAATTTATTTATTTTAAATATTATTTCATATATGATGCATGCTCATCATCATAATTAGTGAGAATAAATCTTTATCTATATTTTAGGTATGAATATGTCATTAACACATGTAACGCTGAGTAGTTGTTTTATAAGAGACTTAGCTAAACTGCTTCGTCGTATGCCAAATATTCAGAAGCTTGATATTACATGCGTGCATGATTATAACCCAATAGATGATTCCCTGTTTGATGGACTTGCTAATGTTATACCACATTTAATTGAATTAAAATTAAGCGTTTTTTATATACCATTTAAAGAAATTGAATATTTCTTTCGACAACTACCAAAACTTATTAAATTAACATTTTCATCACTTCTAATAGAAACCGATTCGAATGGATCGAATTGGGAACGAATTATTCATGATTATCTACCTAATTTACAAAAGTTCAGTTTATTTATTGACGATACAGATGCAAATATAGATCTAGATGAAATAATTAATTCTTTTAACAGTTTATTCTGGCAACGATGGCCAATTATGATTGAACATTACTTAAGAGCAGCGAACATACAACATTTAATGTTATATACCTTGCCTATCGAAAAAGGGACTCTACCTACATTCTTATATGGGTTACAATTTCGAACGAATATGAATGTATACGATTGAAATACTGATAGTTCATATTATAAGAAAATTGATAAACTGGATTTTATTTTTCATGAAACATCTTTATCAAGAAATCTCTCACCAAAACGTATTTATTCAAATCTCAAAAGACTTTCATTTTCATTTATATCAACTGATCCAAGAACGTATGAAACCAATAATATTTTAATGGATCTTTCACAGATATTTTCAACATCTGAACTTGCTCAAATTGAAGAAATTTTTTTATATGATCGAATCTATCCAACAAATTTTGGTAAACTAAGAAAAACAGATGTTATATTAAATTTCTTCTTTCTCTCTAGTTTCCAATCTATTAAAACTATTCCCGAATATTAACTATCTTAAATTATCAGCATCATCACTTGATCTTTCTATCACTTTGTCGTCAATTGATTCGTTAACAATTATTGTTGATTCATCAACCGAGTACAATTCTACAAACATTCTTCGTCAAATTGCTAGTCATTTTCCTGATATATCAACGCTTCGATTCGAATTAACAAATAATAACGATATTCATATTCTGATTTCCTACTGTTTTCGAAAACTTGCATATCTTACACTTATGACTGTAGCGATAAATGAATCTAGTTCTCCTGTAGATCGACAAGGATTTATTTTATGGTTCAAAGATTATAAGCAATTAAATGGATTGTATGACGATGCAGAAGTGGAATTTAACGAAGATAATCATATATTTCAAATCGCACTATAATTTTTCTATAATAAAAAAATATTCAAGAGATATATCGAGTTATAAAATAAAAATAATCAAATAAAATATCATGTATATCAGATAGGGATGCAGCGGTGACGATCATCAATAGCTATGCCGATCGAACCGGTGAAATGAAAACCACTTGAGCTGAATAACCATAACACTAATAAAGTCTTAAAGTTCAAACTAACGCATTTCGGCGCCTTATCTGAAGAAAAACAAAATTGAAATAGGCACATTAAGACTATGATTGTCATATAAATCACAAGAAAATATCGATCCTACCATAGCTATCGAACCGTCCTGGTTTTCCGTCACTTTTGCGTCCCTGATATCAGATCAATACGATCTATCAGTCTATTGTTAGTGCTAATAAGCGAGCCTAGTACGTATATGTGTTTTCGTTGACACATACAAAGTTATATAAGATTATTTATTCAACTAAATTTTGAAATAAGAAAAGAATTAATTAACACACATTCTTTTATATCGATTATAATCTCGTAATGCCGATAAATCATCACTAAATGGATATTTAGCACCAATTAATTCCGCAACTGCAAAACCTGATAACAATGAAAGATCATGTCCATTTGCTGGTGTCACAGAATTTCCACAAAAATACATTCCATTTTCTCCTTGTACTAATCGTATTAATAATGAAATTGCTTGATTACGAAATGATAAACTTGGATGTGCACGACGATTATCAACTTTTCCAAATATTTTCTTTTCATCAATTTTTGGCATTGGTTGATTATGTGGTGCATATGTAACAAACATCGGTTCCATAGTTTTATGTTCTATTTGATTTTCTTTTAATATTGCATGTACATTTGGTAACCAACAACTTAAAATAAACGTATTATAATGATAATATAATTTATTAATCTTATCATATTTCATATCAATATAATTAGCATAATTACAACGTAAGTCATCTGCATATTCATTTGGTAAAATATTTATATCACGATGAATTATTCCATCTAATAGATTTAAATCATCATCATCATCAGCATATGTTACACTAGTTAACATTAATTTTAATAAGAATGAAATATTTGTATTATTTCCATTATTTAATGCATTCATTGTTGCATGAGAATTGCATGCAAAAATAATTCGATCATATACTATTTTTTCATTATCAATAGTAATCATAATTTGATTATTTTCTTTTCGTTGTACATGTACATTATTAATTCGATGATTTGTTTTAATATTTATATCTTTAGTCATTTTATCAAAAACATCTGTAGATGTATGAAGCCATGTTAGCATTGTTGGTATGCGATTTGGTTGTAAGGAAATTAAACTATCAAGGGTTGGAAGAATAGATGATGGAATAAATGATATTTTTGTAGATAAAAATGAGGATGCGTACATAGGTACTACAATATGATTCCAAAAGCGATTTGATACACCAAATAATAAACTTAAAAATCTCATTGAAATAAAATTAAAAGGATTTAAAAAATTAAAATGATATAAAGATGGTTCTGTACCACATAGAATTTCAGTAACATAACGCACTGTTTTAACCATACGATCCCAACGTTTTAAATCTTTATTATATTGTTGAGTATGTATAAATTGTTTTCTATGAGCAAAGAAACTATCTTCTTCTCGATTATGAATAAAAAATGGTAATTCAACTGTAGTTGTTTTAAGATCTAATTCATTTAATAGATGAATATAATTACGAAATATTGTTGGCCATGCTAATACAGAAAGACCCGTAGTAATACTAATATGATCATGTTTCCATACATGTGTTTTCGCATTACCACCAAGTGTATCACGTGCTTCATATATTGTTATATTCTTATATCCACTACGTAGCAATGCATATCCAGCACTCACACCGCCAATTCCACCTCCTATTATAGCAATTTTATAGTCTCGATTGTGTAATGGTGGTACACGTTTACTATTTCCAAAGAGACGTGATTTTACATATGTATATATTGATAATAATAAAATGCATAGAAATGTTGCAATATATTGTAACCAGAATAGAATATTCATCATATTATTATAATATTATTTGGTAGACGACGCATTGTTTAAGTCAGATCTAAAACAGAAAGTATCAACCAATGATCTTCATCAGGTGATACAACATTTAGATAAAAGAAAAAGAAAGAAAGAACAGGTGTAAGATTCAACAAAATGTTTTTATCTAATGATAAAAATCAGACGATATCGTTTAAACATATTTCACTTTAAAATGCATTTTGACCTATATAGTTACAGTAATTACTAGAATTATCTGATTACCTAATTTGTACCATATTGAAGGTCATTGTCTCCAGTATATTTATGTTAAGAATTTTATTTTTTTTACATTGTCGTGAGTATTTGTTGCATACCTTCTGATTCTGGATAAGAAGCAAATTCATTTAATTGGTTTGAAACTGAAGCAACCAATTTTTTAAATCAGCCTCTCAATTGTATCCTATACTCAACTTAACGTTTCTTTTACAATTTTTGTTTGTTCTCTTTTCATTCTACTCGATTTTATGATTATCCAATAGGGTTTATGTTTGATGAAAAATCAAATTTTTACAATCCTAGCTGCTTGCTTTGGATAGATATCGTGACTGTAGGATATTCTATTGCTGTATGTTTCGATAGAACTCCGGTCATACATCTTGAGCGTATGGGTGATTACTTTCTCTCTAACCATACTTACACACACTCTCACAATGAGTTCTCACTTCTGTGTATTGATTTTATCAATATAATCGAGATTTATCAATTAAAATCAGAATTTTCTTTGTTTTTAATTGAATTCTATAATTTTCATCTAGCTAGTCATTTAGTAAGAACGAAATCTATTTCATACTTTCTTTTATACACTATGTCGAATCTCATGTAATTAAATGAGTATTATACCACTCAATTCTTGACTACATTATCAATCTGTAAATTCTAATTATCGAGATAAAATGTTTTAAATTCATTTGTTTGATCTTTTGTAAATAACATCAGACTGACAAAAATGTGTTATTAATGAAATATACATCTGTATTAGAAAAAAATATCAAATAAAAAACAAATCTTTTAGATTGCGAAAGTTTTTCCATATAACATAATTTTGCATAATTATAAACAAATATCTCCAAATTGAGGATATGCTGTTGAACATTGCATATTATCACAACAATCTTCTTTCTTTTTTGCAAGGTTGTGCATGTCCACTACAAGGACATATAACACGTCCACTTGAGGGTGTTGGTTCAACGCAACATTCAGATGGTGATGATGCTGTTTCATTACTTAATCGACAACATGTTTTCGAATATGCTCTACATATTTCTCCAGGACAACAAATTTCAGTTGAGTTATTGCATGATTCAAGTGGTCGTCTACATGGTCTTTCTACACAATTTTCATTACAACATATTCCGCTACAACATTGTGTTGAAGATTTACAAGCTGATTTATCTTTTAGACAACTGGCTTTCAATGGAAATTCATTTGGTCGACATTCAACAACAATTGATGACAAAACAATCAAACCAACAGTAAACAATTTTAATCTAATATATAAAAAGAAAACAAAAATCAGTTTTAATTCTAATAGACAAATAATAATTACCTTTAAGAATATATTTGTGTATTTTATATCGATCATTTTCATGTGTCTTATATAGTTTTCATTGAATAAAGATATGACGATATTATAAATATTGCGTCTTTTCTTTGTTCTCATCTATTTTAAGATTCACCTTGAAATTTTCTCTATGACGAATATTAGTTATTTCATCATTAGTATAGAAACAATAAGAAACCTGTTTTATCTTCACGATCGGGTTTGGCTCAAATACACGAACAAACAAAATGACGTCAGTTGTACATTGCGTCTTTTCTTATTTATTTAACGTCGATATTTCATGATCATCAACAAGATTTTTGTCATGATTCTTCTTAGAAATAAATTTTTAAATGATAAAATGTTTTTTTTCATTTATAAAAAAAGATTTTTATTTTATCAACAAATATCTTTTATGATTCGAGGGAAATATCAATTAATATTTTTGATTTCAGTGTTTTATATTCTAATATTAATAATTGCTCTTAAAAACAAATGGAGATCGTTACTCAATTCTTATTAATTTAATACAGCATACTTAATTATGCTGATTCAATATCGATGATAGAAAAATATTTGTGTATTGATAAATACACATAAGAATGTCTTCTTTTTTTTCGAATATTACAAATTAATTCAAAATCTAAAATGAGAAAAAGTCCTTGTGGGAGTATTTGATCATTTATGATTGAAAAAAAATTTATGAGGAAGAATTGATTTTTGGATATATTTCAATAAGAAATTGCTACTAATGTGTTATCTATAATGTTAATATAAAATAGACAAATGAATGTCATTTTGCAAGATGACTTGGCTCTTTACAATAAAAACATAGTCAATATTTAAAACAATCGTCTTTAGTTGTTGTTGTAGTATAACGATGTTGTCGTCGTGGTGATCGTGTATTTAAAATATTTAATTCAACAGTTGATGACGTTTATAGAAATGGATTATATTTCATATGATTATCCTTACGAATGGTCATAACACTTTCATAAGTACTTGCTTCACGTATAGCTTCTTTAACAGTTTTTGGATGTTTCAAACGTACATATAAACCGGTATTCAATGATAAACCATTTACGAATAACATTACTTGTGTTAATTCATCAATGTGATGCACCTGATCAACAATACTTCGAAAAGACTGGATATAATCTTCTACCGATTGTTTCTGTCGTAGTTGTAATAGTTGTTCTCGAAGATGTTCTTGAAAATCGACTGGTTGAAATCGTGATGTTATTTTTTCTTTAAAATCAGCCCATGATGATGGTCGTTGATTTTGTAATGTTAAATCTGCAAACCACTGTAGAGCAGTTCCACCTAAATAACTAACTGCTATTGATATTCGGTCACCATCATTAATCATGTTATAAGCCATCATTTCCTGTAATAAGATTAACCAAGTAACAATATTTTCATCATGAGTTCCATTGTACTTATCTGGTTTAGCCATGAACTTGCTGGATGAACGTATGAATGGTTCGGTCGCTTCGGTGGACAATTGTGTCGGCAAACGGTGTAAACGTTCGGTTTGTTGTTTATCAATTTGTTCCATAATATTCAAATTCGCTATCGAACGTTGCAATAACTGGTCGAATTTTGAACCTTCACCTGTCATTATAAGTTAAACTATTCTCAGCTACCAAATGTTAGAATTTAAAGCTATTCTATCTTTTTATTTTAAAAACTGACTAGACAATATAATCATGAATCAAAACAGTCTATCTGAACAAACTTAATTAACAACGACCGAACACATATATATATATATACATCTTTTTTTTCTTTGAATCACGCGCGCTTTCTAACAATTTAACAAAAAAATCCCAAACAAAGATAATGTAAATCCATTAAATCTTGAAGAATAATACAGAGTGCACGTTAGAGTAAAGACTAATTTGTGTACACAATTAAAAAAAATTGAACAGTCAACGATGATATGAAGAGTCGAAGTTGCAAACAATCTTGATAAATATGTCTTTCGTTTGGCTCATAAAGAAAGAAAGGAGAATGATTTTATATGAGTTTGCTTTAGATTTTTGTTATTTTTACTAAATATGTCATTAAATGAAAATGTTAACGAAGAAGATGAAGAAAGTTTACTTTCAAATAATTCTCATAATAGCAAAAGAATTAGATCATGGGAGAATTATCTGATTATAGTGAAATACAAGAATGAAGAAAATCGAATGAAGCTTCTTATAAACGTTTAGGCCCAATTGATCAAAATTCATGAAAACTTTAGTCTTATTTTAGTATCTTTGATGAACATAATGGTTAGTATGTTTTTATTTAACAAAATAAATAACTAAATAAGTATTTTAAAATAGGAGATCAAGTAAGCAATAGGATAACAAAGAATTCGCTGACGAGATAGAAAATATTTATTATTGTCTAAAAAAACAAAGGTTCCGTATGAAATCTTTTTTGTTAGAGAGTATAATCTGTGTTAATGTGTAATCAATCGAGTTATTTTTCATAATTATTTAACCACACTGAAAAAAAAGCAAATAAATCAGAAAATTTAATTGCAATTTTATTTATACAGCAGGTTTTATCATATACTTCCTACTTAATCTTTTAACAATGATAAAATCATCAAAAACTAGAGAAAGTTTTTTCCAAATAAGAATACATCGATTTCTCGGAATATGTGTAAATTTTGTTATCATAAAGCTTTTTAAGATAAATTATTCAAATAAATTTCTTCTATTTTTATGTGAGGAATTTTAAGATGAGTAAAACGAAATATAGGCACTAGGTAGCCAGTTGATATTGTTTTTCTTATCTTAATTAATTCTCTCATATACACATGATTAGAACAACATTTCTTCGAAAACGCTATACTATCCAAAAATGTTTTCACTTTCTTGTTATTTTATTTAACAAAAATTACAGTGCTGCGAAATTTTATTCTTTCCAAGAAAAAAACGTTGACGCAACTTGGATTTTTCTAGTCTGATGGTGTGACGCATCTTTGTTGTGATAAGTGAGTTTATCAACTCAGGTAAAATTTGTTTTTTTTCCTCATATATATTATAATAAGTAGGTACACATTTGTTAAAAGTTATGTATACACGAGAGTAAGACAGCGAATTTGAGGGTGTTAACTATTATCTTCTCTCTACTCATACCCATTCATCTGTACATGTCCACCGTTTTCTTGAACAATAAAAATTAAAAAAAATGAATAAAACTCTGGATGAAATGTGACTAATCCTTTTTTTTCGGTTTTATTGACAGTTTCGCTTATCAAAGTCATGCTTTCTTTCTGTGTGACTTGCATATCTTATAGCTTTTCTCTTATCTTTTTTCACCATTATATATATATATATATATATTCATTTACTGTTGCCTAAAAAAACACTTCATAGCGCATACGATGTATCACACAGTTCGCATTCGTGATCTAGCACCACAATCACTTACGACTGATTCTAATCCGCAGCATACTGGACATAAACAAGCAAACTCAACTGTATCGGAACAGTACTGGGCAAAATCAATCGATCAGTCATCATATGGAGATAAGTATCGTCAAACTTTCTTCAAAGCAAACGGATCTCATACACATATTGTAAACAGTGGCCATGCTCTATTCGAAGCATATCTAGCCGCTTACAATGCACATGAAGATCTTGTATTATCACCTGATGATATTTGGCTCATGATTACCATCTACTATGCTAGCTATGTTGTTGATAATGCAGAACAAATGCGACATTTATTTGTTGACCATGAAGGAAAGAAGACGCTTGTTGTTGCAATGAATACTTTCGAGCCTGAGTGAGTAAGATAAGCTGCGTTCTACTAGTGTAATTTCGTAAACTCAAATATCTGACTTTAGTTGGCCAGCCTTCTTAAACTTGATGCAAAAACAAATTGGCACACATGTGAAGAATAATGTCGTTGATATGCTCACATCGAATTTCTCAACAACAGGCTCTGTCGAGAATCTTCTCTCATCGGTGTGCATCATGCATACTTTCAAGAAATATTTTGATTATGAACATATGGTATGTGGATGTGGTATACGAAATGTACATTTTATGGGAACAATAGATGACTGGAATTTACTGAGAAAGAAGGTAGAAGAATTAAAAGGTTTCACTATTTTGCCGTCAAAATATGATTCTCCTAAAAGAGATTTTCGTGTATATCTCGATGGAGTCTTGCCTATATTGGATCAGTTTATCCAAACGTATAAAGGTAATGTAGACAATAACTTTTGGGATGGCATTTTCGATTATACAAAAATAGGTGTGTCTTATGGTCCTTCAGGGTAAACTAAAAATGAATTGGGTCTTCCTTGTGCATAGTCTTCTACTCTTTTCTAGCATTTATATGAAGCAAGTAAACGCGATCCGTGGTTGGTTTCTTCGCCTTTGTTTTGGTTGCCATTCGCTTGATGCAAACTCAAAAGCTGTACCTTTAGAAGACATCGGTTTGAACGCTATTTCAGTACCCGTGAAATTGATCGATTTACCGAAAGGAGGCAAAGAAACGTCGTGTTATGTTGTTGGAGGTTTTCATGGAATTCACTCATCCAAAGATGGAAAGCATCGACCAGTAATGAGTCTTGCTGTCTTTGAAAAAGTAGAAAAAGTAGAAAAACAATCAGTTTTGGAATCAAGCACATCCTCTGAAGATGCCTGGTACTAATAAAACTGAGAAAGAACACACCGCACTCAAACAAGAATTAAAATTTAACTATAGTTCTAACGATCCTTTTTTTTATTCAATAAATAATGAATATTATTACTCTTTTGTTTGAATCAGCAAGAGTTGGGTGTGGGTGCCAGTGGGTATGAGACTCTACTCTCTATCTCACACACCCATATCCTCAATCAATAAACATTTCAACACAAGCTCTTAGGAATACGAAATCGCTTAAAATATGTTTTCTATGAATTCGGGTGGCTTCTAAAACATTTTGTCAGGACTGAAAAAATTATGTGACTCTCTTTCTCATAACACAAATATTCAGAACCAATCGAACGGCTATAAATGAATTTCTCCAACTAAAGAACAATAGTTGGCAGCAAATATGAAAAGGAAAGAATGTGGAAAGAAAAGGAAGAAAAAATTTATGAGGCGAAAGGAGGTTGTGAGTGCACGTCTTTTTCTCCGAAACCTGTTCTTTCTTATGACGGGTTTTTTCCCGCTGCTTTTTTTTCATTGGTTAAACAAGAAAGAGAGTCATAGTAGTGCTATAAAAGCCCCTAATCTACCAAGAACAGATTTACTCTCGCATTTCATTTCAAAATCGTGATCTTCATATAACAACTTCATGCAGTTAACGGAACTCTTTCTTCTGATAGCAACTGTTATTAGTGCTGCTCAATCTCAGTCATGGGCTGGTACTTATACGCCTGATTCATCGTGCAGCACATCCACTTGCTGCTGTTTAAGTGGAAAAGCAGTCGTGACAAGTTTGTCGACAAATAGCTACTTGGTTAACTCCGGTGCGAGCGGTGCCTGTGGTGGTGTTACCACAGTCACAGGCATACTCTATACAAGTGGCTATGCGGGTTCGATGATGGTGATCGCCGACAATGATACACTGTCACTCAGCTCTGACAGTCGTAATATTACTGTCACCAATCCAACCCATCCAGCATGCAGTGGCAAGGGATACAAGAGTGGTACCATGGCACAACAGGCTAATATCATCACGTTATTAGCTCTATTTTTAGTGGGTATGGTGATCAATGTCTCAACCAAATGAAATATCTCAAATTGTTCTCACTAGACTTCTGCTTTTTTTACTCATTTTGCTTTTAATCAATTAACATAATTATTCTGGAAAAAAATTAATCATTTTATATAATTACTCTGGAAAATAAATTATTTCATAAAAAAATATATCATTCATAAAAGTCTATTTATAGTTATTTGTCCATTAGTTTTACGAAAATACATAGATATAGTTTTTAAGGGTATCTGTGGGATCATTGGAAGCTTGTCAAACATGTCAGCCAAAGAAGTGTGGCTCACTTCATATAGAGAAAACTAGCTGATCATACTACAGTTCTTACTTTGCCAATATCCAACCCACTGTCTACCCTTCTTTCAAGGTCTACATGGTCATACTACTTGTAGTTTTTAAAAGGCCTATCTGAACGTAGTATGTGTAGTTTTTTAAGATCTACCTTACTATCTTATAAGTTGGAACAATCTGCATGAACATCGTAGCTATCGTAGCATGATGAATCAAGCAAATTGTGATACAAATTAAACTATTTTCTATCCAGTCTTTAATGACAATGCCAAAATGTTTATGACGTGAAGATAAAGATCCTACAAGGATTCCTTGTGTATTTGGTTGTAGGAAGTGAGCAAAACATGCAGTCATTTTCTGTAAAAACAACTTATTCTTATTCCTACACTCTACCTCCTGAAAAAAAACTGTTTTTTGTTTGCGTTGTTACGCCTTTTTCTCAGAAAAAAACTTGTCCATCATCGTAATTATATTCTCTTTGTTGGAAGAATTCTTTTGTACTCATTTCTGCATTCTCTTTCGAGAAAAAAACTTATTTATTTCTATCGTCACAAACTCTTTCCCATAAAAGAAACTTGTCTATCATCATTCATGCATGCTACCTCTTGAAAAAATTGTTTTTACTTCTGTTATTTCACTTTTTTCTCGGAAAAAGCTTGTCTATCGTCATAATTATATTCTCCTTCTTGGGAGAATTTTTTCTTTACTCATTTCTGCATTCTTTTTCCAGAAAAAAAAACTTGTCAATCATCGTTCTTACATTCTCAATATTGGAAGGAATATCGCGAGTGTCTGGGTGTGTGTGTGTGGGTATTTTATTTTATCCACACCCACACCCACACCTCCAACATGGAAAACAATTTTATTAGTTAATTTTTATTGAAGATTTTTTATCAAAAATGAAATCGAAATTTTTTTAAACTAAATTACAAATATTTTTAACTTAACATTTTTTCATATTTTTGGATTCGATGATTTTGATTATCAACAACATAAAGATTTTCTTCATTATCAAATGATAAACCTTTAGGATCATTCAATTGGTTCGGTTGACTTCCTGCACCATGCCCACCAACAACAATTTCACCTTCTTTCTCTCCTTCACGCCAACGCATTACTCGATGATTCATTTCATCTGTCACATAGATTTGACCCGAATGATCAACAATCACCCCATAGGGATGATCCAGTTGTTTGAGACTATTTCCTTTACCATTTCCACCAGCAACAATAATTCCTTCTTTTGCGTCTTTTTTCCATTTCATGACACGATGATTCAAAGAATCTGATATATAAAGAGAAAAATCTTCATCAATAAAAATATTAGTAGGTTCATAGAGTTGATTAAGATGATTTCCTACACCATTCCCACCTGCAACTAATTCACCTTTATTATCTCCTTCTTTCCATCGTCTTACTTCCGCATTCTCACAATCAGGAACATAAATAAATCCATTTTTATCGATTGCTACACTATGATAAATCATATTTGAAATAATAACTTGTGGATTTGTTTGATTTTTTTCAGAATATCGAAAGATTCGTCTCATTCCATTATCAGAAATAATAAAAGAATTATTTTTTTTATCAATAATTACATCTGATGGAAAATTCAATTGATTATTTTGATATCCTCTTCCATTTCCACCTGCAATGATTTGACCAGTATTTGAATTTAATTCCCATTTAACAACACGATGATTCCACTGATCAGCAATATAAATTGATTTATCATTATCAATACAGATCCCCCAAGGATCAGACAGTTGATTTAATCCCTCGCCTTTTCCATTTCCTCCAGCAACAGTAGTTGCAACTTGTTTATATTGACTCTTCTTTGTTTGAATTGGTTCTAAAATAAAACATTTTCTTTTCGTACAAAATCTTTTCCATTATTTTTAAATAAGAAGAAAACTTAATTAAAAACGACGGATAAGATCTCTTTTCAGTGTTATATTAAGTGATATAGAAATAGAAAAGAACCATATAATTAATTTTTAACGAACAAGTAAAAATAATTTATGAGAAAGTTCTACCTCAATTTGAAAGTCGATGAAATTGTTATTTAATGAAACATACTTTGTTTTATTTGAGATTGACTTGATATTTGATTCTTTGACATAGTCGCTGTATTAATTTGTAGAATGATTTGATTGATAAGAATCTTAATAAAAAGAAAACACAATGATTTTATCTGACAATAATATGATAAAGAATATTAGTACAATATTTCTGTTATGAAAAAAATAAATAAATAATAATTCTTTAGACTATATAGGGTCGTGCGGGAACGATTTTTTTTATTCCCGTTTCCCGTTCTCGTAAGCACTTTGAGACACGCATCCATTTTTCACTAGTTGCGTTTGGAAGAATATCATCTCTGTATACTAGCTTCTCGCGACGTCATACATTCTTCAGTAAAATAAATATGATGTCAAAGTAAAGCTAAATTTATAATTGGAATGCCGATTGACTAAAAATTCTCTATGCGAAAGCTGATTGTGTAAACATATATAAATTTATAGGAACATCATTTTCTAATATCTTTCTCGTTCCCGCGGAACCGGAAGATTATGCGAACTATTGTTTAACTTTTTGAAATAACTTAAACTAGAAAAGAATGCAAATTCAATTTTGTGAGTTTAAATTTTCTCAATAAAATATAAAGCGAGAGATTTTGTTTATATTTCGAATTTTGAGTATAAGTAACAAAGTTTTCTATATAAAATATTTATTTCTTTTTAAGAAATATTTTTCTGCATATAAAGTACGAAATGATATTCTTTTATAAACGAAAATTTATTTGATTTTCAAAAACAAAATTCTTTTAGATGATTTTTTTTCTCTTTGAAGTTTTTGTTATTTTCAAATATAAGGAGTGGGTGACTATTCTATTTTTTCTTTTCCACCTATACCCTTAAGATAAATATTAGACTAATCGATTCTTTTCTCACTTAGATTTGTTTATATTATTACAAAATGGTATGCAGAATCTTCGTAAATTATACAAACTAATTAATCAGCCTATTTTCAATGTGCTAATTCAAGTTAGAAGATTGTTTGGATTTGTGTGAAATACTGATGAGAAGAAATATTAATATTAGTATGCAGTATGAAAACAGTTAAAAACTCACCACGTCAATAACGATTTAAATCGAATGAATTATATACTAGAATTTTTGATAATATTTTTTACTTTTTAACCTATTTTGAAAGCGAGCGATGAAGGTCGTTTTATTGAAATGACGAAGTTATTTTTCACAACCGACAAATAAAAAGTAAAGTCGGTCAATCCGAAAAAAATGATCAGAATTTAAAAACAATAACAACACAAAAATATACTAAGCAACCAATCAGTAATGTCTTTTTCTTCTCATTGAAAAGGAAAATAACACTGCCATTTCATTTGAAACCATGTGAACAACCAAAAGAAAGGAAAAATTATTTTTTATATGGCTGCTCCGATAAAAAGACATTTTAATACAAGCTGTGAGAATAGACGCTATTAAACACATTCGATGCCAGTAACAACAATGATCACATCAGATTCAAGCAACAAAACAGTTAACTTTTTATGGATTCTATATCAAAAATATCCTGGCGTGGGTTTATGTGATAGGTGGCGACTAGCAGGCAAACATTAGGATATAGATATATGAGAACTTGATGGCATTCATATCCTCTTTATGTTATGGACTAGGAATATCCATTACCAAGAATTACACAAGATCTAAGAGCAGTCAAAGACATACAACCTGTACTATGGCATGTTCTCAAATTATAACAATTATACAAACTATAATGCCAATGTAAATGATTATAATAACATTTCGAAATAGTAATTCTCCAGTTACATTCTTAGAAAATATACTTTGATGTATCTATTTGCACTTTCGCTCTAGTAAGGCGTGTTTTGAAAATTAAAAAAATAAACTAAAGTGCTTCAGTATAATATTATTTATTAATTTTATATAAAAATAAATTTGTGTTGATTTATTTTTCATATGTTGCACTGAATGGCTTTAAAATTATGAATACCTCGACAGTTGCATAAAATCAGGTGATCATTACAGTAAAACTGAAAGTAAATCTCTCATTGTTTGTCGACACACTCACTTTCTTCAGGAAATACTAATTTTAAATGTTTTTTTAACAAGAATTACATTGAACATTTGTTAAAACAATTCGCTTGTGTATTCAAACTAAAATATTTCAATGTTTGTCGTATGTTCTATATTTACAGTAGATGATAAATAGCATCTGACAGTATTTTATTCAGAGCTATTTTTGAAAAAAAACAAACTCATTATTTTCATATATCTATAATTTCAATAAATATTTCGGATTAAAGCGATTACGTAGGTAGATTAGGAATAATTTCTGTTCAATTGATGAGAAACAGAGAGATGGGTTATTTTCATTTGAATTTGTTGAAAATCCAATTTCGATCATTTTTAATCAAGATAAATTCCAACATTTTCTTTTTTTTCCCAGGGTTTTTATTCTTATCATTTTATCGTAAGTAATTACTGAAAAATATGCAGAGAGAGAGAGCTAACAAAAGTCAGGTGTTAGTTCAAATATAGATTTTAAAATCATACTTGTAAAGAGTATAAGTAAATGTGAGAACTTCTGCGCAAAAGAACGAGGACATAGTTTTTTTTAGTTACTGATTATTGTAGACTTTATTATACTATCATCAAACTTGGACAAATCATTAATTATGAACAATAATAATACAGATATTATTGATGTAATTTATCAAGGAAAAAAAACAATAAAAAAAATTTGTTTGTTTTTAATTGTTCTAGGTTCAATCGATTAACTTTGACACAACTCAACCATCAACTAGTCAACCAAGAACATCGTATGTGTATTATGAGATATAATAGATAACACAATTGATCTTTTATTTCAGATGTGAATGTTTTCGAAGAAGAAAATTAATGTGGATCATACTTGCTAGTATTGTTACGGTTTTAATTATATTAGGAATTATTATTCCAACAATTATTATAAAAACAAAAAAGATACAAATCGAAGAAATGTCAACAATGGAAACAACAACAGAAACAACGATAACAATAACAGAAAAAATAGCAACAAAAAAAGAAACAACAGCAACAACAATTGAAACAATAACGGAACCGCTAACGACGACTGAACAAAAAACAACAACAGAAAGTATGTTTTTCCTTATCTTCAATGGAAAGATTTTTTAATTTACAAAAGAATTAATTCAAATTTTGAGCATTTTCTCTTATTCATAGAACAATTATTTTCTTCTATCGACAATAATATCGATATTAAATGGATTCAAAATGGTCTTATTGTCGCTGGAGGATATCGACCAACCAGTAAACTCGATGGATTCAATTCTCCTTCTAGTATTTATATTGATGATGATGATCAAACGATGTATATTGGTGATAGTGGTAATTCGCGTGTGGTTGAATGGAAATACGGCGCAAAGATTGGTCAAGTTGTTGCTGGTGGAAATGGAATGGGAAGTCAAATGAATCAATTCAAAACTGTAATTGATGTGGTTGTCGATAAGAAGAATAATGTTTTTATCACGTGCGATTATGATAATAAAAGAGTTGTACAATGGTCTCGTAAAAACCTAACTGATCAACAAATAATCATCTCAGACATTTTCTGCAGGGGTCTAGCAGTGAGTAATGATGGATTTCTTTATGTATCAAGATGGGGGAAGGATGACGTAAGTCGATGGAAACTAGGAGAAAAAGATGGAGAAACTGTAGCAGGTGGGAATGAGCTTGATCAACTCTCATGGCCTTATTCTATCTTTGTCGATCAAGATCATTCAGTTTATGTAACGGATGGTGGTAATTATGATGGACGTGTAACGAAATGGTTAAAAGATACAAAATTTGGAATTGTTGTTGCTAGTCAAGGTGAAGTGAATAGTCCTATACAATCATTTGAGCCTAGTGCAGTATTTGTCGATCATTTGGACAACATTTATGTAACTGACTCACGCAATCATCGGATAATACGTTGGTTAAATGCATCTAGAAAAGGCGATATCATTGTTGGTGGAAATGGAAAGGGAAATCGATCAAATCAACTCAGTAACCCTTCGGATTTATCATTCGATCGATATGGTAATCTTTATGTCGTCGATCAATCGAATCATCGAATACAAAAATTTGACATTCTCGTTAATTAAAACTCTTTTTTTCTGATAAAATCACTTTTAATATTTTTTTTTCGTGGAACATAAATAATTTGAACAATAATAAATAAATTCGAAGATTTACACTGACTTGTTTTAAAAGAATGGATATTGTTAATGTATCTCTAGGATATGATGAATGAGAGACGAATAGAACACTTTTATTCGCTCTTTCCACAACATTATAGTTATACGAATTCTACTCAATTACCAGATATTTATTCCAATAGGAATAAAAGAAGAAACGTATTTTTCAATGTCAGTTCTATAATATATACTCTTTGCTTATAGGTGTTGAATAAGATTAATCATAAGATGTTTTTACTCTGTAAACCTTTCAAAATTCTTTTTATTAATATATAATTAGTACTACATTATTTTTTCTCTTCCTTTCACGCATGATGAACCAAATGAAGGTTTCTGTTCGTTTACTTTGAGTATGAAAAATAATGATAAAATTACTTCAACGTCTATTATATTTTATATATTCATCGGAAATATCACTTTCATTATACTTTTATCCTTTAAAACAGAATAACTAATCATAAAAGCATTTTTGAGTTCAAAGTTCTTAAATATATCTATTTCTGTTTAATATTAATAATGTTTCTGAAGAAGTTTTTATGATTATGGTTTGATATTTTTTATTTCGACGAAATTAAAATTAAGTAATTAATGGAGTATGTTGTTTTCGATCCATTGTACAAATCTTATTTCCAGAAAAAAATAATGCTATCAACCTATTATTAACAATATAACTAGTTTTGATTTACTCATTATAACCTCACAGATGAAAAGTACGCACTTAAATACTGAAAAAGTACGTTTAGGACTATTTTCTCTAGTCACAATCAAAGATATTCTTGACAGTCGGACTGTTTCTACTGATGTCAAGATGAAAGATAAACGTATACTTTCTTCTATTCTTTATTTAGAAAGAAGAAAAAGTTTGCCGCTAGTACTCCTGTATAGATTACAACAAATATCCAACAAGCAATAGGTGTGTTTTCCTATTTACAGTAAGAAAAAACAATTGCAAAAAGAAAGTGTAGATTATCATAATCATAGAAACCATCATACGCAGTAATTTTATTCAATCTGACACTTCTAATTATCTACAACCTGTAGGAAATCATGCATTCTCTTACTCAAAGAATATATTTCAATTTACACTGTTAATTCTTGCTTGTCAAAAACATTTCATTTTTTTAATTAAAAACTACAGTTATATGGATTAAAAAATAAGATTTTATTTGAAGAAAGTTCTTATTAACTTATCTGCTATTATTTTAATACAGACGAAGCTCTTTTTTCTCAAAACTATTGGAAAACTTAAACAAATCACGAATATCATATCATGTCATCAGTAGCACAATCAATTCTTATTGCTTCACAACAATATACAATCTATGTCAGTTTCATTATTTTATTTTCTGGTGTTTTTGGACATATTTTCAACATTCTTATATTTACTCATCTAAAAATTTTTCGAGGAAATCCATCAGCTATATATCTTATTTCTGAATCAATTGTTAATCTATTTCAAATGCTTATATCATTTTCATCTCGTATTGCAATCAATGGATTTAATAATGATTTAACACAAACATCAATTGTTTGGTGTAAATTAAGAAATGCATTTGTTCCAACTTTTACACTCATTTCACTCAGTATTGTTTGTTTTGCTGCAATTGATCAATATTTATCAACAAATCATTATCCATATTTAAGACAAATGAGTACAACTAAGACAGCTAAAAATCTCATTACTCTAGCAATTATCATTTGGTGCTTACATAGTTTACCACTTCTAATTTTGTTTGAAATTAGACCAATAGCCGGATGTAATATATATAATCAAGGTATGATAACTTATGTTACATATGTCTATTATCTCATCCTTACTGGTGCATTACCAATAGCAATATCAACATTATTTGGTATATTAGCGTATCAAAATGTTCGTCGTATTGTACGACAACAAATAGCAGTACGTCGAAGAAAACTTGATCAACAATTAACAGCAATGATAATTGTTCGAGTAGGTTTTCTAGTTGTTTTGACAGTACCGTATGTTTTACAACGAATTTATTCAAATGTTGTATATATAAGTAAAGAGGATGTAATTCATAAAGCTGTTCTACAACTTGTTGGATCTGTAACTATTTCATTATTTTATCTAAATTATTCGGTATGTTAAATTTATATACTTGTTTTAATTATTTTTTTTTTCTTAATAAATTTAGGGTTCGTTTTATTTATTTTTAATATCATCCGGACGATTTCGTCGACAAGTAAAAAATGTTTTTCTACATAAATTTTGGAGAATTTATTGTAGAAATCGAATACGTCAAAATCAAATTTTACCATTGCCAACCGTTTCCAGTGGTGCATTTGATTTACAATCAATAAATTAACAAAACAACAGATCATTTGACTATTTCTCGTTTTATGTCTGTTTTATTTTCAAGAGTAAAATGAACAACATAAAAAAAAATGTTAATGTTTATTAGTTCTAGATTTGAATCAATGTATATTTTTCTTTGCCATGTACATACAAAACTAAAAATAGAAAATGTAAATAAATTATTTAATATTTTTTTCACGATATTTTACTTCATCAAATAGAATAGAATTTCCATCATTTGAATCAATAGTATCAAATTCTTGTTTTAAACTATCTTCATCTAGACTATTTTCACCTAATAAATTGAAACCTTTTTGAAATTCTTGAAAATTAATACGATGATCATCGTTTGTATCTAATTCTTCGAATATTTTGCTTATTTCATCATATTGTTTAAGTAATTGAACAATTTTATCAAACTCTTTTAATTCAACCAAACCATTCTAAGAAATAAAAAAAAATGAATTTATCATCTTCTTCTTTTTTTTATTCTATATTATACTCCACTAGTATCAGCTGCTTTATATGCTCGTAAGATTGCTTTTTTATTCGTACCAAATTGTGGGTAAAAATAAATAACAGCGCGTTCAATTTCTGCTAATGATAAATGACCATTACCATTATCAAATTGTTTGAATAACTGAATAAATAGAGTGTTTTCAAATTGAAATAATATATAATACTTACTTTTTTTGTTTCTTCTTTACTCATGTTGTTTTAGAAATGCAGAGTAAAATAAAAGCGAGTATTTTTTATTAAATTGACATGGAAAAAGAAAATTCTTCAAGGTTACCTTTTTTTTCTAATGAATAATAGAATATAATCGATAAAATATGATTGACATTTCTCTTTTTTCTTTGAACGGAGAAAATAAAACTAATTATAAGAGTAAAATGTTTCTTTTAGCTTTGGAAACACAAATGACGGTATTATAGGATTCATTGCTACGAGAAAAAATAATAAATCGTAATCTGTCAATATATATAATGAAATATGGAGGTCATTGTACGTTTTAAAATGACAGTATGGTATTACATATAACTGTTGAATGTTCAATTGAAGTCGACAGATTCAATCTGACCAAATTTCTGTAAAAAATAAACCTTAAGTAACAATCATTCAGTCAATATATTCCATAAACTAGTCTGTTCTTTTTAAACGTGAGAGTGTAGATGTATGGGCTTGTATACATTTATAAAGCCTAAATTTTATATTTACTGAAAGATATCCACACTCATCCTACAAAATTGACCTTGATTATGTAATATCAAAAACAATAGGTAATTTTGATGAATATTTGATTGATACAATCAGTTATGTTACTGTTAAGTGAGAAAATCTTGTCAACAAATAAAATTATCAAAATTGAGTCATAAGAAAAGAAACTTTATGATGAACGTATAAGTCGTGATAAGAGAATTCAGTTCATTTCTTCTTTACTCATTTAAAATTTTTAAAATATAGTGCTACTACAATTCTTTAATAATCTCCTTATTTTTTCCCAAAATATCTCATACTTTATTAATAAACAACTCAATTATTTCATAAAAGTCTAAATGATATATTAACTTTCATTGTGTTAAAATCTTCAGTTATTTTGATGATGATAGCTGACTACACGTCTTTTGATTAAAATTTTTGCATTACAATAGAATTTGTCAAGTAGACTGAATAGATATACAGATGAATTTTTGACCTTCAGTTAGTAATTGCTTTAAAGATCAATGACAATAGCATTACATAATAATTATGTTCCTTACTGTGTATACTATGTCATGGATGCAGTGGAAAAAACAAAAATTACTAATCCTTGAGAACACATACGGAAGAAAATAAGGAAAATCAATCTATACATCTTTTTTGCTTTGGCTTCGCATTAGTAGAGTAGAAAATGAATAAACACAGTACTCTTTCTTCAAGAAAAACGTTGATGTATGTCTCATTGCGTCATATTACATATGTCTAAAAATATTAATCAGGATATATATATATAGAAAGAATAAATATATCACACAACAAATCAGACAAGAAAAAAGATAGAATACTATATAACCGATTTTTCACAACCGATAACAAGAGAATAATTTTAGGTATAATCGAGAGAGCAAATACAAACTAGCAATGAGTTCAAGTGACGCAAGTACGTGTTTTCATCGTATTGTTTGAACATGGTTTGACTGAAATTGATTTCTTATTAGATGATAAGACAATTCGAGCAGCTGAAATAGTCGAAGCTCATATCACTGGTCGGGATACACCTGCAAGTGATCCACATAAAAAAGCTGATGCTGAAAATCAAGGTTGGATGTCAGGTGATCAATTTACTATTTCTGAAACTCCTGTAGCACCTCCAGGCGCAACAGTCGGTACCAAGTGAACAAACATTATATTCTAGAATCGGCAGACTGATAAAATTGGGTTTTTTTTGTTAAATAAAACCTTTCCCTAACCTGACTTATCAATATACATATATATGGCATGTTTCAAGTAGAACAAACCTTCACTGGAAATCGCATGTGTGTTTATTTTAATCAACTAATAAAACATATATTTTGTCAAATCTAATGTAGACCAATAATAATAACGTAAATTCTATTAGGGTGATTGAATGAATTATTTTATTCGAAAAAAGATGTTTATCATGTCAATATACTACTTCTGCGTATCAGTCGAAATATTTTTGCGCTCATAAATTGATTGTACTGACAAAATAATGAGTTTAGTTCATATGTTTTATATAGTAAATATCTGATCTTGATATGAAACTTAGTATCTAATAATTTCAACTGAAGTAACAAGATACATTTGAATACAAAAACCACGAATATGAGTATCATAACTGATAATATGTTTTTGTTCTACTTAATAATTAAATTTTCTACTTTCTCATTCTCTTTCATTTTGCTCTGAATACAATCGTCCTATTTCAAAAAAAAAGTTCTCTGTGGTACTTTAGTTTTGTATTCATGCTATTCACAGCAGTATTTACATTTTCTAAAAAAGAGATTTCAGAAATCACCAAGTACTAAAAGAGAAGTTTCGAAAGTTATATATACATGACTCACTCCCAATAATTTCGGAAATTTCCTTCTTAAGAAATTTGAACACTGCCGTTCTTTTGAAATAACTGATACAAACGTGTTGTAAGTAAAGAAAAAAAGCTTTTCACATATAAAGTGAGGAGGAGAAAGAAAAAGAATTTTCCAACAGTCTGTATTTCATTGAAGTAGTAATATTAAAAAACCAAGTGAATTTCATAAATAAATACCCAGGCAAATAATATCACTATAAAAAAGCAGGCAAAAAAGGAAATTTTTCATATATTTTGATAAAGATCCAAAAGACACATATTTTCATTATTCAGTGCAAGAATATGGCAACAGTATTAACCTCAAGCATAGCCAGCAGTACAATATTAGAAAATGTGGTTAAATGTACCATTTGCTTCGATTCTTATGATGATCGTCGTTTACTTCCATGTTCACATAAAACTGAAAATATTGGCGATGTTCGTCTATATTTAAATTCATCAAAGCAAAACTATTCAATTGTCCTTTAACTGTCTACATTCTAAATTATAATGATATTCTTATATACAAAGAAAGTTTTAAATTATCTGAGAATAATTCTACAACATTGAATTGGATAACGATTCCGATGAAATACCAAATTAAACATAATTTTTGTTTATTTCTCTGGGCACCAGCTAATCAAGAATTGATACCAATGATAACCTATAAAGATTCTAATCATAATTTGAGAAAATTAAATGAACACATTTCAATAAGAGGTAAATGTGCTCAAATCAATCAATCAACTGATCTTCATCCAAATTCAAAAATTGAAGTTTTATATGATGCATTATCTAGTATTGATGATGATCAAAATGAAACAACAATACCTGCGTTAGAAATGATTTTACACATCTAAAAACATAATATAAATCTATAAACAAGAAAATAAAATGTTATTCTGTTTTTTCTTTGATTAATAAATTCTATTTGTTAATTTTTGAAAATAATATTTTCTACTCTTTATTTTGTTAAAAAAAAAGAAAATTTTATTTCTATATGTGAGACTGAGTGTCTGTATAGCAGAAATAACACCCACACTCACACCATCAAGAAATATTATAGATATTTTGAATACCTTCGTATATGAACCATACATATCTTTTGATATTTTCAAATATAATATGTATGATTTCTGTTGAAGATGCAATCATCTCTTATTTACTCGTTCATAATAAGTTCATTCTCACTTGTACTTTTAAAGTCTTCCCCTCCCAACTATATAACATCAGTCTATAGATAGCATTAGTTAATCGAAATTTAGTCAAAAAATGGTCACAACTATAAAACTAATTGTCGTCTTCTAGTTTTTCTATTAATGAGCATATTCGATTATGGTTTTTATTGATCTATTCATATAATTTACTCTTCATAATTAAATGTTTACTAACATTCTGTTCTACTTTTTCATTCTCGCATTGTCTTCCGTTTGATAAGAGTTCTATCAGTAATTTCATATAAAAAACAGAATTTTATCTACTAAAATAATCTCACAAAAAATATACAATGAATGCATCCAATGATCGAATATGACAAAAATCATAATTTTCTTCATTATTATCCAGTGTCACATACTCAAACACTATATTTCATCATATATTCATTTCATAAGTATAGAAAACGATCTTCGAAAAATCT
>CAJNOI010000074.1:184421-213954 GCA_905250115.1 Adineta steineri | reverse complement strand
ATTATGGGAATAATAATAATTAGTATAATCAAAATAATAACCAGAATTAATAATACAATTCGCATCCATTTTTTTGTTCGAATTTGTTCCCATCTAAAAATAATAAATACTTCTAATCATCAAACTTAGTCATGCTTTCATCCCATCCAATTTATGTTTGATCTTAATATCAATATTTTACTATTTTCATTATTATACATCAATATTCATATGTTTGGTACTCTAAATACGTTCTTACAGAAACAAATAATTACGTCCTTGTATTTTCAAGATACATATATTCGTTTGTAAGAGCAAATTTCAATGGAAAAACACGGTACTATCAATATATATATATATATATATATTAGTGAAAATGATAAAATACTTGTGAGAAAACAATATTTAGAAAATCATCAACAGAAGAAGCGAAGGCATATCAACTTTTAATCGAACTATTTGACTTTACTACATGTAAAATTCGAAATATACGTACAATGTTTGTGATTGAATTATTGAAGTTTGATCTATATTGATGGCACTTGATTGAGCCTAAAATAATAAAAATAAAATAAAAATAAGCTCATGTTATATCTTTCATAACTATATTACGAACACTTGTATTGTTGTAATCAACGGGTGATACTTCGTTTAACTTCACCATTTTGAAAAGATATACTTGAAAATATGTTTTTTTTCAAAGATTTTTCACTAATCTGAAATAAAAAGCTTATCATAGTTTCACAGTAGAAAAATAGTTAAAACTATGATGAACTACTAATATCTTGATTATATGAGACTTTCCATCAAAATAAGAAAAAGTACTTAAAATAATAGAAATATTATTTAAGAATTTAACGATGTATTCTCAAGAGAAAATGAGAGGGAACGATAATACTTCTATAGCTTTGAATGAGAAATATTTTCCTTGACTTATTGAATAGATATCAACTATTCAGTAAATCATCAAAATGATTGTAGATGTTTTCCTACTTTTAAGAACATACTTATAAATATGAATCTTTCAAAAAGAATGTGGTTGATATATGAGAACAAATTATTTATCCCTATTTTAAATATTGACTAGATGAAATAAATATTACCGCTGAGAAATATATGCATGTTGTCTCTCCATCAAATATAAATTTGCTTAATAAACAGGAGATCTTGAAACTGACAGTATTGAACCTGAAAACTACGTGCCAAAAATCATGTTGTCTAAAACAAAGTTAAAAAAACATTCGAAAGAGTGATCGATCATTTTTCTTTTGTGGTTCTGCAATATATATCTTTATCAATACTTTTTTATGAACGATTTTGTACTTGTAGTTATCAAATTTCCTGAAAAAAAGTAGTAGAGCTATTGTTACCATTTATATGAAATTATTTCGATATTATTTATAATCATAAAAAAAAGATGAGACAAAGAAGATTATATACAACATTTGAAAATAAGCTTTTAGATGCAATAAAAAAAGCAAATATTGTCGATCATGTATTAATGAACATGCATCATAGGTAATGTACACTCTGCTTCTAGTAAAATAACATGTGAATGATGAATGATAGAAAATTTATTTTATAGAAGTATTTATATGAAATAGTCATTTATCAAGTCATTTCAGACTAGGAATGTGACTATTAAAGCTTGTAAGCACGTGATTAGATCTTTTCAGATGAACTTGAATTGATGCATCACTTCCGCTCTCTGAACTGATATGAAACTATCACATCCTTATTCGAAACATTAATCAAATTTTCCTGCTTTAACCTATATGATTTACACTTATCACATAATACTTAATAAATTGTGTATCACAAACAATCATAAAGATTTATTTTTTGATAAACCAAGTATACTTGTGAAATCTTATCCTTCTGTAACTATATAATCGATATTGTGAGGTCATGCAAATTAGTTAGTCGTTATACTTACAGAACGTATCATGAATCGTAACTATTTGATAAATTAATCTATTAAACTTTTAGAAAAACAATTAATACGAATTAACATATTTTTTTATACTCAACAATTCTGGTAGGCTATCATGTTTTCATAAGTTATATGTCGATTATAAACAGCCTATATGAGTTCAATTAATTAATATTATCTCATTCAATTATTATTAGCCTTCGATAATATTAGAATCATTTGTCTGATGCATATATCTTATCAGTTAATATTATACAAGCATTTTTATATGACTGATACACTGGGCTATCAATATTTTTAAATATTTCATATTAATAAAAACTCAAACAAAACATGTACGACATTGAAAGAAGTAGTAGTTTTTTTGATTGAATTGCCATTATTTTCAATTATAGACGAACTTAGAACAATGATGTAATACATGCTGTTCCATACTCATTGATTGTAAGAACAATTATCTATGAAGAATATTTTAGATGATAAAGTGATATAATAGTTATTGTAAAGGAATTAACATATGAATTATTTCTCTAATGATCCAAAAGATATGAGACAAAACTTACTTAGATTTTTAGTTCGTGATTCGAAATGATCAAAGATATGAATATATATTTTGTAGTTTCTAATTGATAATGAAAATATCAATGACAATTATTTTTCGATCTAAATGTTTAAAACAGTCGAGCATGATATATTGAAACTTTACTTTTAATATAGAATTCATTTTCATAATTCTTTCGATTTATTTAAATATTTTTTAAAGAAAACATCAAAGATTATATATTGTATATGAATTTATTGATTTAATATGATATATAAGCGAAAAAAAAAATAAATATAGAGTAGAATTAAAACGAAAAAGAAAATTTATGAAAAGCTTATTAACATAAAAATAAAGAATAATATATATATAGTCATTGAAGATATATCTAACAGCGGAAGTCAAGTGTTCCGATAGTTTGATCGTTTGCGATAACAAGTTTTACTTTACCATCACTATTAATATCAATCATTGATGCATACTTTGGGTGGTTAATGTTGTCCAGAATTTTTGGTTCTTTAAATGTTCCATTACCTGTATTTAAAAAAATACTAATTTTATTGCTGTCACTATGTGAGAGAATAATATCTATTTTATTGTCATTGTTGAAATCGGCTGTTTCTAAAGATGTTATTCCATAGTTACTGCAATGTTCAATTGGATCAGCAAATGTAGTATTGCCAAAACCGAAATGTATCTGAAAACTCGAAGAATATCCTACGAGTAGATCACTTTTATTGTCACCATTTATATCAATAGCTTTAATAAATCGAGAATCCAGGCTAATCGAAGTAGACTTTTGCTCGATAAAATTACCATTATCGGTATTTAAAAACACAGTTATTTTATAATGATCATGTCTTGTAATAATATCAGGCAGAGCATCATTATTCACATCGATTACTTCCAGATCGAGTGGAAAATAAGTAGGTTCATACCTGATTTGTTTACTAAATACTCCGTCACCATCATTCAAAAAAACGATAATACATTCTTCGAACGAACAGGCGACAATAAGATCAAGTTTATTGTCTTTATTAATATCAATTGTTTTCACATCAGCTATGGGTACTTCCGTTGGAATGATCATCGTATTGTTAAAGTTGTCATTGCCGGTGTTATAAAAAACAGTAATGTCCGGTGCATCTCTATAGGTAGCAATAATATCGAGCTTGCCATCATTATTGATATCACCTGTAGTTATATGTGACGGCTCGATTTTATGTGAAACCGTTTTCGATTGAGTAAATGTTCCATCGTCAAGATTTAAGAATATCATAATAGTTTTCTCAAAACGGTTTCCGACAATAATATCTAATTTGGTATCTTTATTAATATCAGCTAATAATATCGAGTTGAGCAGAATAGTTGCAGAATTGAAACTTGCTAGCTCAGTATATAACAAACATGAACCTAATACAAAACGAAAAATACTTTTAGAAGATGCAGTGATCATGAAGATGTGACCAACAAAAATAATAATGGCACTCTCAATCAACTATCTATCCATCCTCAAATGCTTATAATTTATGACATACAAGATTTCAAAAGCTTTTGTATTATGAGTTATCAAGAGTGAACAACCGACTTCTTTTTATTTTCTTTCTAAGAGAGTTATACCGCTTGTTGTCGTAGTAGCTATTGTTGTTGTCGTTGTTGTTGTTATTATCATTGTTGTTGTTGCTGTTGTTATCGTTGTTGTTATTATCATTGTTGTTGTTGTTGTTCCTGTTGTTATCATTGTAGTTGTTTCTGTTGTTATCGTTGTTGTTGCTTCTGTTGATAATGTTTTTTCTGTATCTCCACTTCTCTTTTTCATAATAATTATGGGAATAATAATAATTAGTATAATCAAAATAATAACCAGAATTAACAATACAATCCGCACCCATTTTTTTGTTCGAATTTGTTCCCATCTAAAAATAACAAATACTTCTAATCATCAAACTTAGTCATACTCTCATTCCATCCAATTTATGATTGATTTTAATACCCATATTTTATTATTGTTATTATTATACATCAGTGATCTTATGTTTTGTACTCTGAATCCGTTCTTACAAAAACAAACAATTATGTACTTGTATTTTCAAGATACAAATATTCGTTTCTAAGAACAAATTTTAGTCAAAAAACACAGTACTATCAATATATAATAATAAAAATAATACAATACTTATGAGAAAACAATATTTAGAAAATCGTCAATTGAAGAAGTGAAGGCAAATCAACTTTTAATCAAACTATTCGACCTTACTACATCTAGAACTAAAAATACACATACAATGTTCGTGATTGAGTTGTTGTAGTTTGATCAATATTGATGATACTTGATTGAGGCTAAAATAATAAAAACAAAATAAAAATAAGTTCATGTTATATCTTTAATAATTACATCACGAACACTTGTATTGTTGTAATCAATAGGTGATACTTCGTTCAACTTCACCATTTTGAAAAGATATACTTGCAAAAAAAGTTTTTACTCCAAAGATTTCACTAATCTAAATTAAAGGTTTAGCATGGTTTTACATAAGAAAAAATACTCAAAACTATGATGAACTATTAATGTCTCGATAATATGAGACTTTCCATTAAAATAAAAAAAATACTTAACTAAGTAAGAAAAAAGCAGAAGTATTATTTAAAATTTAGCAATCTATTATTCTCAAGAGAAAATGAGAGAAAACAATATTACTTCTATAACTTTGAATGAGAAATATATGCATGTTGTTTCTCCATCAAACATATGTACTTAATAAACAGTAGATCTTGGAGTTGTTAATATTCAACTTGAAAACTACGTGCCAAAAATCTTGTTTTCCAGAACAAAGTTAAAAGACATTTGGAAAAGGAATCGATCATTTTTCTTTCCTAGATTTGAGATATTTTTTTAAGGACATATATATAAATATTTGTCAGTACTTTTTCATTAACAATTTTGTACTTGTAATTATCAAATTTCCTTGAAAAAAAACAGTAGAGCTATTGTTACCATTTATATGAAATTATTTCGATATTATTTATAGTTACAAATAAAAGAAGAGATAGAGAATATTATATACAACATTTGTAAATAAGTTTTCAGATGCAATAAAAAAAAGCAAATATTGTTAATCATGTATTAATGAACATGCATCATAAGTAATGTACACTCTGCTTCTAGTAAAACAACATGTGCTTGATGGATGATAGGAGATTCATTTTATATAAGTATTTATATGAAATAGTCATTTATCATGTTATTTTAGAGTAGGAATGTGACTGTTAAAGCTTGTGAGCACGTGATTAATTTTTTTCAGATGAACTTGTATTAGTGAAACTGCATGTCACATCTCTACTTGTAACTATACATAAACAAATAACGCAGCGCAAACGCTGCTAAGCCTCTTACTGAAGGAATGCTAATATAATAGAAATAAACTGACATGAAATGATGCTCCGAAGTCTCCCACCTAGGGACTGATACCATTTGGACAGGTTCATGACCTTAATCAGTTGGGTTTGATTCTTAGCTAAATCGATGACTTTTCTAATACAATAATTGACATTTTCCAGGTGACTTCTTTTCTACTCTCGATTAAATTTGATGAAGTTTTTTGAGAAATATTAATACATCACAAGGCAACAAAGTAATGACTAATGAACACCTAGTCGTTTTTTTTAAATCTACTCTGTCCATTATCTCCTCTTGAGTAGAGAAAATATAGCTCAAGTAGTAGCAATATTTACAAATACAACCATAAATAAAACAATCTTCTGATATGAGAAAGCTCATCATAGAAGCAATATTCAAATTCAATTTAGTCGATCTATTTCTTGCAAAAAACTTTTGTTCGTGTTTTAAATCAAATCAATATTTATCTTAGAAATTTGTGAAAAAAGAGCGATTCAATAATTTATAAAAGAATTAATTTCCAAGAATCAGATATCGATTATTTATCATAGAGAAATGAATATTCTCTGATTAATAAGAATGTTCTTATTTAGTTATCACTCGTTAAGAAAAACTGACCTATCATTACTACAAAATTACATTTTGTATAATCGTACATGTGCTGCACTTAACAAGTTTATGATTAATACATGTTACGATATATATATAAATAAAGTCGAATGATTTTTAGATTTGACTGTATTCTTATTTTTTATCGATAGATGTAAGTGCATATGAAAAGTGTGTTCTTTGATGATCTATATTTATGATAAACGAGATTTTTTTTTGTCTTGGAAAATATTTAAAAAGAAACTATGTTTCTGACTCTATAGTACAGGTAAATCTAACTTGTCTTAGGTGCAAAACATCTATTCATTTAATAGAAGATACGAGTTTAAAAAAAAAGAATATAGGAATAATGACAAAGGAAATAGAAGTTTTACAGCTAATAGCTGAAGGAAAAAATAAACTAAAAAAAGAAGAAAAATAGCAATAGTTGTTAATCGATTCCAACAGTAAACATATAGAAAGTTTATTTTAATTAATTGATTTGTTTACCAAAACTCTGGATGATGTCGAAGAGCATCAATTAATGCTTTAGGTTCAAGTCGACGTTCACAAATTTCATGTACTGCGACAAATAATGGAAATCTATTAAAAATCAAAAAAAAAATAATTCCTAATATAATCAATTTAATAAAACTGACTTATTGGCTTGTCCTTTTTCTTTGAGCCATTCTTGAACTTCAGCAGCTGCATCAGGTCCTTGTAATTTTTGTCCATTGAGCATTTCTTCTTCAAGTGTTTTAATATCTTTTCCTGTTTTAACAAATGCTGCAGCTACTTTACGATTTCGACCACCATAACATGTTGTTACGAGATCAGCAACACCACAGGATTCCAAAAATATTTGTGGATGATGTCCTAAAAAATAAAAATCCTTCAATTTTTATTTTATTAATTTACTATTGTTTGACTAACCAGGAAAAAATTCTTCACAAAATTTAACCATTTCTTTTAAACCAAGACGAATAACAGCAGCTTTTGTATTATCACCAAAACCTAATCCATCAGAAAATCCAGCAGCAACTGCAACAATATTTTTCAAAGCACCAAGTACTTCAATAACTTCTGTATCTGGTTTAATAACAAGACGAAATTCATCTGTTTGTATAAGACCTTTAACTAATTGTCCGTGTTCATAATTTCGTGAACCAATTGTGGCTTCACAAAATTTTCCTGCTGCAACTTCACTTGCAATATTAGCTCCCATTAATACATAACATGGAATTTCTAATAAACGACTAATTACAGTTGAAAGTAGGTCAACACTTTTATCTTTACTAACATAAAAACCCTAAATCGATAATAAATTCAATCGAATAAGAAAATTTAAACAAAAAAAAGCAAATCACATACTTTAGAGAAGGATACAGCAAAAGCAGTTTTTTTAACATGAGATTTAATAGCATGACATGTTCGTTCAACAAATTGATGTGGTAAAATAAATAATAAGATATCAGCATCTTTTACAGCTTCAATTACGTCTGGATATGCTACCTGAATAGAATATAGTTAACTTTTTTATATTTATTTCATAAATAGTCACATGTTTTTTTTTTCGTCGGTACTTACAACATTAGGTGGAAATTTATGGCCTGGTAAGTACTTGACATTTTCATGTTCTTGATTAATAATATCTGTAAGTTTTCGCCCGTCTACCATTTCTTCATAAACATACATACGAATTTCATTTTCAAATGTATTAAATTTAGTTATATTAGTTCCAACTATTTTAGCTATTGTTGAGCCCCTAAATTATAATAGATATAATCATAAATCAATGATAAAAAATTCAATTAAATACCAGTTACCACTGCCAACAACGGCAACACGTCTAAGTGGATCACTCATCTGAAATTTTTATTCGATTATTATTGTTATTTTTAATATGAATCGAATGAAAAGTTAAAAAACAAGAGCGCATTATTAAAATATAGATATAAGAAACAGAAAAAAACAGAAGTTTCGTCGCTACTCGATTTATTATGATTCACACGGAGGAAAGCGACAAAAGGCAGGTACATATACTAAAACTATAGAATAACATGTGAGTGCATAGAATAAATAAATCTTTTTCAAATACAGAGGGAGCTATATGGTAGTATTAATGCTGTAAATGTTTTCCATTACAGCAAAGACTTTATATAACATGCAACTAATCGATTTTTTTTTCACTGTTCGATGTTTTCAGATATATTATAACGAATATATCAATAAATAATTACAGTCAACCTCCTACTGAGTTATTTTTCTTTGATTAAACTGCAATGCATGTTAAACAGATTTATATTTTTTGTTCTCTTTCAGCTGTTTAATACAGAACGACAAAAATATTTAACGAGTCAAACATAAGAAACAATTCTTATAAATCAAATAATACGTTACGCATTCAAACAGCTAGAAATATTAAATATATTTATCTAATTAGAATATATTAGATACGATTTTGATTGAATATTAACATAATATATCAATCCAGTTATTATTTAAAATAAATATTTTTTTTAACAATTTGCATGTACATTGACTGTATATGGGCACGGCCAGCTAATAGTCCACTTCGCTGGTGAAGGTTAAAAATCAGTAATATATAGAGAAAAATTTTTTTAACAGAAAGTATGATCTTGAAATATTAAGTTTGTTCGACATTCTGAATTACTCAGCTGACACATAAAACAAATATCATTTTCCGTTCCTACGACTTTAAAAACACGAATAATCACGAAATTTCGCTTTTTTTATTTTGAAAATTTTCATTTTTGTCAAAATAATGAATGAAATTTTCTATGAAATTTTGAGACAGACATGAAAATGAACTAATTGATCTATAGAAAACAATACTCTTAATCGTTACAGAATGAAAAAAAATTAGATTTCATAGTTAAAACTATTATAAAAATGTCGCTAAATTGTCCCTCACAGAAAAAGAGAAAAACGGCGAAATTCCGTAACGCTCAATCTTTTAAGTCGTCCTTTTTAAAGGAAATGTTTTACAGAGAAAACGACATGATATTCTAAGAGCTTGTGAAAAGCTGAACAATCTATGTATAAAACGTTCATTTATGAGTCATTTAGTTTCGGAGAAAAATGTTAAAATCTGAGTCCTCCCTCAAAATTTTGTCCATTTTTGAAATTCCGTAACGAACGATATTTTTCATATAACTCCGTTATGGCTCGTCATAAATCAGTTAAATTTTTACTGCTAGTAGAGTTAGTTAATCTTCATGTATGGTAAAAATTTCAGGGACATTTCTCTTGTTATTGATAAGATACATGTCTCACAAGTTGAAAAAATGAAATTCCGTCACGCTTGGCCGTGCCCATATACAACTTGTTTACAGCAAGCTCCTAGAGTCATTGCATATAAAAAGAAAGTTCTCTATACGGAAGAAAAATTCATTTTTTACTAATTTTTTCATTGTCTTATAACATAGCGAAAATTTGTAACAAACAAGTGTTATTTGAAATGAGATGGTATCATTTAGTATTATATTATTTATTCTAGACAGTTATATTGATATTTATAAACTTAATAAAATATTGTACTTTGTTCTTCTTACAAGTAATAAGCGTCAATTATATATAAATAATAAATATCTATGAATAGACAACATATATTGTTTCACACAGTATGATAGCAATTTATATAGAATGATCTTATAAATGTATGAAACAGAATAGTATGGTGAGTGAAGTCAAAATACTCATGAATTGCGCAATATTCATAGAGACATGTGCAATATATTTGAAATAAAAACAAAGAAGACATGTTTCTTTTTTCTTTCCAACAACAAAACTGTTCTACAGGTAAAAGCTTTTTTTTTCGTTATGTCCTCCATGTAAAAAGATGATAGATGTCGAATAGCGATAAAAATCCTCATTGCAAGAGCACAATCGCTTTCGATAAGATTACATCAGTTCACTAATATTGATTATACTGTGTTTATCACATGCACCCAAATTTAAAATGATAATTATTTAATTATGAATAAACTATGTCGGAAATTATATCGATCGGAATTATCTCACACACTAATAGGTATTAGAAAAAACCAATGAGATTTTTTTGAAGAGGAATAAATAAAGAATTTGCCAGTATGAAACTTGCGTCGATAGAGTACGTATGTTGTTTTTTATTTTTCGACATAAAATAAACTAGAACTCTTCATTTACGGCAGTAGAAATTATAATTTCATAATCTTGCATCCTATATAATTGCCAGTTTCTTACGTAACATTCAGTATAATAAATCATTTCCTATTACATATAAACCTGAAATTTTGCAGATGAAATAAATAATAATAAAAATTTGATGATTCATTGCAAACATGCAGTTACATCGTACTATTAAATTAGTCATAAAATAATAATTACTAATAGAGTGTATCGGAAGAGTATGTTGGTACTTAACAGTTTCGTGTGTCAGATATGATGTGTGGGCATCAAACGCGCAGAGTCTTCCAAAAAACCAAAAAGTTTCTCCCCTGCGTGGGGACGCACGAGGAAATTTTTGCATCTCTGATCGGTATGTGTGATTTTTATCTACTTCCGCACACGTTTTGAGGAAAATGATGTCGTGGCAAGAGGAAAGTAAAATATGTAATGCATATAAAGCGGAAAAAAATTATATTTCAAGCTTGCGTCATATAAATATTACTTACTCTTCTTACAGTCACCACTGCAATGTCAGATTATACGAAAATCAGTCAAACGAAACTATTCGAAGGATTAAAGGTTGGAAACTTCCAAGAAATTAACAATACATTTATTTGTAAGTTATGTGCAATGCTATTACTATATGCATACCAACTCGTATGTTGCGGCAGTCTTTTATGCCGATGGTGCATGAAAAATGGTGTATCTGACAGGTAGATTTTTAATTTAATATTACATTCTGAAATTCTTTTTTTCTATTCAGTGAGCCATTTATTTGCCCATTTTGTCAAACGAAACAAGAAAAAAAAATAGTATGATAATTTTTTTAGCTTATGTTCTTATAATATTTGATTAGTAGGCAGTAGCAGATCGTGGCGTCGAACGAGATTTGAGGCAAGTATTCATCATATGTTATCTATGTCCTTGGAAAGGATTATACAAAGATTATCTAGTATGTTGTTTGAATGAGTTAAACAACTATAATAAACTTCTTCTATTTCAGGTCCATTTAGAAAAACAACATGCTGATCTAGAATGTGTCGGTTGTAATGAACGTTTTTTTGCAATGAATTTATTAGAAGAACATCGAATGGAACTATGTATACATAGACATTTGCTATGCGGATTGCCCAATTGTCTGGCTTTAGTAATATTTCATTTCATGTTTAAATTATAACTAGTAACTTGTTTTTTTTCAGGTAAAATGGTATGATATGAAAACGCATTATCTTAGCGATCAACATCAGTATATATTATCTCTCAAAACTGCTGAATATATTGATCCAAAACATCGACAAGCACAGATTGAGAATTGTTTGGAAATAACGAAAAATGAACATAGAGAATTACATGAAACTATGAATAACATTTTACCAGCCATGGAAACTTTATCATTGAATCAAGAACGTATAAAACTTGAAGCGAGTAATATCAAAACAATTATTGAACAGAATCAACGAAATATGGATGAGTTAAAAAAACAATCCAATGAAAACAAAAAACCCCTAGAAGAATCAGTAGAAAAACAAAGTCAATTACAAACAGATATGAATAATATTAAACAAGCGACTGGAAAAGATCCAGTTTTAATATTAGATAAAGATTGTACTGCAACTCTCCCTTTTAATTCTCCAAATACGTTACCTTTTTCACTGGATCCAGTAAAAATTATAACTTCGAAATATGGTTATCCATTTACAATACGTCTATGCTCAACAAATGAATCCAATCGAGATTATCTATCGATTTTTCTTACTTTACACCGTGGAAAATATGATAATCTTATACCATATCCGTTTAAATACAATATTCATTTTATTTTATGGGATCAATCGAATCAACAAAATCATATTGAATATATTCTAAAACCAGACGCCAATTCATCTTCGTTTGCTCGACCTATACAAGAAAAAAATGATGAATATGGTATAATTAAATTTTGCCTACTTGAATATCTTACCGATACACAAAGTATTTATGTTAAAGATGGAATATTTTTCATCCGGGTATTTGTGGACATTTTAAATACTGGGAAAAATCCATTTCAAACGAAGAGCAGCATGGATAATACTGAAATGATCTGTACATAAATAATGGTAACGATGTACTAAAGGTCTTTTCATATCAACATTGAACACTCAATAATGTTATTAATATTCCAGAAATAAAGAAAAAAACGATCAATAAGAATCATCAGTTTGAATAAATAAAAATTTCCAAATTCTTTTCTAATTAATGGCATTCATAGCCAATGTGGGTGTGGGTTTTTGATACACTACTCACACCCACACCCTTAAAATATATTCTTCGCTTTTATCAGATATATCTGAACTCAATCCTACTTAATGTTTGGAAGTTTAAAAAATTAGTTTATTCAATTCGTGAGTGCGGTTGAATTGACTGTTTGTAAATTAAAAATCTCAGTTCAGACCGAGACATATATCACACATGACGTTGCGCTAATAAACTGTAGAGTAGATCATACATTCGTTTATCTAAAATATTCAAAGATCATGTTGGTATATAGAGAACACAGTTGCATGAAAATAGCAATCAGATCATATAAATATAAAAGTAAGAGTTAAAAAACGCATATAAACTTTTTTTTTAAATCGCCACATATATCCATACTTGCCAAAAGAATGAAGACTTGCTATTTCTCAGATATCCATTCTGTAAATTTATTCTTCAACTAAAACTAAGAGAACTCTTTTTTTCAATTGAATTCACGGATCTTCAAAATTTTTATCAATTCAGTTGATGGATCTTACAAGATAAACCTGAATATTCACTAGTAAAATAATTTTTTAGCAGATCTATTAAGGCATATGACTTTCAAAACTTGAATATTAATCTTTGTAAAGTTGATACATAAATATAAAATCTACAAAATAATAGCAAAATATTGAATACCGATTATTAAAAATATAGCATGAATAATAAAGTCAGTATTACTCAAATAGCTGGATTATATTTCATGTTCAAAATGACTCATATATATATATATACATTCACTTTTAATAATGGTACATATATTTTTTATCATTACAATCTAATTATAAATTGATCGCTACTCCGATACAGTTACTAATAATTAATGTACAGGTAGGCTACTTCCTTTTTATTTCCAATTTCCTTTTTTTACAAAGTATGATAGAGAAATGCAAAAGCCTTTCATCTTGCTCTCTATAAAAGACACTTCAGTTACTATAGATACCTTTTCATTTCAATACAACACGTGATTAAATAACGAATTATACTAAAAACAATGAGAGACAAATTCATAATACATGTACAATGAACGAAAGAGCACAAATATTGTTTCTTTAAAATTATCAGAAATGCATCTAAAAAATATATAAGATTGTTTGAATAAATTTTATTTATTGTGAAAAATAATTCTCTCTGACACAGTGATAAAAATATTATTGACATTTAAAATGTCTTTACATAATTTTTTCTACTGTTTAATTTTCTTCATCAGAATAACATTGGATATTTGGATCAATTCGAATAATTAAATTTGATGATGTATCTGATACATATATTACATATTTATCGGTAATAATTGAATAAAAAGGAGATGCAGATATTCGAGTTAAATTTGCAATGAGCGATGCTTGATTGTTAAAAATTCTAATACCATTTCCTCCTAACATGAACCAATAACGATCACATTCATCAACTGTTAAATGATTACCATCGCTTGATGGTGCTACTGAGTGTGCATCAACAAAAAGTTGTTCCGTCCATATTACACTATTATTAGTAGCAGAATAAGCATAAATCGTATTATCTTGCCATGATGTCACATAGAAGTAAGTGTCACTTACATACCAAAATCCATGTGGGTCTATATAATTCACTTTTTGTTGATTAACAAAACTATAACTTGTAGAGTCCGTAGCTGATTGATTAAAAAACAGAAGATATGAATTAAAAGTAGAAGCAACAATCAATGTTTGTCCGTTGTTAAGAAACATCATACCACGAGTTCCACTTAAGTTCGGTGCTGTAATATTACTAAGTATAGTCAAAGTATTAGTGTCAACGGCCACGATATAGTACGGAAATGCTACGTAATATGCCTCATTATGATAAGTTATAAGTTGAGGACTGTCGTTGAATCTAGGAGATAATGGATAACTAACAATGGTTAGATTTGTTGGATAAAGACGGATGATTTGATTGATAGACCAAGAGACTGTAACTAAATATCCATTATTGTCAAAAACAAGACAACGAGGACCAGGAATATTGGCATGGATCGGAGTTGTTGTATTAAGTTTATTTATCAGGTAATCAGTATTAGATATACAACACTGACTTGCATTTGGAAAAATTTCTTGAAAAAAGTAGAGACGAGCTTGTGATATTGTTTGAATTGTATAAGTACGAGAGAAAGTATTAAAAAATTGACATGTATCGTTTGGGAGACAATTTAGGGCAATATAAGAAGAGTTCAGTATGAAACATAAACATTGACTACATGTTTGATTTGTAATTATTGTAATATCTGTATTCGATGTTGGAATAAAAACGGTATTATTGATAAAAGGTATTTTAGTAGCAAAGACAGGAATACAAAAAAATAATAAACTGAAGATAATATGACACAACATATTGCTAGAATTCTTCAAAACATATGAATAATGATTTTTTTTCTCTATCAGTAACTGAAAAAGAAAAAAATCGATTGTTTTTTTAATTCTATAAAACATTAAACGGGTAGATGGTAAATGCAAACAAAAATATGTATTACATTACGATAGAAAAAAATCAAAGAAAGTACTCAATGTGTTAATCTATGCACGTATGTTTTCACAGAGTCAAAAGAACTGTAAATAAGTATAGTAGAAGCGATGAAATGTAGATTTACTTTGCCTATTTGAATAAATATTAATACAATGTTTAAGATAACATATTTTTAAAATGTCTATCAACCGATTGTGTTACTATTGAATTTTTAATCAAAAAGATAGCTTAAATGGGCCAATCTCTCGTTTTTAAAATTTCTAATATAAATTTTATTCAATTGAAATTCTATCATAGAATTCTCAAAAACAATTCGCAAAGTATGAAAATGATTCGATAACTGTGAATATTTTTATTAATATGTCAATGTCCTTGAAGATTAAATTCGTGAATATATACTTTTGTATTTTACAGTTATATGAGTTAATTTATGTACAGCTCAGTTTCACACTTGTATGTATATACTAAAAGATGAAATTATATCAATCGGTTAAAATAAGTGATAATAAATATCAAATTTATATTTTTCCTTCAATTTCTTGATTTCCTTGTGGTTTTATTTGAATAATTAGATTGACAGATAGAATTTACTAATAACATATTTATCATCTCTATTAACTGAAATTTTCAATGATAAATAGAAAGAAATTTTATGAAAAGAATTTAAGTACATCTATTATTAATCTTGTGTACTCTTGTTACTCACTATCAATGATTGTAATTAACACACTATAGGAAAAAATAACATGAAATGCAACATTTTACTGAAAAAAAATTCTTGTTATTTCACATAGTAGCAATGCTATGTGTTTAGCTGTACAATATCAATACAAATAAAATTCCTTTGGTCCTTATGTTCTTATAGCTCGAAGGTTGAGAGTTTACTGTTGATTACTCACCCACGTCATCAAGATCGTTGAAATTATTATTTTAGGTAAATGAAGTGGATCAAAGACACTAGAACAAATAATCTCATCTTTATTTTTAACCGAGAATTTGTAATAATTATCGGCTAAACAGGTTGCATTCACCTATATCAGTGTATACAAAAACGGAAAGAAAATAAAATGTCTAAATAGAACGCATGTTGTAAAACTAACATTAACTTATGTACGTTTTTTTGTAGTTACTATACTAGAAATTACACTATTTATGGGTAGACAAACAATCGTTAAAGTAAAACTAAATATGAATATATATAGAATTCAGATGTGTTTGTAAAATTGAAAATACGAGTTATCGATATACAAATTTAACTTTTCAAGAAAGCTATTGAGTTTTAAAAATTCAATCATGGTTTTGTTGAAGATAAATGTGATCGTTAATCTCGCTCACGTCTCTCTTCTTTGTCATGTAAGAGAGAAAACTGAGAAAATATTTTTTGCATATTTATTAGTTTGTTTTATATGATGACGATTTCAAAAAATAGAAAAGAAAATAATTACAAGAGTATGAGAAGAACACAACAACGACAATGACGGTGCAAAAACTATTAACACAAACTGAGGAAAGAACCTGTCAATAATAACTCTCCGTCTTTTAAGCAAGACGTATACCTCACTGCGTCGTCAACACGTTTTCCACGATGCACATTTCTCTTGCTCACATGTGCTTACATGTACTTTTCTTTCGTTCTCGTGCGTCGCATCAAAGAGAAAGAAAACAAAACTATTCCAGTGTAATAGTGCTCTTACTCACCACTCCTAGAAAAATGCTCTGTCATGTTTAACATGCAAAGAAACGAGGTATATACATATATATATACATGTGTGTTTTTTCATTAGAGTAACTCTTGTAAAAGAAAATACAACATGGGTATCACTGGATCACGAGAAAACAAAGAGAAGAAGCCAGTTGTGCTCATTGTCGGTGGCGGATACGGTTAGTAGAAGCCTTAAAACTCGTTTTCTTCAACATTTTTCTAACTCTTAGGTGGTGTTCAATGTGCCAAAGCATTGGATAAAACTGGTCATTTTTTTGTCGTACTTATCGATCGAAAATCCTATTTTTTTCACAATATTGCAGCACTACGTGCTAGTGTTGAACCGAATTATGCTCAACAGATATTAATTCCGTATGATCGACTGCTCACAAATGGTTCGTTGTTCATAGTTAAATCTTCCTTTTCTTTTGACATATATATTTTGTAGGATGTGTTGTACAAGCTGAGGTCGAAGTTATCTCACCCGATGGTGTTAAAGTTCATGGACGTGAAGAGCCGATTCAATTCGACTATCTCGTTATTGCTACTGGATCATCATATGCATTTCCCGGAAAAGTCGCCGAAACTCAACAGCCTCAAGCCCTTGCACACTACGATAATCTTCGACAGAAGATCGAACAAGCGAAACGCATTCTTATCATTGGTGGTGGACCTGTAGGCATTGAACTGGCTGGAGAAATTGCAACAGATTTTCCACTGAAAGATATAACCCTTGTACACAGTAGTACAACACTACTCTATCCGAATGTGTTCAAACAAGAAGTATATACTCGACTACAAGAAGGACTTGAACGACTTGGTGTCAAAGTAGTGCTCAATGATCGTGTTGATTTAGGTACAACTACTTATGCACATCAACATGAGAAGTTTATTGAAGGTGATCAAACATTCTTAACAACAAAAGGCAAGATCGAGATCAAGACTGATCTGACATTTGTATGTACAGGAGCACATGTAAACAACAAAAGTTTGAAGGCAGGTCCATTCGTAGCAGAGCTAGATATGAATAAGGAAGGTCGGCTGAATGTGAATGAATATTTACAAGTGAAAGGCTATACAAATATTTTTGCCATTGGCGATATCAGTAGTAAAGAAGACAAGCTCGCATTTCTCGCAGGCAAACAAGCCGAATATGTAGCATCATTCATTACACGAGTCGAGCTCAAAAAAGGCATGCCGGAGGAATATCGCCCTTTGAAATATCCAGGGATGTTCGTGACTTTGGGAAGGAATGGCGGAGCCGGACAAATGCCTAGCAAAGGTGCTATGATTTTTGGTGAGTCAATATTCTTTTACTTTGTCTTTTAATAGGAGTTTTATTTAATAGGCTCTACCATTGTCAAATATGCCAAATCGAAGGGAATGTTCACTTCACAGCAATGGTCTTCGTTAAATCAGAAGATGAATCAAGCGATACGATCGACTGACACAAAACAATCGGATCATAGTTCGGGCTATGAGAAAAAACTGAACTCATTGAAACACAGCATGGAGCTTACAGAAGATGATGCTCGACAACTGCTCGCAGGTCTACCGGCGAAGGAACTCGAACTCGGACAGGACTTTATTTAAAAAATAAATTTTACATTGTATCAAAATTTTCTTAACATCACGACATAATAAACTGCGTGTAAAAAGTCTTTGCACAAAATATATAGTCAGAATCTTCCGCTGGTTGAAGGTTTATTTATTGAGATCAAAATTTTGATGAAAGTTAATTTTGGTATTTTAATTAAAAGTACGGTAGTTCTAATTATAAAAGAATTATTTACATATGTAATATTCCGTAGAGAACTTACATAGGACAGGAAACATATACAAATACATTTACGAAGAGCTGTGAAACGCGTATGTTATACAGACGTTATTTTTAATCTATATTAAAGATTTATTTTTCATAAATCAACTTTAACTCATTAGAATATAGTAGACTTATACCTACATGGTTTTAAGTATAAACAGAAATTTGACACTACTGTACAATACAATACAATACAATATATATACATATAAAAACAAGAAAATGATAGTCTTTATGTAAGATCAACATAATGTGCTTCACTTTTATCTTCTGCATAGATATTTGAGGATGTGGCTCTGCGCATCGTTGTAGTCTTAATTACTCACCCACAGTCCACACCCGACGTACGTTCCTCTTACTCATATTTGTTGACATGTGCTTTTATTTCGTTTTCATTCGGCCTCATCGAAGAGAAAAAAAAACATTCGGATGTAATAGTACTCTTACTCACTACTCCCAAAAAAATGCAATGAAGCGAGGTATATACGCACAAAAATATCTATATTTGTGTCTTTTCGTTCGAGTAACTTTTGTAAAAGAAACTAGAACATGGGTATCACTGGATCACGAGAAAACAAGGAGAAGAAGCCAGTTGTGCTCATTGTCGGTGGCGGATACGGTTAGTAGAAGCTTTAAAACTCGTTTTCTTCAACATTTTTTTAACTCTTAGGTGGTGTTCAATGTGCCAAAGCATTGGACAAAACTGGTCATTTTTTTGTCGTACTTATCGATCGAAAATCCTATTTTTTTCACAATATTGGAGCATTACGCGCCAGCGTCGAACCAAACTATGCTCATCAAATATTGATTCCTTATGACCGGCTACTCACACATGGTTTGTTATTCAGAGTTGGTTGTTTCTTTTTTTTCAAAATACAGATTTTGTAGGATGTGTTGTACAAGCTGAAGTCGAAGTTATTTCACCCGATGGTGTTAAAGTTCATGGACGTGAAGAGCCGATTCAATTCGACTATCTCGTTATTGCTACAGGATCATCATATGCATTTCCCGGAAAAGTCGCTGAAACTGAACAATCTCAAGCCATTGCACACTATGATAATCTTCGACAGAAGATTGAACAGGCGAAACGCATTCTTATCATTGGTGGTGGACCTGTAGGCATTGAACTGGCTGGAGAAATTGCAACAGATTTTCCACACAAGGATATAACACTTGTACATAGCGGTGTGGCATTACTCGATTCGGGTGCGTTCAAAAAAGAATTTTATACTCGATTACAAGCAGACCTTGAACGACTCGGCGTCAAAATTGTGTTTAATGATCGTGTTGATTTAGGCACGACTACTTATGCACATCAACATGAGAAGTTTATTGAAGGTGATCAAACATTCTTAACAACAAAAGGCAAGATCGAGATCAAGACTGATCTGACATTTGTATGTACAGGAGCACATGTAAACAACAAAAGTTTGAAGGCGGGTCCATTCGTAGCAGAGCTAGATACGAACAAGGAAGGTCGGCTGAATGTGAATGAATATTTACAAGTGAAAGGTTATACAAATATTTTTGCCATTGGTGATATCAGTAGTAAAGAAGGAAAACTCGCATTTCTTGCTGACAAACAAGCTGACTATGTAGCATCATTTATTGCGCGAATCGAGCACAAAAAAGACTTTCCAGAAGAATACCATCCTGCAAAGCATCCAGCGATGCTCGTGACAGTTGGTCGAAATGGTGGAGTTGGACAATTGCCCACTAAGGGTGGTATAGTCGTTGGTGAGTCAATATTGTTTTACTTTGTCTTTTAATAGGGGTTTTATTAAATAGGCTCTACCATTGTCAAATATGTCAAATCGAAGGGCATGCTCACTTCAAAACAATGGTGTACATTAAACCAAAAGAGACATCAAGCGACACAGTCGACTGATACGGAACAACTAGAGCACAGTTCGGGCTATGAGAATAAACTGGATTCATTGAAACACAGTATGGAATTCACAGAAGATGACGCTCGTCAACTGCTGGCAGGTCTGCCAGCAAAAGAACTCGAACTCGGACAGGATTTTATTTAAAAGATTTATATCTACACCATACATAAATTCTTCTTTCAAATTTTTTGTTGTTGTTTAAAATAGTGAACTTGATTAGTAAACTTAGTCTATTTATTCATATTCAATCATTCATGGTTTTAAGTATAAACAGAAATTTGACACTACTATACAATACAAATACATATAGAGACAAGAAAAAAATAATAATCTTTTATTCAAGATCAGCATGATTTGCTTCAGTTTCATCTTCTGCATAGATATTTTCAGCCTAAAATATGTATATTTAATTTAATAATAAATATAAAATCTAATTTTACCATTTGCCAAACTTGCATAATATTATCTTCTGATACCGAACAAATAACCCATGGTTCATTTGGATTCCATGAAAAATCAGAAATCTTTGCTGCATGTCCACCATGAATAAACTACAACAACAAAAAAGAACGATGAAAAAACAAAACAATTAATTTATTTCTCTTACTAATAATTCTGGTGGACCATCTTCTGCATCATCACTAGTTTGTTCTTCACCAATTTTACTAAAATAAAAAATATAAATAAGAAATCAAAATATTTTTTAAATAAAATTTACCTTAAATCCCAAACATGTAATCGTCGATCAGTACCACTTGAAGCAAGAATTGTTTCATTATGGTGTGACCATTGAACTTGAAATATTTCATCTTTATGAGATTCAAATGTATGTAATTTTAATTTTAAATTTCGAAGATCCCAAAGTGCAACTGTCTAAATAAAATTTCATTAGTTAAATCTAAAGAAAACAAATTGATTAAACAAACTTTATCAGCTGAACCTGTTGCAAGAATATATTCCGAAAATGGATTAAATGATAAACAATTAACTTCAGCACTATGTGCATCAACAACATGCGATGGTTTTGTATAATTTGATGAACGAGTATCCCAACTAATAAAGATAAAAATAAATAAATAATTAATTTTTTTTTGACAAAAACTTACATCATCAATTTACAATCATCACCAACTGAACCAAAAAGTGTTTCATGAAATAAATGCCAAGCAACATCTTCAACAACAGCTTGATGTCCAGAGAAAATACCTAATGGATCAACATATTTTCCTTCCGTTGGTGTTTTTTCAATATTCCAGAAACATATAGTATGATCATCCGATGCTGACAATATATGTCCACTAGCATTTGGATTCCATGAAAGACCATAGCCTTCTTTTTTATGTCCACGAAGACGTAATTCAGGACAACAATCAGCACTTTGTGCCATTAATTGTTCTTTTGATTGTAATGCTAATTTCGTATGATTAAATATTAATACATCAGCTGATGGAGATTTTGTTGCAATAAGCGATGGATTTTGTGGCATATACCGAGCACGATTGACTTCACCTTCATGATTAATTCTTAATTCTATTTCAATCTTAGCATTGAATAAACCAAAACCACCAAATTCTGAAAATATATATATTTCAATAAAATGAAATGAAAATATACGATATTATTTACCTCCACGTTCAGATTCATATTGAGTAGTATCAGTTAATATACCATCTTTTGGAATTTGTACACATGCAATAACTAAATGATTTTGTTCATCTGATGTATGTGTACCAAGTATAAGACGATGAACAGTACAATCTTTATTATCATCAGCTCTAAAATAAATAACATTTATATGTGACCGTGACCTTGGACAGATGTCAACAAAGCGTTAATTGACATATCTTCCGATTTCTGTGTTAGAAGTAAACATGATTGCTTTTTGTTTTTGTCGATATATATATTTGTAGAAAATCATAATTTTATGATGAATTCTATACTCAAATAATCATGCTTCGATTGATTATTTGTATTATAATATCTAACTCTTCAAAGTTAATCTATCTATTTGTGAGTTTTATTTTTTAGACTCAGATATCTGTATAACAGTTTATATCTATTTATATCCGTATCAGATTATTATTGTTAATTGTTTTACTCGAAGATAAATGGGAAACTACAATAACAATAACAGCAGCTAGAAAAACAAATCCTAGAGCAAATTCCATCAAGTATTTTTATTATTTTCTCGATCAACTTGACATGGATAATGGATAGCAAGAAGCATAGACCAACTGACATGTTTTTTTTATTGATGACATGATACAATTCTAAGGGCAATCTTTCTTCAAATAACACTAATATCCCATACTAATTATTCTACGTTAAAACAGAAAATCTAAAACTTACTTTGTGACTTGTGGTAACCATTGGACAGTAAGCGATGGCCATTCAAGTGCATGAGTCATAATTAAATCATAAAGAAAAGCTGAATTTTTTTTCCAAATTTTATATTCATCATTAATTTGACGTTCTTCATTTATTACATCATCGGCTAAAATAAAAAGAAATTATTTATAAATATAAACTTCTGTTTATACTTACTATCAGTCATTGTAATATATCTGACACAAAAATTTTATATCTAGAAAAAAATAAAATATTATATTTTTTATTAAAATTATTCTTTATGTGTTAATCTTGTTTTATATGTAATTAGAGGTCTCATTTTTGCAATAACGCGTATTAATTTCGCTTCAACAAGATCATCAATAACAGCATCAATTGTTTTATATGCTTCTGGATGTTCTTCATAGAGTAATTGTTTATCATCACATACAACATGTGAATCTAATGTTTCAGTTATTCTTAATCGATCTGAATCTGGATATTTTCCACTAAAACGTTGATGTGCTTTAGAACGTGACATTGCACGACCAGCCCCATGTGCTAATGAGTAGCCTGATGATTCTTGATTTTGATCAATGGGTTCGACAAGATAGGAATGTGTACCACGACTACCTGGTATAACAACACGACCTGTATCAGATGGTGCGGCACCTTTACGATGAAGATGCACTTGGCTATTATCGGATGATAAATCTTTTAATACAACATTATTATGCCAAATATCAACAAGACATTGTGCTGAAGTTGTCATTTGACCAAGACAAGTAAGAAAACGTTGAGCAATAAGAGCTCGATTTCGTTTAGCCCATGCACATGCTTCATCATGTTTACTCATATAAATATCATAATCATCTGTACCTTTTTCAAGTCCACGTAGTTCACCTTTTCCCTTACAAAATTCTCGTAAAATTCTTTCACCTAAACTACGACTACCAGAATGAACGAGTAGATAAAGATAATCTTTCGATAGATCTTCTTCTTTATCATCATATAATTCTTCAATTCGTTGTAATTCAACAAAATGATTACCGGCACCAATTGTTCCTAATTGTTCATTCTCGCTATGATCAATATTAACTTTATTAACTGTTGTAGGCCATTGAAGATCAGATTGAAGAAATTCATCTATTCTTTCTTTTGGTAAATAATCATCAAGACCTTGTAATTGTTTTGTCCATTTACTTAATTTTCGATCATCATCTTCATATACAAGACGTAATGATGTTCGAACAAAACTCATACCACAACCAATATCAGAACCAATTAATTCAGGATAAACAACAGATGGTTCAGTAGCAACTACACAACCAATAGGTGTAGCTTGACCAACATGTAAGTCAGGCATGCCTATAAATTTGTTAGTATAGCAATATATTTATAAAATTATTATTCTAATCTTTACCCCAAATATGTTTCACATGAGGATAAATTCGAGCAACATTTTTCAATTGATCAATAGCTTCTTGTTCAACTAATGTTCGATTTGCAATAACTTGTACAGAAACTTTAGATGAATCAATTATTGAATTTGTTTGTGTTGTCGAAGGTGGATTAGTGACAGTATATGTATCACCACATGTAACAATTAATTTCATATCATTTGAAACTTTAGATAAATCTGTTAATAATTCTTCTCCTGTTGACGCTAAGAAAATACGACGTGCTTTAACACGAAGTTTTGATGAACATTGACGAAGAAGATCATCCAATGTTTGAACAATGAGAACACTTGATTTTCCTGATGGTTGAAGTGTAACTGTTACACGAATTTTAGCATTCGATGCCATAGAATATTATATCTAAAAATAAAAACGAAAATATAGGTGTTTGACTTGGAAATGATTCGCTTTGAAAATCTATTTTCGGTGCATCATCACGATTAGGACTAAAAATATCATACGATCGAAAAATTAAATACAAACTTTAGTTTATTCGCTTCTTTAATTTGTCCCATCATTGTATCTGTCGATTCTTTTATATATGTTTACCTTCATCTATAAACTTACCACTAAATATTCCGCCAGTTGGATCTAAATCTTTTGACGTTTTATTTTTAATCTAAAATCATTTTTTTTAAATGATTGTATATATGTATATACTTTTCTCGGCTATCTAAGCTTCTTTTATTATGAAAACAATAGAACAAGCATGTTAAAAATAAAAACAATATAAACTTAATTGTACATATCATCTAGATGAGGACCAGGCATTGGTATATGATCAGGATTTGGTTCATGGAATGGACTAAATTAGAATAAACAACAAAATAAGCAAATCTATGTAGAACAAAAAAAAACTTACTCAACACCAAATGGACCTCGTTGAGGACCTGGTGGTTGAAATCGAGCCATAGGTGGTCTAAAATATTCAAATTTAATCGACACACTCATTCGATAAAATATTCTTACCTCATTGATGGTTGAAACATTGATGGATCCATATTCATACCTAAACTAAAATCGATTATTTTTGAAGAAAAAAACAATGCATTAGACAAACCTCCTCCTCGTGTATTACGTCCAAATGGATCCAGATCTGAACTACCATAAGCACCAGCACCTGGACCATAACCTCCAGGCATTGGTCCCCTATAATTATCAAATATATACGTCTATTGTTTAATTTGTTGTTTGTGTAAAACTTACCAACCACCGGCATATGGATGTGGTCGTCGACCAGCAGCTAAAGGATCAATAAGTGGATCATCGGGTATCTGTCGTCGACCACTACTTGGCTGTTGTTGATTAGTTGATGTTCCTGTTCGAGTATTACCAGATGATGAACTATCATTTGTAACATTTGAATCCGAACCACCATTGATTAATGATTCAATTTTTTCATGAAATTCTTTTTTTAAATCATTTAAATTTTTATAAGCACTAATAATACAAAAGAAAAAAACAGATTATCAAAAACCTTATATAGTATTATTATTATCATACGATTGGAATTCTTTATAATTTTCATGTACATGATCATTGACACTAAAATTAATTTCAACATGACGACCTTGTTTATTACGCTAGAAAATAATACAAGACATTAGAAAAAAAGAATTATTCATTATTATCTTACGAATAAATGTGCAAAGAAAACACCTTCAACATCAAATAATTTTAAATTATAACCAATATCATTTTTTGTATATTCCATTGTAATGGAATTATCCGGTCTTTGTGTCCAATCATTTGGTAATAATTCAGTTTTCTATGATAGACAAAGATGAATATACAAATAAGAAAAATAGATTTAAAAAATTGAAAATACTTGATTGCCATCTAATCGTTGAAAACCATGTGAAATTAAACACCAATGAGTAAAGATAATAAGTGCATCATCTTTATTTTCAATTTGTGATCGATATGTATGAAAAAGTGTTTCCAAAAATGGATAAGACATTTCTTTTCTCTGAAGAAATTATGAAAGATAAGAAAGAAAATTTTCTAACTTTTTATGAACAAAGAATTACGAAAGAATGATTATTCTTTTCTATTGGATCATTAACAATTACCCAATCCTTGTGCAAGAAAAAGATGACGTTCGGATACAAGCAATTTAACAATTATTCATAAGAAAGAAAAAATAAAAATGTCTCGACATATCATTCTTCGATTAAACGTACCCAATGAACTTATTTTTAAAAGAATCTTGCATGCTGTATAATATGAGTTTGAACTTATATAAAGGTTATCGACAAACGATGAATTTGAAGAAGATAAGATCGAATGTTTTTTTTTATATAATTTCTTCACGCTATATTATTTAGGGAATGACTAATGAAATCTAAAACAAAAACACTTCCATCAAATTATCCTAATATTAAATTGCATAAGAGATTATTCGTATTGTAAACAAATAATAAATTATTGAATATATCTAAAGTGTATTAATATCTCTGTCATACATACAGACATCTTTCTTACCTCAAGGTACTCCCTACATCAAACTAAGTACGCTCAGAAATGAATAATAAACATTACTGGATTGAATTAATTAATAGAATTGTTCTAATACAAGATCTCGAAGAAATATATATATCTTAATGTATATAGTTCTTCTAATATCAAATTGATGGAATCAATTAGTAGCTATGATTAGTTATAAGAGAAAAAACATTAGTTCAATGATTTTATCTTCCAATTTATTTTATTGATCGTAAAAGAAATAACGATGATCAACTTTTTAAGTAGATATATATATATAATGCATGGAAGAAATAAGAGATTATCGAATGTTTAATATGGAAATAAGATACATATATAAAAAAAATTCATCTTTATGATCATATTGGATGTTTTAGAAGATCTGAATATTAAAAAAAGAAATCAATTGAACGTTTAATCTTGATCTTTTCGGCCATATTTAAGAATTTTAACAAATTCCGGATAATCGAATAAACCTTCTTTAATTGGTGCTTCTTTAAATAATTCATCGACTTCTTCTTCATTATATCGATCACCAATGGTCATTAATAATTCACGTAAACGTTCTTCTGAGATTTTACCTGAACCATCATCATCTAATGACATAAATGCATTTTTAATTACATCTTCAGGATCAGTACCAGTTAATTTTTCTCCAAATAATGTTAAAAACATAGTAAAATTAATGTCACCTGGTGCTTCACGAATCATACCATCAACTTCGGCATCAGTTACAACTTTACCTAATGAAGCAAACATATCTTTAAGATCATCACCACTAATAAAACCATCCTAATAAAGTAAAAATAAAGAATTATATCAATGAAATAAATAGAAAACAAACTCGATCATGATCAATTATATTAAAAGCTTCTTTATATTCTTGAATTTGTGATTGATCAAACATCGCAAATATATTTGAAGTTGCGCGCTGTTGGCGCTTCTTTGGTGGTTTTGCTTTAGCCCGTGATGCCATTGAGAATAATATCAACAAAAAAAGTTTTCACACGAAATAAACTGAATGTATAGTAGATAAAAAGTAATATTTATCTACAAAAAAAGCACAGTGAAAATTCATCACATTCTTCGTCACCTACGCAAATAGCACATAACATGAATCAGTCATAAAATTTTCTTTTTTTTCTTTTTCTTTTTCTGTTCTCTCAACCCACATATAGGTTATTCATCTTTTCGTTCTCTTTCTCTATTACATTGGACAATCGATATAAACCATCTTCACTCGCCTAACATCATCGTTGAACCACAACTGACTCCTTACATTTTGTTCGTTTATAACAAAAATCAAGATAAATATTGAACATATAAATGGTGTATATGTATGTTTATATTCCAAAAAAAAAGAAAGAAAAAGAAAAGAAGGACAACAGGACTGTCGCCGGCATTGAAACAACAGATATGTTTATGAGTGTCAGACAAAACAACCAGGACAAAACCGTGTAAAAAAATTATACAGGAAAAAAAAGAATGATAAATACATTCTTGAGGGTCATATCATTAGAATTGAAAAGACAAAATGAAATTCTCATAAAAATCAACTCTACTAAAAAACTTATAATTTAACACATTAGACAAATATATTGAAGAAAAGACAAAAATTGGTATTTCAAAAAATGTTTTCTAAAATCTATGACAAGAGAGTGGGGGATAAGTATTTAATGATAATGAAAAAGATGGTCTATTCTTTTACACATTTGCCTTTATAAACGCGTGATATATATCATAAGAAATAAAGAAAATGAAAGGATCACCGTCGGACGATATTTTCTTAAAAAAAAATTGAGTATATTTGAAAAAACAAAATCTTCTTCTAATGATATTTTTTGTCTTCAAGTTCATTTATTTCACGATTTTTTGGTGATACTAAAACAAAGAAAATAAATAAATAAATATAAAATTTATTTTTTCGTCTTATATAAATAATTCACATGCTTATCATACGAACACGTATAAAGCAAAACAATAATTTATTACAAAAAATAAATAACATACAATTATTTAGAAAAAATAAAATACATCATGCAAAAAATCACAGCATACATTAGGAAGGATAAAATACAAATGTATCAAGAGATATTGGAATTAAATTTACCGTCTATATACCGCCGCGCTATAAATTTCAATAATTCATCGAGAAATACAACAGGAAGTGAGATTTTCATTACAGCCGCCCATTCTTCTAATGTTAAGGGACAAATTTGAAAAACAGTCTAAAATAAATCATATGAGATTTTATATTTTTAGTTTTATTTGACGAAAATTTATTTACGTTAAACATTGGTACATAAAGAATCATCATGTGTAATGACATTGATAAAGCAATAGCAAATAATAGATATTTATTTGTCCATGGAGGCATTTTAATAAGAGATTGATTTTCCGATAAACTGAATAAGAGAAGAGATTTATATTCAATTTCAAGAAATATGAATTATACCTGTTAAGTGCATTTAACATTTCAATAGTG
>CAJNOI010000074.1:43779-184321 GCA_905250115.1 Adineta steineri | reverse complement strand
TATTACGCTGAAAAAAAAGGAAACAACAGCTTCTATACATAAAAGAGATGAGACAACAACGACATATTGTATTTGTTGTTGTCGTATCGCAAAGAAGAAAAAGAAGGAGAAAATACGAATATAAATGATCTAGCATTCAGTATACATTTGTACAACAACATATACCGCAAAACCAACTAATGAAAAAGAGAAAAAGATTCTTCTTCTTCTTCTTCTTTTTCTTCTGTTTGGTGCTTTTTTTCCTATTAACAGAGCTACAACCACATTTTGACTTGGTGGTAGCTTCTTTCTTTTTTCCTTATATCTCTTTTCTTTCTCTGTCGCTATATGTATCTTCTGATAATAGAGCAATATCTCTCGCCTATCCTCGTGTACCTTTTCCTTTTTTTCCTTTTTCCTATCTGTTCTGCATCGTACAGTAGACACATCCGTTGAATATTATCTTGCTGATATCGACGAGTAATAAGAAAAATAGATTTACGTCAGCAGCGGACTAGGAAAATGCAACGATGATAATAGTATGGGGAGGAGAGAAATAGCTGTGTTTCTATTGATGTTGTTGTTGTTTTCGAGTATCGCTAACTTAAGAATAAGACTTGCTCTTTATACAAACGGTTTGGTAATAAAAATCAGAACGACCTTGTTTTTCGTTAAAGAAATGACATATCCATATATGTTTGTGTATATCATCCATCAACTCTACACTGACTATCCTACATAATCGACTGACATATATGGTTCTGTCAATCGACAAAAACTAAAACAAGGAGCAAACTAAATAGACTTGTCAACTACTTACGATCGAAATGAGAGAAACTATCTAATTAAATGTAGAATAATAACTTCAATTTGTCAAATATATATATTAAATTTTAAGATATATAATCTTGAGAAAAGACTAAACGCAAATATTCATATTTCTATAGTATAAATGATATAAGAGTTTTGAGGATTTTCATATTAAGACCTTGTTGTATATTGTCTTCTATATTTCTGTTTCTGTGTCCCTGTCTCATTCTCTCCTTTTCTCAACATATGTTGTTAAACATCTCTCTTTATCATATCGACATTTTTCTTTCGCTACCATAATCTTCTTACTAAGCAAAAGCGATTTGTTGTTCTCGCATGCATTGCCGTCATGGTTTATCTCTAATATTGCTTGCCTATCTTAAGTTAGTATAGTAGCAGGAAATAAGAGGACAACTCAGACGAATAATTACGTTGAGAATTATATGCGAAAGAAAACAGCGATTGCTGATGATGAGAGACAATGCATGATGTATTTTTTGTTCTTATTTTTTCCATCGTATTAATTCTACATGGCCATTTCGCTACTACTGTTAACCACTAAATACATTTCTTGTCGTTAAAAATCAACAGACGAATAAACAGACCTAGAAAAACAATCCATGGATACAATAAAAAAAATACACAAAAGCTACTAATACCTAAACTAAATGCATACTAAATAAAAACTAACAATAGTTATTCCTAAGAATCGTAAAATATCATTTTACATCATGACGTAGAAGATAATAGCTTTCAAAAAAGAAGAAAAAGAAGAACGCGAGAGATTGATATTTATCAGACTGTCATATTGCCCTCTACAAAAGGTAAAGCATAAATGACACTAACAGTAAGACATGTTCTTTCCGTTTCTTTCTATATTGATTATTATCATCCGTCACTTTTGGACTTTAGCAACGATGATGATGATGATGACGATCGATCGAATTTCATCATCACACATCCTACTGTTGTTCTCTTTTCTTTTATGTGTTGAAAAATTTACTCACATTAGAGATCGATGAAGATCGTACACGTCTTTGATCCATCAGAAGAAGTATTGCACTACACAGAAAAATAGAAGTTGATGTCTCTTTATACTCCTACTATAATAGCGGCTAGAAAAGAACATATGTAGAAAATGCGAATATCTAGCGAGCCAGAAAAAAAAGAAAGAAAACGCAGAAGCAATAGAGAAAATGGACAAATTACAGAACGGAAAGAAAAAGGTGTCCATATCCGCTATGTTGATGACGTTGGTAGTCATAAATAAAAGGAGACGAGATCATCGATTGTTTAGACAAAAACTCATGCTAGTGTTGTCTCATTATGATGAATACCAGAAACAAAATCATGCAATCAGCTGCACCAGAAAAAACAACAATATTCAAAGCAGTAAATACACAGCACTATTTATCATTAGCATCATAAGATTATTAGATCAGCTTGTGACAATTGTATATATCCCCGTAAGCAGGTGTTTCAGTGCATTTTTTTGGCAATTTGCATCTACTCATTTGACCTATAATGAGAATTTTTATCAGTTTATTCTCAAATGATGCATTTCTTTGCACACAAATAAACAATGAATAATTTTGAGCATTTTTCTTACAGTTCAATCAATGTGAAAAGATTAATCTATAGATAGCAATAGGAAATGAATCTCTACCATATTATGATCTTACTCAATTGATCGACAACAGTATTTAGATTATGAATACCAAAGTTGATAGCAATCACTGCATTCTACTACGTATTATATCAAATGCTATTTATTTGTTTTTGATGTTTTATAGAAATATAAACATCATTAATAGCGTGTACTAATGATGGATAAAACTTAACTATAATAAATCAAAAAAATATATAATCTAAAATATTGTTATATAATTGAAATTAATTGTTCTAATCGAAATATTGATACATATTGTATTAAATCTATATTAAGTTAGATAACATAAAAAAATTGTTTCTTAGAAGTATTTTTGATATTGTTTATTTCTATATTTTCAAAAAAACAGTAATTTTTAGTTAAATAAATTCATTTATATTCTTATTTATCATCATCATAATAAAATGACACTTCGTTCGATATTATACATTTGTATACTGATCGAATAGAATAATAGAGCGAAATCTAATCGTCTGTTGCAAACGTCTACGATCTTACCAATGGTTTATTATTTTTGTAATTCTTATCCTGATAAACTTCTATTATTTCATATTGAGAATAGTATAGCTTAGATCAATTATATACGAAAGAAAAAAGATAACTCTATAATTGTACTATGTTTAAGATAGACATAGTCAGAAGTCATGCGAGAATATCAAGATCGAGGGACAAGACATATAAGGAAATATCTTATAGAAACACTGAAAAATCTAAAACAATCTTGCTAGTTTTAGTGAATAATAATACAATGAATGTATATTATATTATTAAAAATAAGAAATGAAACTAAATCTAAGCAAAAAAGTCTTATTGAATACTAATTGTTCTATTAATAAACTTTTAATATTAGATAATAGTCTATGATTTCTAATACATCATCTCATCTTTCGTAATTATGTTTGCATGAAGAAAAGTAGTCATTAAAAAATACTTAGTTTATAACGATAAAAGTCAAAACAATATCTATTCGATTCTACATTTACAAAAATGCTTATTCATGTATTCTAAAGGAATAGTGTTAATAGATCCACGATGTAGAACTATACAAATGAGTATGTAAATTATTAATAATGAAAAATTGATGATTTAATGTAGAGATATTAATACGATTAACAAAACAAACGTTCATAAATAATATGATTTATATATTAATGCAATACAAAGAAATCGTTTAAATTTCTACTTCTCTTACTTAAGTAATAAACTACGTGAATAGTTACCCGTTGTATTGTAAAATATAATGATAGAATACATTTTGAGTGATAATTATGATTGAAAAGTCAGGTATTAATTAGTCTTTTAAAATGAAAGTCTTATTTTAACTATGTTGCATTGTTTGAGATCAACGAATGTCGATATAGTAGGAAAACTATAACGTATGATACCATGCTTAATATAAGACTGACTTTATCTCCTTGAAGAGTGTGAATGTCGTCGATGCGTATGATTCTATTATACTCATCTCTCATATTTCCATTCTGAATCATATTTATTCTCTAATAAAAGAAGATTAATATAAAGAAATATCTATTACTCAGACAGACAAAACTCAAAAAAAACGGAGAAAAACGTGTAGAAATTTTAACGAAAATAAAATTCGGGAAAGCGCACATTTTTACGATTTTTATCTCTATTAACCTTGTCTACTGTGCTTGACGCTTTTTTTTAAAGATCATGTCTGCTCATATACCTGTGGCTTTATAAAACTGAATTACATCTTGCATGTTTTGCTCAAAGAATCAATATTATAGAGACTAGAACTGATGTATAAGTAAAGTAGAGAAATCAATTGAAATATGTTAAAAATTAACTGTCTTTTTTTAGAAGTCAGTATGTAATGTAGATGAACCTATAGCAAAATGAATAAACAATATCGTCGCCCATCTAATTCCATAATATGTAATAAAAAATAATATAACTACAAAGTAGGTAGATGCAGAAATTTATTAGTACCATATGACAATACTTTAAATTAATACAATGCAACTAGTTATTAAATATTTGTTCTAAATGATGAAAAATACACTTTTGATGACAAACTATATCACCAAGAAATGCATATGTTGTATATGAAAAAAAAATGAATTTTGTACAAGAAAGAAAAAAAGCATTATCGTTCATAATACAAGAAACAGATTTTCTTATTTAATAAAATGATTATCTCAAGATGAGATATGAAAAAAAAAAAGAATGAATAAATTATTCCACATGAGTTATATCGTGTTTAGTTTTTCGACGATAATGATGTAGTATATGACGTTATTCATGTTTCAATTTTGAACCCTCTATAAAAAGAGAAAAAAAAAATTTTTCTTTTCTAATACGTAATAAAATTGATTCTTACGATCAATATATTGTCGTGCAATAAATTTCAATAATTCATCTATTAATATAACTGGTAAAGAAATTTTGATTACAGCCATCCATTCTTCTACTGAAAGTGGACAGATTTGAAATACAGTCTAAGAACATAGATATGCATGTATAATAAATTAAGTAGAGTAAGATATGAGACTTACATTGAACATAGGAATGTATAAAATCATCATATGTAATGACATTGATAAAGCAATAGCATATAATAGATATTTATTTTTCCATGGTGGCATTTTAATAAGAGATTGATTTTCCGACAAACTGAAAGAGAGAAGAGATTTATATTCAATTACGAGAAATATGAATTATACCTGTTAAGTGCATTTAACATTTCAATAGTGACAAGTACTGATAAAGCCATTGTCATTGGATGTGGATCTTCAAAAACAGAACAACTAATATTTTCCCATTCTTTACCACCTGCACGACATTTGAAATGATTTTTCTAAATATAAATAAAGACTCGAGATGACGAACTTATAAAATCACTAATTAGTCTTGTCTATTGAAAACATTAGAGAAAGTAGACATTGATGTATTTTAACCCGCTTAGAAATTTACTACATACCAAATGCCAATAGGAAAGTTTTGGACCATTTGATGCATGCATTGACCACCATGAAGCGCTCCATACTACAGCAAAACCAACATAACCTGTTAGAAGAAGAAGATGAAATAGTATAATGAAATTTTACACATTAAACATACTTCCGATAACTAAATAGCGAAAAAATAACCATGGTGTTATTAGAGCTTCTTTTGATTTTCGTGGTGCACGATCCATAATATCCAAATCAGGTGGATTGAAACCAAGTGCTGTTGCTGGTAAACCATCTGTGACCAAATTGACCCAAAGTAATTGAACAGGAATCAATGATTCGGGTAAACCAAGAGCAGCAGTCAAAAAAATGCACACAACCTAAATTAATATTATTATTCTCTATCTCTCATCTTATTTTAATTCTATTGTTTACCTCTCCAATATTTGATGAAATCAAATAACGAATAAATTGTTTCATGTTATTATAGATAGCACGACCTTCTTCAACAGCAGATACAATTGATGAAAAGTTATCATCAGCTAAAACCATTTCAGATGCTGATTTAGCAACAGCTGTACCGGAACCCATAGCAATACCAATTTCAGCTTTTTTCAAAGCAGGTGCATCGTTGACACCATCACCAGTCATAGCAGTAATTTCACCATGTGATTGTAGAAATGCTACAATCTTAGATTTATGTGATGGTTCAACACGTGCAAACATTTTTGCATGACGACAAGCTTCTGATTGTTCTTCAGTTGAAAGATCATCGAATTCTCGACCACTAAATGCTTTACCTTTAAGAAAAAAAGATAGTACATCCTTCAGATATTACTCTAAACTATATGTTTGTTACCTTTTGTGTCTTCTGAATCTCCAAAGATGCCAATACGATGACAAATAGCTTCGGCCGTGTTCTTATCATCACCAGTGATCATGATAACACGAATACCAGCGTTACGACATCGTTCAATAGCTTCACGCACTTCAGCACGTGGTGGATCAAGCATACCAACAACACCAACAAATGTAATGTTGTTCTATAATAATGAAGTATATCTGTTAGATATTCTTGTCAAGCATGAAATGTCCTACCTCATAAGTAACAAATTTTGTCGAGTCTTCTAGTTTCATATCTTCTTTTCTTAGTGGTTCATCAATTGTTCCTAAGGCCAAACAACGTAGTGTTTCCCGTCCTGTTCCATATTGACAAACTAATTTCATAATTGCTTTTTTTATTGTTTCAGTCATTGGAACTTTTTGTGTACCAACTCGAATATGTGTACATCTTTCGATTATTGCTTCAGGCGCGCCTTTTACAAACATTTTAGCTCCTGACTGACTACTGCCTGTAGGTGTCACATGACTTGACATTGATTTTCGATCACGTGAGAATTCTAATGTGAAATCTTTACGATATTTTTGGCGGATGACTGTATTCGATGACATTGCAAGTTCTTGAGGTGATAAACGAGATTTATCAGTATTGAATACATTCATCTTTTCGACAAGAACAGTCAAAGCTGTTTCTGTTGCTTCACCAACTCTTTCGAATGCTTTCTTTGTCTAATAATAGTAAAAAAAATGATTTCATAGAGAACAATAAAATACAAATCTAACCTCATTATAATCTAATGCTGAATCATTACACAAAGCTGCACATTCAGCAAGTTCAACCAATCCACTACGATCTGAACAGTTGAATTTTGATCCATTAAAGAGAATGTCACCTTTTGGTTCATAAGTTGATCCAGTTATTTCAAATTGATCAATTTGAAAGTCATTTCCTTCAACTTTACCGAATATGAACATCTAATAAAATACACAGTCAGATACATTACTATGAAAGAGACAAACATACTCGACAAATTGACATTTGATTAGTTGTTAATGTTCCAGTTTTATCAGAACAAATGACTGATGTACAACCAAGTGTTTCGACTGATGGTAATGAACGAACAATGGCATTCTTCTTAGCCATTCGACGAGTTCCCAATGCAAGACAAGTTGTAATGACAGCTGGTAAACCCTCAGGAATAGCAGCAACAGCTAAAAAATAAATATGATGATAAATGAGAAGAGATTTGATGAACTAAATAAATAAACAAACCAAGAGCAACAGCAATCTTGAAATAATAAACAGCACCACGAAGCCATGAACCACCATGAACTGGATCATTGAAATGACCAATATTGATAGCCCATACAGCGACGCAAATGATAGAAATAACCTATCATAAAATAGAATCGTATGATAGTTAATGAATCAATCAATGGCATATACTTTTGATAATTGTTCACTAAATTCGTCTAGTTTTTGTTGTAATGGTGTTTTTTCTTCTTCTTCTTCTGCTTCCGCCATCCCTGATCGAATCTTACCGATTTCAGTGTTCAATCCGGTTCCAATAACAACACCTCGACATTTACCAGCAGCAATGTTAGTTCCCTACAAAACATTGATTGATTTATTAATTCATTTAAAAAATAATTGATCTTACAGAAAAGAGAATATTGAGTTTATCTTGATTGACAGCACGTTCAACAGTTACTGGATCTGTATGTTTAATGACAGAATCGCTCTCGCCAGTTAATAATGATTGATCAATACGAACTGTTGTCGAATGGATAGATGTTATGCGAATATCAGCTGGAACCTTATCTCCAACAGCTACTTCAACAACATCTCCTGGTACAAGTTCTCGTGCTTTAATTTTTTGAATGTGTCCTGGTCGGTTTTGTCGAACAACTTTAGCTATTTCAGGTTCATATTCTTTTAATGCTTCGATAGCACTTTCTGCATTTCTTTCCTAGATATTTTCAAAGAAAAGTGATATATACGGAAGATAAATAGATGAATAGATATTACCTGCCATACACCGACAGTAGCATTTGCAATTAGAATAAGAAGAATAACAATTGGCTCAACAAAAGCAGCTACAAGACTTTCATCTTCTTTTTGTTCTTCAGTTAAGGCTAAGACCTATTTAAGAAGATAAAAAGTGAGAAATGGTATTGAATAAAAGAATAATAAAAACTAACGAATGAAATGCAAGCAGCTGCAAGTAAAATTTTGACTAGAAGATCGTTGAATTGTTCTAAGATAAGTTTCCAAAGTGGTTTACCCACTTCGGCAGGTAGTTCTACACACAAAAAAAGATAAATAAAATTTATGAAATCTATGTAATGAAATTACCATTTGGGCCATACAGTTCTAGATGTTTTCTGACAGTTTCTTCTGAAAGACCATTTTGTTCGTCAACATTATAAAGAGTAAATATATCTTCCTTAGTTTTTGCCCATGGAGAATCAATTACTATTTTTGACATAGATAATCGATTTATCTCACTTGTTCTATAGAGAAAAATCTAAATCGATAATTTATATAGTATTAATAATTTGTAATTTTATGTAACGCCTTTTTCTATTAGATGTAAGTCACAAAGTGCGTCTATTATTATTCATATCCACGTGGAATGCTATATAATAGACACGCGTCTTGTCAACAATCGAAGAAAATGATAAGTACAGATATGTCTCCAATCGTTGGTGATGAGAGGTCAAAAACGACAAAATAATTAATCTTTTGTGAGTAATATTACCATAATTGACTATTAGTAAATTGTTTATATTCATCAAAATGAATGATAGAGGGCGCTCGAATACATTTTTAACAAATGACTCAATAAGTTCTCAACCTCATGCAAAGTTCATAATTCCATTCATTGTGAAAAGATTCATTTAGCTATGGATTAAGCATTACGTCATAACTATAAATTATCATATTTTGTAACGACATATGAAAAAACAAGATATTTCTTGATTTATTTTATTTTTCGTATCATAAAAAAATAACAATAAAGAACCTGACTAAATTTCAAAAATATACATTTATAGTATTAAAATAGAATATAATCAATGAGCACCAAAGGATGCAATATTGCAGACATCAATTTTCGATAAACCACTACAAAAAAAAACATAAAATATATAATTAAAAATAATCAGTTAATTATATAATATACTTGTTTGTTTTCGAAACACGATAGCATTTATCTGCATATGCTGATTTACCAAGTGAATCAACGAAATCTTCATCATGTGTAATAATAATTAATTGAAAATTTTTTAAACTTGCTCGATTTTTAACAATTCTAAAATATTAATAAATATATTCTCTAACGAATTAAATATTTCTTTTTTTTCCATAATTATAGTTCTCTTTTTTCATACCGATTATACAATTTTAGGGATGAGTCAAATGTCAGAATCATGATAAATAACACAATCCAAGTCATAAAGGTTAAATTAAAAGGATTTAGTATTCTAATCATCACAAAATGTCCTAGGTAATAAATAGTAACCTACTCAATTAATGCTTGAGCTAATCCATCGATATTTTCAAAATCCAGATTAGTAGTTGGTTCATCTAAAGCTAAAATACCACAATTAAGACAAAATGCTTCAGCTAATGCAAGTCGAATAATAAGTGAAGCAAGAACTTTTTGACCAGCACTACACCGATTTCTCATATCCATAACAGAACCAGATTTAAGCATAACAACACGATAATTATATGTTCGACGAGTTTTCGATGCATTTTCTTCATCAGCATCTGAACGAATTTCAATTGCATCAATATCTGAACCACGATACGTTGTTCTCCAAAGATCACGAATAATTTTATTTAATTGATTCATTTTTTGTGTATGATATGTCATCATTGTTTGATCTAAAACTTTATAGAAACGTTCAAGATCTTGTGATGCAATTTCTTCAACAGTTTGTTGAACAAAATGTTGTAAATAACGTTCATGTGCATTTTTTAAATGTTCTTGTTCAAGTTCTTGTTCTAATTCAATTAATTGTTGATCTAATGTTGCTAAACGTGCTGATGCAGTATGTTTTTCTTTAAATAATAGTTCTTGTGTTGAACGTAATTGTTTTTCTTCACGTGTAAGTGAATCTAATCTGTAATAAAAGATTAATTCTAATAAAAACAAAAACAAAGAATAATAAATTTACTTTAATCCATGAGTTTGTTCTTCAAGTTCAATAAGATCTTTTTCTTTTTGTACAAGCTCAATTTGACTTCGAAGTAATTGACGATTATCATTTAATTGTCGATAACGAATATCAGTTCGTGCTAAATCATCTTTATGATTTGCTATTATTGTTATACATGATGATAAATCTGATTGTAATTGTTTTTCTTTTATATTTATTTGTTCGAAAGATGAACGAAGTTCTTCCAATAATTTCGATGTACGATCTTCATAGCTATAAAATAAAAACAAACTTGACTACTCATGAATAAGAATTATTCAGATTCAAATACACTTCTCTTAGTAAAATAAAATATTTACAGTCTCATTTGTAGAATATTGAAATTAGATAGAGTCAAGTAATACTATTCGAAATGCTTAGAGTTAATAAAGATAGCCGAAGTAATGTAGTGTTAATTGAATAAATCAAAACTAGTCTAAGTAATTATAGATGATTTTGAATATCTTTTATAGCCTGGAGTCAGCTGTTTTCGTATCGGATGATTTTTATAATTATTTCCATTAGCTTGGAATATTCTTTAGTCAGACAAAAAATTTCGATTTTAAAGAATTTATAAACATACTTATTAATTGCCGTTGATAATGTTTTCAAATCATTTAGTTTTTGTTCTAAGATATTGACCTAGAGAATAAAATAACCTTCAAAAAAATCCTAAAAAATATGATTACGAACAGATTCATTAAGTGAAGTTAATGTTTTTTCTTTTTCTGAAGATAATCGAGTTTTTTCCTTGGTTTTCATTTCAATATCATTCTAAATTAGAAATTTTTATTTAGAAAAAGAACACATTTTTTATTCTTAGTGAAACTTACAATAATTGGTTCTAATGATTGTTTATCATTTTCAATTTCATCTTTAAGTGTTTGAATAGAATTTGTTAATTTTTGTAATTGTTCATCAAGTCTTTCTTTTTTTTGTATATCAGAACTTAATTTTAATTTTTCATTTTTAAGTTCAGTTAATGATTCACGTAATTCTTGGACGAGATCTTGTTGAGAACGAAGTTCTTTATGTTTACGTTGTAGTTCTTTATCGAGTAAATCAAATTGACTTTGTACTTCATCTTTAATTTGTTTGACTTGATCAAGTGAACGTGAAGCCGATTTTTGACCTTTACCTAGAAGTCTTAGCCGTTAGTAAAAATAAACAAATCTCTCTTATTATGCTTATTTCAGTCATACTGAACGGATACAAATGATTTTATGTTGATAAAATATTTTTTCTGTCGAAACGAAATTATTAAATACATTTATAACTATGAAAAACTAGTTCTCTTACAATCGCAAACAGTGATATTCGCACAAATCAAACAATGAATTTATACATGTTGAGACATCTTAAGAATGTTTGCAGTTTTCTACTATCGGAGTTTTAAAAAAGGGCACCCAGGCAAAACAGTGGCGGATCTAGGATTTTGAAAGGGAGGGGTCATACTTCAGCAGGAGGGCGATTTCGGCTGATAACTATTTTTTCGTTCATTTTTGCTGTAAAAATCAAAGAATGTTTTTGAAGGAGGCGACCGCCCCCATCGCTCCTCCTCCTAAATCCACCACTGAGGTAAAATTCTTATAATCTTTTAACCAAAATAGGTTTACCCAAATTTCGCTTATGGCAAAAGCCTGTTATATATACTGTCGAGGGTTCAGTGGACATTCCCTAATTGACGAAATTCGTAAACCTTTTTGAAGCTATGTATGTATTCATTATTGAAAAGTTTGACTGTAATGTATATCCTAGGTCAAAAATAAGGAAAAGTTCAGTGTGCTCCAAATTTGGAGTTTATGAAAGTCTAAGTTTTCGCGAAAACTCTACTTGAAAACTGTAATCATCTGTTTTTAATTGCTCTAATAGATACTTTGAACTGTACGAAGTCGACTGGTGATCAGTGATGTATCTAGAGGGAGGGCAGTAATGGTAGCGCCCTCCCGGAAACCGATTTTGTCCTCCAGAAAATTGCAATTTTTGTGCTTATACTGTGTATTTTTCCTTCGAAAATTAGATTTTCGCCCTCCCGGAAATCGCTATCGCACTCTCGAAAGGAAAAATCTAGATAAAACACTGCTCATGATGCTAAAGAAGAAAAGGCCACAGTTACAAGCTACAATTTGCCGAAAAACTTTGAAACTCATAAACTGCAAATTTGGAGCTCCCCTAACTTGACCAAAAACAGAAATTTCTTTACCAAGTTTTTGTTGACAAACATTAATTTTTGTTTCAAATTCTTTTCTTTCATTAATATATTTATTAAGCATAATTATATCAGTTTTAATTTGTTCACATTGTTCTAATGGTAAACATATTTCATCATTTAATTCTTGTTCAATACTTGTTTGTTTATTTTTTAATTGATTTATTTCTTTATCAAGTTGTTTCATTTGAGTTTTTGATGCTGGTATATCTTTTTCTTCAAGATCTTGTAATTGACTATGAATTGGTTTAAGATTAAGACATTTTTCAAATCTTTCTTGTAATAACGTTAAATCTCGATCAATTTTACGTCGATATTCTGGACCTTTAATTTGTAATTCTATATCACGAATTAATTGTTCACCTTCGGTTTGTTTTTCAAATTTTCGATAACATAATGGACAACATCTATAATATGGAAAAAAAAGAAATAGATAGTTTATCTTTATTATATATCTGATATTTACGGATCATTTTTTAATGTTGATCGAACTTGATTAACAAATTTTTGATAAGTTTTTTCCATTCCAACAATATTTCCTTTTTCATCTTGTTTTTGTTTAACATCACTAGATAATTTTTCTAAATATTCTTCATAGACCTGTCCATTAAGTTGTTCCTGTAAACGATCACTATATTCATTTCGTAATGAATCTTTACGTTTTAATTCATCCGATAATAAACGTCGTTTTTCTTCTTTACCAGATAATTCTTGACGAATATCTTGAACTTGTTTTTCTAAACTCATACGAGTTTGTTGTAATTTACGATGTTCTATTTCAAATTGAGTGTAAATATTTGAATCTTGTTCAGGTATAGAACCATGAAAAATCGTCGTAAGAATTTCATGATGACGAAGTTTACTAAGAAAAAATAAAATTTCAAAGGGTCAAAAAAAAATTAAATATTTACATTTTTCTAATTTGTTCATCACGTTCCGATTTCTCTTTCTTAAACATTTCATATTCTGTATTAATTTTTGCATTAACAAGTAAATTATCAATTTCATCATTTAAATCTTTAAGTTCAAATTGTAATTGTACACGTTTTTGTTCATCTGTACTAATATCAAGTTTTAATTGTTCAAGATTAATACCATTAGTTAATTTTTGTTGATATTCATCTTCTTTACGTTCAATACGTTTATTAAGATCATTTAATTGTTTTAAATATTGTTCAATTTGTTTTTGTTGTTGTTTTATATCTTGAATTTCTTTTAAAGTTTTTTCAACTTGTGAACTTTTTAATTTTATTGTCGATTCAGTTTTAATACGTTGTTCTCGAAATTTATCGAAATCTTTTTGAATATTTGTTTCTTGTTGTTGATAAAATAAACGTTTTTCCATTAATTGTTTTTGTTCAGTTTTTATCTGTTTATCTAAATAATTTATTAAATCATTTTTATCAATTATTTGTGATGATTGTTGATTATATTCATTAAGAAATTGTAGACGACGTATTAGATTTGATTTATATTGTTTTTCTTCGAATTCATATGCTCCTAAACGAGTTGTATCGGATGTTCGTTTATCAGTAAGTTTTTTCATTTGACGTTCAGTGGCTAGCTTTTTAGCTTCCAACTAAAAATGAAATAAATTTAAAAGTTTCTAAATAGAAAGAATGTGTTCGATATTACAAATATTCTCTCTTATAGAATGGTTTGAAATAAGGTTAGAAATCATACTAGGTCAGTAGGGGAGAAAGACAAAACGTACTAAGTATCCCGAACACCTAGTAATTTGTCCAGGTGTTCAGATTCGACTTTTTTTTTAACATTCTTACCGGGAGTCCGTAAAACATGTTGGTTAGAGGGACCATAGCTTAAAAAATACAGGTAAATCGGAACGAAATGCTCAACAGTATGTAAAATATTTTCAGGAAATCGGGTGATGGTATGGCTGTGGATGTGTACTATGAGAAAAGAATGACTTATACAGTCACACCCACACTGACTCTAACACTTTGCTTGTTTTAAATCTTTTTCATTCCGAAGATTTTGTATATTTTTATATGTCGGGAAGTCGTGACGAACATCTTCTCAGGGAAACCGTAAAAAAAACTTGGCGCGTTATGTCTCTTTCCCGTCAGTAGTCTAGAAGAAGTTTTTTTCAAGGTATCGACAACATAAAATTTAAATAGTTCATGATTATCAATATAAAATAATCATGATCGAACTGTAATAAACCCACTTTGAAAAATTTCTCGAGAACATCTAAGTAGTACTTGACAGAAGAGACAAACTAGATCAAAACATTTCTCGTATTAATTACTTAAAACTATTCTTGTCAAAATTGTAATTTTTTTATTTACTATCAACTTTTCGTTTATGTTAATAATTATACTGCAAAGATATGTGTCAAAATTATTCAATCTTTATGTTATAGTAAAAATAAAACAATTTCTTACATCTTGAAGTTCACGTTTCTTTTTATCTTGATCACGTTGAAAATTTGAAATTAATAATTTAAGTTCATCTTCTGATCCTTGAAATGGTTCATCAATAACTGCATTTAATTCACGAATTTGTTTTTTTAATGCTTCACATTCATTTGTTAGACGATCTAAGAAATAAGAATAATATTAAAATTGAAATATTCTAGTTAAATAATATTACCTACACGTCGTTGAAAATCAATCATTTTCGAATTTTCTTTAACAATAAATTCCAAACGAGACTTTATAAAAGAAAATACACAATCAATATATAAGTTACTAGAAATTCTTCAAGTGTTTCAAAATATCAGTACTGTAATTATCAACAACCGTTTATATTTCACTGCGAACTCAGTAGTCTTTTCATATTATGCTATCTAGAGATCTGACTGAACTGATGTAAGACTTTTAACATTTCCGTTGAATTTATCTTAAGATTTATTTTTACTTACATCAATGGGTTCAAGTTTAAGTTTAATACTATCTACATTAGCTTTTGATGTTTGTCGACGTTCATCGATTTCTGCATGTTGTCTTCTTTTCTAAACAAATGAATATTTTTCTTTAAAAAAAACCTAAAGATGTTTGACATACTTGATTTAACATATCACGATATGTTTTTAAATGTCCAATTTCTGCTCGACTAATTTTAACAGTTTGTAACTATATTAAAGTTTTATATAAATAGAAATCTTATTTGAAAAAAAATAAATGCAACAAACTTTTTCTGTTCGAATTTTTCGAATTAATTCAAGTGCTTTCATATATTTTGTTGCAGCAAATATATCATCAAATTTATTTTTTAATTGTTTTCCTTCACTCAATGGCCTAAACAATCATTTTTATATATACATATATTCAAATAAAATCTTTCTATCTAACCAATTTGATTCTTCTTGATGACAAAAAATAACATTTTCAAGAATAGCTGTTGAAACACCAAATGCTGTTACCATTTCTTTATCAAGTTCAATACATTTTGATGTTATTTGTATAGGTTCACCATTGATACCTTCACGAATAATAACACCTTCAAGTGTTCTCAGACTTATACTTGTTTTCTATACAAACGAAAAAAATATAAAAATTCGAAATAGATCAATTTTTCTTGTACTTTTTGTGTAGCAACAAGTGTACGTTGAACTTGAACATTATGTCCTGTAACATCTTGGAATAAAAGTCGAATTTGTCCACGTACTTCAGTATCATGTGCTACTTTTGGATCATGTACAAATGCTCCACCTGTCTTAGCACCTGGTGGCATAATACCTGTTGCCATATATTTTAAACATTCAATGATTGTTGTTTTACCCGATCCATTTGGACCAACAATAACAGTTAATGGTGAAAAAAATGTTATAACTTGTGTATCTTGATCTCGATTTCCAAAGCTACGAATGCCTTGAACGGACATTTTATGTAAACGAGACATGATTATAATCTATCTATAAAAAATGACTTTTATTTTTCGAAGTAAAGTTAAATTAAATTGATGTAATTGCACAACAGATCCAATAGAAATTAATTTGTTATGAAATTTTCTTACAAATAAACATGATTTTGTTATATATCAAAGTTGTTCATCACATATCTATTATGTCTATTTTAATTTTTATTAGATGAAAATCGATAATATGAGGTCGCTAATTAATGGCATATTTGCTCGACCAATCAGAGATGATACAAAATTTTTCACTACTCTTTTTTTTTTATCGAAAAAAAACGAAGTCTTTTTAATAAATCAAATAAGAATATCTGATTGAATTATATAAACTGTTCCGCTGTAATAGAAAAATATGAAGTATGAAGAGGATTGTGAATAGTTAAATAATATTAGTCAATGTCATCTTAAAGAATATACAAGTGCTTCGGGGAAGCAAAGAATATATAAGAAATGAATATTACATTAGTTGGTTAATTATGATATAATTAAATTATAGTAAATGAATTACTTCTCTCTATGATATGCTGCAGATTGAGAGAAATAAGCAGAATGTTTTAGAAAATAAATCAAGTTAATCATTCGACAAGTATTCGAACTGAAATAGATAACGATACAACATTATTTTAACTTCGATTTTTTAAGTTTGATACAATGATAGTATTTTAAGGGATACTTCGTTTTGTTCGATAAGGAAATATATGAGAAGAGGCACATTCTCTCGATATAATAAATTGTATCGATCTATTACAGACATAGCTTCATATGCCTTCATACATTCTTTGTTATCGATATCTGGTTTTCTCTGTTCACATTCTTTGCTCCGTTTTTCTTTTTCTTTTTTATGTTTTTTGTTATTCATTCGAATGAGATAAAATGGAGAGACGAGTCGAAAGAACAGAAAGGACTATAATACATACAAAATATATTCCTTTTATTTTTATTAAGAATGACTTATACAAAAGATTTTATAAAACCTTTCTAGATATATATATATTACCATCGAAATCTAGTCATTATGGGTTGGCAATTATCCGATTTAACTAGTGCAGTATATGATTCAAAACGTCGAGAATTTTTAGGTAGAGATGGAGCTAAATGGCGTAAGTTAGAATTGATAATTTAAAGAGTATTTTCATTATGTATTGATTTTTTTTATAGTAAAATTAAGTACTTTTTATTGCTTTTACTACATTGGTTCGGTGGGATTTTTTTGTACCATGGTGGCTATACTAATGGGAATAACACCGCATGATCGTCCACGTTATTCAGGAGAATCATCAAGTATGGAAACTCGTTCGAATCCACTTTCACCCGGTTTGTATTTTAAAAAAAACGAATTTTTGAATAAATTAATTATAAATTTAATTTTTAGGTCTTGGATTTCGACCACAACCAACTACAAAAAATGATAGTAGTCTTGTTTTTGTTAATACTAATGATTATGAATCGGATCCTTATATTCAAAATCTTGATCAATACCTTAGAATTTGTATGTACTAAATCGATTATTTGACATAATTGATTCTCTTCTTTTTATTAAATATTAATAACATAAACTAGTGACGTTTCGTATCTTGATAAGATACTTCGTCAGGCATAAATATTAAACGAAAATCAACGTACAATAAACAGAACAATGATAGAAAACACTAATAAATTAGGCTGTTTTTAGTCAATTTTGATAGTGATGCGGAAAAAGGATGATATCCTTACCCAGACACCTGTTTATTGTACGTTCATTTTCGTTTAATATTTATGTCTGATGAAGTATCTTATCAAGATACGAAACGTCACTAGTTTATGTTATTAATATTTAATAAAAAGAAGAGAATTAATTATGTCAAATATTAATTTAACTTTCTTTACAAGACAAGAATAAATCGATTATTTACCAAAATGAATTATTTTTCTTTATTAGATTATTGGAATAATAATCATTCTGCGGAAGTAAATAAATTTACAATTGATAATCCAGGTAGTTGTACGCCTAATAATCATTATGGATTTTCTAATGGAACACCATGTATACTCGTTAAAATGAATAAAGTAAAACGAAATAGAAATTAATTAATTAAAATTATATTTCTATATTAGATTGTTGATTTTGAACCACGTCCAGGCCATAAATTAGAAGATAAGGATGCATATAAAGCTGCTGGATGTCAACCAGGTCCTAACGCTATTGCTGTTCACTGCTATGGAGAAGTAATAAATAAATTTATTTGTAAAATACACATTGAAAGGAGTAGAATTGAAAGCTGTATTGTATTACCTATGCAAAAAATTTGACCCATAAAAGTGGCTATTAACTACTTTCAATAGTTGTTTTTTGACAGAGAATAGTACTTATAAGTAAACCTCTTTAAGTATTTTTCATACTTTTTGGCTAAAAAGTACTTTAGGAAGTCCAAAAAAGTAATAAACCATACTTTGAAGCTAGTAAAAGTACGATTAAATACTTTGGTAGGTGGGAAAAGTATTCTAAAGTACTATGCAAATTGAAAAAGAGTAAAAAAAGTCGCTTAATTAACATGAAAAATTAATTATAAGTGAACTTTGCTCACTTTTTTTTTACATGGGCAAGAACTTTCATGAGTTTATAAGTGAACTGACCCCCTCTCTTAAGTATTTCCATAACATACATTAAGGCGATAACTGAAAGATATCAACTTTAGAGCCATCTATAAGGTATTGTTCGTTTCCAAATAGAAAGAAGTGTCATCGAAACGCACAAGAAAGATAACTTAATAGGTTTCTGTGAGTTTTCTGGTAATGAAAATGAGTATCTTTAAATTTTCTGAACAATTCTTTTTTGACAACAACAAAATTCACTTTCTGATAATTATGAAACCAATACTTGGAAAAATACGTATCATACCTATACATATGATTAATAACTTATCTCTATTTAGTATCCAATCGACGTTGACAATATTGGTGGTAATATAACATATATATCAGAAAAGAATCGCGATCATAAATGTGGTTCGCTTGAAACAAAATGGTTTCCTTATACGTACGAAAATTCGTTTTTCTAATTATATTGTATATAAAAAATATCTTTTAGAGGTAAGCAACAACGTCGGAATGTATATCAAGCACCATATGTATGGGTTCAATTTAATAATCCTAAACCAAATGTATTAATCAATGTGATTTGTCGAGTATATGCCGAGAATATTATTTTTGATAAAAAAAAAGGACAAGGTTCAACACGTTTTCAAATCTATGTCAAAGATTTACCACGTCATAAATTATCAAAACAAAATCAAAAGATATAAAATTTTCTTTTGTTTACGTATAAATAAAAATAATCTCAATTGATATATGTATAATTATTTTTTATTATATGTAATAATTAATAAATAAAACTTATTTTGATAATTTTAATCGATCTGATAAATATCTAAACTATTAATTGTTCTTAATATTAGATAATGTCCATCGATTGTAATAGCTAAATTACGTAATTCTTTTTTATATTTAATATAATTACATTGATTATCAATAAAAGTTAATTCATTATCAAAATATTTACTAAGTAACCATCCATTTTTTGAAGTTTGTCGATTTCGTACTGATGTGATTGTCCAATAAAGATCATCGGCACCACTAAAATAAATCACTCGTATTGGAGACATCGTATATGTTGAAATAAGAATAAGTCGACGTCGTCGTTGAATACCAACAGTTATATTCTGATTTCTTTCAGCTATTAATAAAGCTAAACATTGTCCATTTTGATTATTTTCAATAGCACATATTGTATCCGTTCGATATAAACCTAATTTATCTAAAGAAATCGATTTCCTATATTCCCATTCTGAAAGATCATAATGAACAAGTATTTGTTTTTTGTTTAGATTCAATAAACATACAAGCCATAAATCTATTTGATGACAGGTAAAAAATTGTAGCTGTTCATGAGATTTAAATGTTTTTTTTATTTGTAATAATTCATATGTAGAGAAATTAAAAAGTGAAAAATATCGTGCAGTCATTATCAAATACGAACAATAATATGATGACCAACGAATTTGTTTAATAGAATCATAAATATTTGTATTCCAAGGTATTCGATATAGTTGACCATTAATATTATATAAAGTTAAATATTGTCCGCCATAGACAAGAAATGAATATTCACCAGCTCCTAATGGTGTATCATTTTCACATTCAAATGAATTAATTAAAGATTTATCATTAAGTAAATTCAAGAATGATTTAGATATATCTCCAGTCATTGGCGAATTCAAATATGTATTTGCAAAATTACTCGATTTAATAAAATGTAATACTGATGAATTATTTTTAATCATAATGAAAAAAACAAAAATCGCACAAGTTTAGTAAATTAAAACGCGCTACGATTAGTATTATAATAATTGTATGATTTGAAACTCGAGTGTATTAGGCAACAAAATCCTCTTCTCTTAATTAGTAAATTATAGATGTATTTTTTTATTCGTTGATAAATTAAACCTTGAAATAAATTCTTTATTGAAAAATATTTTCTAAAATGATGTCATACTATGTAATAAACTAAATTCATACATAAAAATAATAGATACTACGGGAAATTCTATGTATGGGGTTATAATAAAATATCATTCAATTTTCGACTAGTGAGCGATAATGTTTGGATAGATATAATTTGATAATTTTATTTCTTTGCTTTTCCTTGATTAGCAACTTGATCAATAGCTTGTTGAACAACATCATCAGGTGCAACATAATAATGTTTAATTGGATTTAAATTTTCATCAAGTTCATAAACAAGAGGAATACCTTAATATTAAAAAAACATGATTAATATTTTTACGTGAGACGATTTATATACCTGTTGGTAAATTAAGTTCAACTATTTCTTGATCAGGTACATTATCAAGATATTTAATTAATGCTCGTAATGAATTACCATGTGCAGCAATAAGTACTTTTTGACCTGAACGAATTGCTGGTACAATAGCATCATGCCAATATGGTAATGCACGTTCAACAGTATCTTTTAAACATTCAGTTAATGGTAATACACGTCGATCTAAATTCTAAAGAACAAAAAGCTATTATTGAAATGAATAATGGCTAAATCTAATTATTATAGAAAGGCTTGTTTTTAGAACTACAAGTTGTCATAGATGTTTCCTAAGAGTATTACCTTGTATTTGCTATCATTTCTTGGATTATATTCGCTTGATTCTTCAAGTTGTGGTGGTGGAATATCATAAGCACGTCGCCATACCTATATAAATAATATTATTATTGAATAAAAACTTTTCATATTACTAACTTTAACTTGATCTTCACCATATTTAGCTGCTGTTTCTGATTTATTTTTTCCTTGTAAAGCGCCATACATACGTTCATTAAGACGCCAATGACGATGAACAGGGATCCAATGAAGATCTAATTCTTGTTGAATACTATAAAGAGTTTTAACTGCTCGTTTTAATACTGATGTAAAAGCTACATCAAATGTATAACCATTTTCTTTAAGCCACTAAAATTCAAATAATCGATAATTTAGCTTTTAATAGAAAAAAAGAACGAACTTGGCCAGCTTGTTTAGCTTCTTGACAACCTTTTTCTGATAAATCAGCATCATACCAACCACAAAATAAATTCTTTTGATTCCATTCACTATAGAATTAAATATAGAAATATATCTTGAAAATTTCGTTTTCTTTTTCTCTACCTTTCACCATGACGAACTAAAAGAAAGAGAAAATTTTATAATTAAAATAATAGAGAGAAAAATAATCCTACCCAAAACTAATTTGTGTACAGCCATGATCGAAGTGTTTCGATAAAAATTAGAAAATGATTGAACACGCGTGGCGCGAGATCAAAGTACCCGAAAAAGAAAAATGCAAGAAAAGAAAAAAACACAACTAAAAAACAATATGACGACCTCTACTGGAATAATATTGGCTAATGTATTAACAAATACAAACAAAGAGATCTTTCTTTCTTTACGGCGGTTTTCATATTATATCGATAATCTATTGCACTTGAAATGAACTGGTTACATAAACTCTCGTCATATGAAAATGATGAGAAATTGAAAAGAATATATAAATCGTTTTTGAATTTCTTCTCAAATGAATTCACAGTATTTCACTCTATTCTATGAAGAACTTTGTAGTAAATATGTCAGTTTCCTGTCTTAAGTGCTTTTCTATGATGACAATCAGTGATCTTAGAATGTTCATTTGACCTCTCCTGTCTGTCCTTAAATTTAGTTATAGATGAGATATTTGATTAAACCATCTACATGAGATTGATAGCATTAGAAGTTATTTAAAGTATTATTATTTCAGATTAGTATTTTTTTATCATATTGACAATGCCAGTTGGCCTGCGATCACGTTCATTGAAAATAAAAGTATGTTTTTTCTATTATGAATTGATTATTTCATTCCTATACTTGTTCAGACCGAACCTGAGGAGATCTCTTCACCACCTCGAATAAAACGTCGAGCACAAACGAAAGTAAGAAAATCAATGTTGTCTTCCAACAACACAATTTACTGATTTTATTTTTTTTCTAGGTAGAACTTCCTGAACAAGATGAAAATAAAGAAGAACCCGTACGTAATGTTGAGGAAATTCGTCGAAAAAATCTTGAGGATAACAAAGCATTTTTAGAAGGTTTATTAATGACAAAAGTAAAATTATTTTCTTTTCTTGTTTAAAAATGTAATTTTTTTTTTCTCCTAATGTTAGATTCGTGATGATTTCAAAACTTTAACAAGTGCATTACAAACAACAATTAAAAAAGAAGCAAAAAAAAATGGTTATAAATAGTATGTTCATATCTAACGAATAATTTTATATTTTGAAACTTCTGTATCGTCATTTTAGTGTTACTGTTTCGGAAAATGTTCCTGTTAGACGATCACGTCGTCTTGCACATATGGATATTAATGGAAATAAACTTCCATCACCCGAAGAAAGTGATAATGAAATGGATACTACTACTCAAGTAAATAAATATTATTTTAATTTTTGTAAGTAAAATTTTCATTTTTGAATAGAATGAAATTGTTGCTCCTACATATCAACGAAAAATACAAAAACGAATAATAGAAATTTCTCCAGAAGAACAAAAAGAACTCAACGAAAAGATTAAAATGTATTTTGGAGATAATAATCAAAATATCGAATCGAAAAAGTAATATAAATCTTTTTTTTCCAAAAAATTCTATTATAAATTCATTAGATCAACTTTTAATTTTTCTGATATGGAAATCCTTGATCAAAATTTTCTTAAATTAACACCTGATCGTCTTATATCCATGGATATTCATTCTCGTTCAGATATTCTAGCTATTGCTGGTTGCGATCGAAAGGGTACAATTGGTCTTGTTGTTAAAGTAAACGAAATTTTACGGAATCAAATTAAAAGATTCATAAAATTTTCTTTTAGCCAACCGATAATTTAAATGGTGCATGGTGTAAAATTAATTATAGTTTTCATAAAGAATACGCTACATGTTGCCGTTTTGATAAACTTAATTCAAATTGTATCAATTCAACATCTTTTGATTCAACATTTCGCACATGTGATATAACAAAAAATGTTTCCACTGAAGTATATATATACGATTTATTTCTTAACTATAAATGAATTAGTAGCGTTAGCTTATACGCCAATCTCATAGGATTTTTTTTGATATTAGACGTCTAGAATTCGTTCTATCCTAGTTGACTTGATTCAGTTCTATGTATTAGATTAACATAACATCTGACGTCAGAATCTAAACCAAAAGATTTTACTATTATTCATTGACATAAATATTTAGATATTTAAAGATTCTCAACAAAATGGATTAACAGCGTTTGATTATTATTCATTACAAACATTTTTGCTTTCTCGAGCCAATGGTGATGTATTATTAGTTGATACACGAGCAAAGTAAACATTTTATTTTTCAATTTCATATTTATAATGGACTAATTTTTGATTTAGCCCAGTGTCAATGGAATCTTTTGATGTGACAAAAAAACGTATTCGTACTCTTGATATTAATCCGATGCAAAGAGAAGAATTTTGTATTGCTGGAACTGATAAGTATGTTTTAATGTGGATAACTCGTTAAATTTTATGAAGATTCTGGTTTTTTTCTTAGTTGTGTCAAAATCTGGGATTTAAGAAGGATGACAACGATGAAATATTGCTTAGAAACTGGTCATTCATGTTATGGAGCTTATTATAGTCAATCGGGTAGTCATATTATGGCTACAACTCGAGATGATAAGGTTATATCATTTTCGAGCAATGATATACAAAATTCAATTGATCCACTTAATATTCGACCAACAACAAAGATTTATCATCGAAATTATGTTAATCGTTTTGTAACACCATTTATGGCTGAATCTTATTCTATGTTTGATTCTTACTTTCTTATTGGTTCAAATGATCATCCTCGAGAAGTAAATTGTTCATAATGTTTTTTCTTTTCCTAAAATCTATTTCTATTTATAAATTTAGATAACTGTTATTGATGAAAATTGTAAAAAAATATGTTCATTACGTAGTGAAAATTTAAATTCATTAGCTACAGTTAATGTTGGTCATCAAACACTTCCAATAATTGTTGGTGGAAATTCAAGTGGACGTATTCATGTCTTTACAGGTCAAATTTAGTTAATGAAATCTACATTTATTTTTTTTTGTGAAAATTAGACGACTCTTGATTGTAAATTAAATAAAAATTATGTTTATGAATTAAGATATTATTAATGATATTCATCAATAGATCTATGTAGAATTTATTTTAAAATATTGAGATATTTATCTGATCTATTTTGACTAATAGAATCATTAATAACAGCGAATAACACCTTCTTGAGTGCATGTTACAACAAGTCGTCCATCTCGTGTCCATATTTTTCCGAAAGTTAAAGCACGATTATTCATTGCAATCGGACATTCTAATTCATAGAGTAACCAATCATCAGCACGTACTGGTAATTTCGATGGAATCGATGGTATATCAGCATGACGACGAATTGGTTTTGGAGGATCATCTTCTGTTGATGAATCAATTTGAGAAGTCGTATCAAAACTAAAATCATCATGAAACCACATTGTATGATCAAGTGATGCTTGCATGTGGATACGTGGACTAAATACATTGAGAGCATACGGAAGAAGAGCACTAGTTAGTAAGACTCGATCACTACAATAAGCTACAGCAGATCGATGTAAATATGAATCATTCGGTAATGGATCTATTGTTTTTATCCAAATAAGTTGTCGTGCTGGCCATTTAGGTGTAGGTCGAAGTAAATCACGTGGATGACAATGTCGAATATCAATACGTGCAGGCATGTCGAGTCCGAGTTCAACAAAAGATCGAAGTTCAGGTTTAAGACGTTCGTCATTTAGAAGATTTTTAAAACGATGTCTTGTTGATTGAAGTTGTTCAGGTGGAACAACATCTAAAGAAAGATAAACGATCATTTTTCGATTTAATTATATTCATGAAAAGTTACCATCTTTCGGCATGATTGGTTGATGTGCCATGTTTCCTTGTTCTTTTTTGTGAAAGCTAATTGCACATTCAAAAATTATTTTATTATCTTGTCGAGCTGTAACACTTCGTGTTTCAAATGATTTACCATCACGTAATCGTTTAATTGTATATATAATTGGTGAAGAATTATCAGCTGCTGCAAGAAAATATGAATGAAGACTATGCAATGGATAATCTTTTGTTAATGTTAGGTGAGCAGCATACATAGCTGAACCAATAATTTGACCACCAAATACACTTGTACGATAAGGATATACGAATAAACTTTCTGCAGGTTGTGTAAAAACATCAGGTGCAGTTTGATGGACTTTTAATGATTCATAAAGAGTTGGTCTTTCTGATGATAAACATCGATAGATAATAGTATTCAATAATGAATATCGCTTTAAAAGCATTGTAAAATTTTTGCTTCGATCAATGCTGTTTTATTTTCTTTCCATTGGATGTATGATGAATCAGAAAACATTGTTTGTTTTTCTTCTGCAGATCTTTTTTCTGCTACGGGAAGAACAGACAAAAAATTCATTGGTTGCCAATAATGCAAAAAAAAATATTCCCTATAGTTTATATCGAACAAGAAAATAGAGTCATCTCGTCGAATTTTAGATTTAATTCGATTAGATTATCTTAGACTTTTGGTTTATGATGTATACCCATATAGACTGCTGAACTCCAACGTCCTTTTAATGTTATACCAGGTTGTGTTATACGTGAACACAAGGCTTTATCATTAAATGGTGTGTAATAAGGTATTGCACATTGTTGGACTTTTTTCGATGATAATAGACGTTTTCCGATAGTAAATGATGGTAATTGATAACGATTTGTCTTATCTGAATAATAAAAAGGTGGACTTGTGTGTACTGTTGATCTATCTCTATTCGATACAAAACGATGTTTTTGTGTGAAACCAGGTTGTGGTCGAGGTAGAACATCTTCATCATATTCATACATAGGATAAGCAGCTGGTCCTGGTGAAATTGATGAAAAATTCTGATCTAAAGGTTTTCGTGATACTGCTGGACCGTACAAAGGTCGAAGAAGAGGAGTTTGACGGTGAGAAATTAGATTTGATGAAGTATAAAAACGTCTAGAATAATTTGATTGATATTCATGTTTAATTCGACGTGGTGTAATAGAAATTGTAGGCATCCGTGTGTTGGATATGTACTGATCATTAGGATAATAGTGTGCTAATAGATAAGTTGAGATTGGTGGATTTGTTTCGTAACGACTACCGATAGTTTTACCTAAATAGATTGTATATGTTCAGTCTATTTGATAAAATATATAATCTTATAAACCTGGTCGTTCATAGAGAGATCGATCGGGAATATTATAATAACCTGGACCTGGTTTTTTAATATGATTCTCTTTTGGTTGAAATAACCGTGGTTTAATAACCCATGCTGGACCATGATAAAAAGTATCATTATGTACATTATAAAATGGTGGTGCTTTCACAATTTTTTTCTTATTAAATGTGCCATTTTGTTGTATCGATTGTACTTCTCTCTTTAACATATATTCAATACAACTATTTTTATTTCATCAAAAACAAGAATCAAATTATGTTGCTAAGCTAAAAAATGTTTTTTCTTAATTTTTAATTTTCATGTTTAACAAACAACAGAAGAAATCAACTGCAATCATCTTGAATCAAATCAGTTCTTGGAAAGTTCGTCCTATTTACGGTTTTGAAAAACAACTATTTCCAAATCTTCTAACATCTTTCAATGATAGTATTATACCTCTCAAATATAAACGAACAGTTAAGATTGATCCAGCACGATTTATCTATCCACGCGATGCAATGGGTAATATGCTTGTACCATTATCTAATCGAAATACTTTTATACCATTTTATTTACCTAAATATGATTCTATTAAAACTCGTTCACCAGTATGGACTATCAAAAATGTTCAGCATTCTAAAGCAATTATTCGTCATATTGGTCCAATGACATACGATAGTGTAAATGATAAATCACAATTATCATGTCAGACTGGTTGGACACAAATAGGGCGACGAGCATTAAATATCCACTCAGGATTTACAGTACCATTTTATGATACAAGAAAATATAAACAAGTTGGCGATTCATATTCCGTATGTTTTATTCTTATCTACATATTTTATATGTTCGATCTCTATTGAATAACAGCGTGCTGTAATTATTGGACAACGAAATAATATCAAACAGAAGAAATAATACAATAATGAACAGAATCAAGTTAATTCATAGATGGCGTTAGATATAAACTAAATTATTTTATTTTTACAATTAAATAAAAATAACTTAAATCAAGCTTATGAACTTATTGAATTATAAAATTTATTTTTAATATTTAAGTAAACTAATCTAAAATGTATATTATTTAATTTATGACTACAAATTATCAGATAGGTCATCCATATTATACCATAGATGGTATCCAAAATCAGTTTTAATCATTCATAAACAACTTGGTCAAGTTCTTAATACTATTTGTATAATATATTTTAGATTACGTCTCCATCGATTCAATCGGGCCGTCATGAAGTATATAATTAGAAAAATTCAATATTTCTTTTATCTATTTAATTTTTATTCATTTAGACTCGAAATCTGCAATTATAGTGGATATAAAATATATCCTGGTCATGGTAAACGTGCCGTCAAAACTGATGGCAAAGTATGTTATTATTATTAATTGACTTGTTCATATAATTAAAAGTTACATTTTATTTAGATACACATTTACTTGAGTTCCAAATGTCAACGAGCAGCTGATATGCGACGAAATCCTCGTCGTGTTACATGGACTGTTTATTATCGACGAAAACATCGAAAAGGTGCAGCTGAACAAGAAGTTAAAAAACGTACACGTCGTAATATTAAATTTCAACGTGCTATTACTGGTGTAACATGGAATGAAATTCTTGCTAAACGTAATCAACAACCAGAATTTCGTAAAGCTCAACGACAAGATGCTATCAAGTAGAAGACAATTATAACTATTTATTTTATAAGAAAAATATATGTATAATTTTTAGTGCTGCCAAACAAGCTAAAAAGGTTAAAGCTCAACAGAAAAAAGTTGCACAACCATCTGGTCTTAAAGTAATTTTTATTGTAAAGAAAAAAATAAAATTTTATATTTAATCATTCAATATTTAGTCTGCTAAACCAGCAAAAAAACCAGAAAAAATTCAAAAGAATGTACCAAAAGCTGGCCCAAAAAAAGGCACTCAACGTTAAAACAGATTATTGATTTGTTTACATTGCCGCTTCGTTTTTCATTTTTTTTGCTTTTATCCTAGCAAACGTTGTGTGCATTCTCATCTGTTTTTGTTTCGATTAACATTTAATAAGGTGAAATAAACAGAAACAAGAAGAATTATAATCGAATATTTTAAGATTTTAAACGCATAATGAAAGAAAAAAAACACATAAAATAGTCGATATTTCGATCGATTCTACTTATTTTAGATTGTTTGTTTTTTTTTTAATTTTTAATTATGGGAAATGAACAATCTGCAGGAAATGCTACCAGTACATCAGTATCTCCTAAAAGTAAAAAGAAACTATTGTCTTTCTTTCTTTTTTTATTGTAATGAAATCTATCATATTGTATAGCACCAGTCTATCATCCGAATATTACGGTAGTTAATTCTGGTCCGATTGCTGGAAGTGGTTCTGGTACAACAGCATCGAATACATCTATATCAGACGATACTGATTTAAATAAATTAGCAGCTATTCCAAAATTTTTACCAATTCTTCGATCTTCAATTAATCAACAGAATGATCCAGTACAAATTCCACATCTTGAAAATCGATCGGTAGGAATTTAATATTAGAAAACTTGAGGGTGTGGATGTGGGTGTTGTATCCTTCTCCTGTCAACACCCACACCCTTGAGCCACCCACGCTCACACCTACACCCTCACCTTCGTTCTTTTCTTTCACTCCTTGTATATATAAGAGTAAATCCTTTATTCGACTTACTTAGAACACTATGAATTTTAATTAAATTACAGCGTCGTCTATGTTTTAGAAACACTTCATTCGAAATTCTCTTAGTTAAGCATGAGGGACATTTTTTTCAAGGGGTTCTTTGAAAGTTTTGAGTCAAAACCCGCAGAACAACAAGATTTCTCGTTAAAAAAAATACAATTACAATGTTTTTATTTTAGCTTTTACAACTATCTATGCGTTTACAAACTCATTTTCGTTCTTGTGCTGAAGTTATTCAAACTGAACAAATACAATTGATAAGTCGAATGAAAGAAGTTGATACACGTTCAAATGCTGTTCAACAACGTATGATTGATAAACAAAAACGTTTTACTAATTATTGTGAACATTCAAAAAAACTGCGTGATGTGGCTACATCATTAAAACGACTTGATCAATCATTAACTACTTTAGCCGAACGAATGCGTGTAATTAATTTATGTTTACCATCTGATGATCAATTACCATCACTATCTTTTCGCAATCAATCATCTACTCCTTCTTCTTGATATATATATATATGAAACTTTTATTGTAATCTTTTCTTTTATCATTTTTGCATTCCGAAAAACAAAGAAACAAAGAAACAATTTTTTTTGTCAAATAATATATTGTAATTTATTATTTTAAGATGTTTGGTAGTCGTTCTCGACATACTCATTATCAACAACCGAATCGATCATATTATGGTATTATACTTCTACTCGCTGAATTAAGTCGTTCATCACATCTACCACCAATAACACTCGGTGTTATTATTATTAATGTATTAATCTATTTTGACATATTTCCATTATTTGGTTTATCAAGTAATTTACAAAATGTCTGTGTTAGCACACATGCTGTACTTGATCAAGGAGATTATATGCGTATTTTATTAGCACCATTATTTCATGGTGATGATATGCATTTGTACTATAATATGGCATCATTTTTATACAAAGGCCAACAACTTGAAACTCTATTTGGAAGTCCATATTTTGCAATTTTATTATCAATATTAACTGTATCATCAAGTTTAATGCTTGTTATACTTGGTCAATTAGCATCCAGTATATTTGATAATCCAGAATATTTATTTACATGTGCCGTTGGTTTTAGTGGAGTTATTTTTGCATTAAAAGTTATAACAACACATTACACGCCTACTTATGGTTCAAATTCATTTTTAGCTGGTTTTATTCCAATATCAACGAAATATGCTGTATGGGTTGAACTTATTGTTATTCAATTAATTACACCTAATGTGTCCTTTCTCGGTAAATTTCATGATTTTTTTTGTCTCTCAACTATTTTACATCAAACATGTCTCTTTTTTTTTGAAATTTAGGTCATTTAGCAGGAATTTTAATTGGTCTTTTGTATATATATGGTCCACTACGATACGTCTGCAATAATTTATATAATCTGATCTGTTAATATTTTGTTCATCAAGTGAATTATATATTCGGACAAAAAAAAATGGTTCTTTTGTTTTATTCGAAATGTCTTAATCCAGCGGAAATACCAGATAATCTTGATAATGTTTTCTTTTTATTATTATGCAACATATTTTTTGTAAATAAATATACTGGTGAACATAAATGTTTAGTTATGATAAAGTACTGCACATAGAATATCAATTAAGTTAAGTGAATTATAAAACTAATGCTAAATATGATAGAAATCACGAATGTTGCTTTGATTAGTAGCGACATCTGTTTGCTTTTTTACTCATACGATTTTAAAACAAATAAATTCTTCTGATGTATTAGAAATCGACAATAAAATGAATACATTTTTCTACTAATATCTCTATGATCTTATTTAATCCGATTAGTTTGATAGATTCTCTAAATTGAATAATAGCAATCACGATGATTGTATTGTTTCGTATATAGTTTTGTTTTATGAGTGATGATGAGTACAACGACGAATTGGATGACATATAAACGCGTTTGGTTGATATCTTATCGTGTTGATTAGCATAGAAAATATTTTATATAGATGCCATATGAAATAAATTAGATATTTCACGATGAGACATATCAAATGAAAAATATTTATAATGAAATTAATTATTATTTTCAAATACTGATGTAGTTGATACCAATTATTATTTGATTTTTTAATAGGAAAATAATCAATTTTACGTTTATTAAATTTATCTATTTGTATTTTATTATTATAATCATTACCTTTAGATGATACATATTTTGGAGCGAATCTATCATCAGTACATAAATCAAATACAAGTTTAATTTGTTCAGGATGACGAATACTTTTAAAATTTTTTATTCCTAAATGATGACATTGATTCATTACTGAACAAAATAAAAAAAAATTAAATGTTGAGAAAAAGAAATATCTATGGAAACATTAATATTTTAGATATAAATGACTAGTTAAGTAATACGTTTGAATAATGAATGGTTTAGTTACATTAATAACAGGTGGTGCAGCTGGTTTAGGTCTTGCTTGTGCTAAACGTTTTGCTCAGCAAGGTGCTCGTGTCATTATATGTGATTTACCATCATCAAAAGGTAATGAAATTGTCGAAAAATGGTCTTCAGTATTTGTATCATCTTCCAATTCAGAAATTAATGAACCAGAAGAAAAATTAATTGTAAAATTTTTATTAAAAATAATTTTTTTTATCTTTAGTATTTATTTCAGTTTCAATCAAATAAACAAAACTATAAATTTAATTCGGAAAAATCGAAGCCTGATTTTTTTCCTGCTGATGTAACTAATGAAAAGCAAGTACAAGAAATGTTCAATAAAATTAAAGAACAATATGGTCAACTTGATGTTCTATTGAATTGTGCTGGTATTGGTATAGCTCTTCGAACATATAATATAAATAAAGTAATGATATAAAAGTATAAATTAATAATATTTTTATATCTTATATTCAGCATTTAATGCATAGTCTTGATGAATTTAATCGCGTACTTAATGTGAATGTATGTGGTACATTTAATGTTATACGTTGGGCTTGTCATGTAATGTCGGATAATCAACTTAATTCTCAAGGACAACGTGGTGTTATTGTAAATATAGGATCTATTGCTGCTAGTGAAGGTCAAGTTGGACAAGTAGCATATGCTGGATCAAAAGGTGCTATTGCATCAATGACATTACCATTAGCAAGAGATCTATCAAGTATGGGTGTACGAGTTTGTACTATATCTCCTGGTGTTTTTCATACGCCAGTACTTGCTGCTTTACCAGAAAAAGTTCGAAAATTACTCGGTAATATGGTTCCATTTCCATCAAGACTTGGACGATCGGATGATTTTGCTCGTTTAGCACAAACTATTGTTGAAAATCCATATCTTAATGGTGAAGTTATTCGTTTAGATGGTGCAATTCGTATGCCAGCTTAACATAAACATCACTTTTATTGCTTATTCTAACATCTAATTCTTTTTTCATCTATTTTATGATAAATAGTGTAGTTTTTTTTATAAATTATAGGTAAATGATTTGCATCTCAAAGTATAATTTATGTTCACATAATTCTTTTAGTTTCAGATACGAAAATGATTCAGTTGATAGCCAAAACTAAATTCTCATATAAATCGCTTTTACCGTTCTTATTTAATCATACAACCACTCGATATTCAAGTCAATTATCAAAATCAAATGAACAAACAAGAATTTTTTCTTTATTTGCTCCAACTGTAGCTGAAGTTAATTTTGTTAGTTCATTTTCACATTGGAAATCAATTCAAATGGAAAAAGATCTTAATACAGGTATATTTCATATACCAACAACCTTAAAAATCCCTGATGGTGAACATGAATATAAATATTTCGTACGAAAAAATGCTAAACAAAAATATTGGACATCAGTTATTGATCCATATGTTGAAAAATATGATGCTAAACATCAACATGGTTTAATAACAATACGTAATGGAAAAAAATATACCGATACATACGAATGGAAATATGATCATATAAAATTACCTGAGAATGATCAATTAATTATCTATGAAATTTATGTTGCTGATTTTACTGAAAATGGACAATTTTCAGGTATTTTATCAAAATTAGATTATTTATCTGATCTTGGTATTAATGCAATTGAACTTATGCCTGTACAAGGTAAAAAATATAAGAATAAAAAGAGATTTTATTTTTATTTCTATAGATTATATGGGTAACGAACATAATTGGGGTTATAGTCCAACACATCATTTTGCTTTGAAAGCAACTTATGGGACAAAACATGATTTAAAAAACCTTGTTGACGAATGTCATAGACGTGGTATTCGTGTATTTCTTGATGGAGTTTTTAATCATTCAAGTTTAGTATGTCCACTAGTCCTTATCGATAAATACTATTGGGTAAAATGATTTATTTATTCTATTTGCTCATTAAGAAAATTATTCAGTATTATAGCGAAAAACATCATCCAGATGATCCTTATTATTGGGGACCGGAATTTAATTATGATTATTATGATGAGAAATTAAAATCAAAACCAGCTGTAAAATATGCTCAAGATATAGTTCGATATTGGATTGAAGAATTTCATTTAGATGGTATTCGTTTTGATGCTGGTAGATAAATTTAATTTTTAATTAGAAGATGATATTGTCATATTTGTTTTGTTTTTATAGCTAAACAAATGGATAATTATAATATTTTATATGAATTAGATCATGTAGGACGATCTAGCCGTCGAAATCAACCTTTTTTTACGCAAGCTGAACATGTCCCTGAAAAAGTCGATATTACTAAAGCAAATAAGGGTCCTGTTGATGCATGTTGGTCATCTACATTTCATGGAATTGTTTCTGACGTTTTAATTAATCAAAAGAAATTTGAATTAGATTCTCTTAAATATATTATAAGTGCAAAAAATCTTGTTAATTATTTAGCTTGTCATGATAATGAACGATTAATGTATTTAATTGGTCATTTAGGTAAAACTTTTGATAATGATGCTTTTCAACGAATACGTCTTGGTACAATTATTCTTATGACTTCCGTTAGTATTCCACTTATATGGCAAGGTGATGAATTTGGTCAAGCGTCTCAATTAGGTACTAATGATCCACATCGAAAAATCATTTCTATGGAATGGTCTCTATTAAAAAACGAACAAAATAAAAATTTATATAATATATTTAAACGTTTAATACAATTTCGACATACAATATTAAATAAAGAAAAATACAATAAAGTTAATTTCATTTATACAGATATTAATCAACGAATTTTAGCTTATACAAGATCGAATGATACAGATAATGAAGATATTCTTATTATTACAAATTTTTCTAATCAGATAAAAACTGACATTGAAATAAAACATATATTACATAATGGTCAATGGATTGATTGGTTAACGAATGATATTTTTACAGTAAATAACTCAATGCTCAAACTTGATCTCAAACCATTTGATGGTAAAATACTTCTTAGACAAAAATAAGTTTCTGATAAACTTTTGTACATTGAAATTATATCCATGTATGATGAATGATAACGTTTTTAATTACGAAATAAATATTGAGATTCATATGAAAACATCTGTTATATATACTTTTCTTGTCTTATATAAGAATAATTATATCCGTCTTGCACTTTCTTTTTCTTCACCTTTTCTCGTTTCTACTTAATTGATTCAATTCATTAATATTTGCAAGACTTTCGATATGATACTATTTTTTGAATCGTCAAGATCATGATTTAATTCTAATAGGAATGTAAGAATAAAAGGAGAGGGAGTAAAACTTAGTTTATATACTTTTGCATAATTATCGTTGAACCATTAATAAAGAAGTTTCTTGAAGTACAAGCGTCCAATACTTCTACAAGGTAAATTTTAAAATTTATCATATCACATAGTTTTATTGTGTTAAACTTAAGCTTATGCGCGATATCCAGTGCTAGAAGATTTGACTTTTACTTGCGCACATATACTACAAATATTGAAACTGTTGATATAAAATCGTTTGAGATTAAACACATCGTCGTCTGCTAGTACTTCTCTTCTTTGAACAGTCAATAATCATAATTATGATAGCGAATAGTAATGATTTGAAGAGCTACAGTTATTGATAATAAAGTGCAATCAATATTGTTTTATAAAATTTATACATTGAGAAGCTTTTTAGAATCATAAGTCTGTCTATACTCAATATTGTAATGTTAATAGATTTGAATTATCATAACTTTTTACTCATAAATTGAACTTTACTGATAATTAAATAGTCTTTAACAATATCACGTACACTCGGTTGACATGAATAAATGATAAATGAATTTATAACGTGTAGATAAAAAAAACGCAAAAATTACAATTAAAAACCAACAATTGACGTCAAATGTATTATGGAAGATATTTATTATTTGCCATATGTTATTAGAAAAAATTTTGCCATTTGTACTATACCATGATAATTGGTCTGAGAAATAGATATTCATTATTCTGTTTCGATACACTTTCTTAGTATTGATTATGTGTATTTGAAAAAAAAGTTGATATTTGTTGAAAATTAAAATATTCTCGGATTATTTTACAAATAACGTGTAAGTCAAAAGTTTCGAGAGGAAAATACTTGTGCAACATGATTTCAAAGATTTGTGAATTATGATCTGTTTAGATTAATTCTTGGATTCATATAGATCCTTAGATACAATTTAATTTTTATGGATTATAAATAGTTAATTATTCAAATTGAAAAAGAATCGATTTCTATAAGAGAAAAGCAAATATACTTAACTTCTTTCATATACAGTTAAAAACACTTCTAATGGAATACATGTTGTAATATCATACAACAAGAAAAGGTGAGCAACTGCATTCGGTACTAGGAAGTTTATGCGAAGTGAGATACGTAATGATAAAATATTAACTAACGACCACGTTATGTGTTTAATAAGAAGTATCATAGGATCTTTTATTGATGACGTAAAACTGGTAATCTATTTTTGCAAAGATAAAGCGACTATGCAGACGTAAGTGTAACGTCATTGTTCAACGCCCTGAGCTGTTATAACAGAAAAAAGCACCAAGACTGAGCTTGAACTTGCTCTTAATTACATTTACAACGTAGTCGCGCTTCATAAAAGGAAATAAATATTTAAAAAACTGTTGTATTTTTGTCACCTTCTGTTCAAATTTTTACAAACTACGTATATCATTATCGTGTATCGTTTTTGAATGACGTATATGGTTATGGTTCTAACTTATAATCTACGTCATATCCATATCTACCACATGTTACTTAGCCGATCATTATAAATAGTTGTAGAGATTTAGTATTATTCTTATATTCAGTTATTTGATATAAAAGAAATTCTTTATTTTTTGACAGCATTACAGTCATGAAGCCAATTATCATATTATGCTCATTATTTATTATTTTATCGTTCATTAATACTGGTAAGTCGAATGAAAATTAATAATAAAAAAATTTAGATTTTCTCTTTTTAGTTATTTCATATTCACATAATACAAATCGTTTATACAATCTACTTCGTCGATCTATGAATAAAAACGATGATTCACTAATATCAAACGTTCAAACTTCTAAATTTATACGTTCACTAATACCTATATCAATCCATCAGCAATCAAGTTCAGTAGAAGATAATGAACAATTCGATGAAGTAAAACGTGACGCTTGGGATTCAGGTGAAGAACAATATTTTAAATGGGCTTCGTTAAATCGTCGACCTATGGAATCATTAGTAGGACGAAAACGATCCGCCGAACTTATTATATCAGGACCACGACCTAGTCGAATTGTTAATGGTATATGGCGTACTGGACTTGTTGGTTAAAATAGAATGATCCGTTTTTGTTTGAAAATAATAAATAACATTTCTTGTTTTTGTTGTCAAAACGACTGAATTTTGAATAAAAGTGATTGAATTTTAAAAACTTACATATCTTTCTTAATCTTTAGTTATTAACATCTGGCAATATTATAATATATATTCTATTCTATTCAACTAATGAAACAATACGATATACTGTCTTTCATATTAATTTAATAACACGGAAATTATTGGTATAGACGTTTATACAATGTAGGATATATATATATATATTAATCATTACAGAATAATAAAATATAAGAGCTAATCAACAAGCGTTTCATCACTTTTGTTTTAGTCATTCTCAACCGTAAGTCTAATCCAAATATTACTACTAATGAAATGTTAACTTTAATTCCTTTTAAACTTTCTCTTAAGTTTTATGCTTAATAAATTATTTTTGAGTATTCGAGAATAGACAAGATTTCATTTCGAATCAATTTTTGATTTGTTTATATATTTGAACATAGTTCCATTATATACAATTAGTAACAGTAAAAATAGAATAAAGTCTCTTGATAATCGAAAGTGTTAATTGTTAAACCTTATTTAGTGTCTGAATAAAATCATGCTCAATCTATAATTGCTAAAAATACATTTTACATGACCTTATATATTATCATTCATAACATACGGTTTGCTTCCTTTAGTACGAACGTCATTTACTATGCTACCCACTCATTTAATGTAATCATGAACATTTTAAGCGAGAAATATTTATCAAAGGCAACTATTTAGCATTGCTTCTTTCTATTATTCTTAGAACTGGAGATATCATACGTATTTTAATTCATGTATCAGCAGCTATTTTTTTTTTCGTATACACTTATGTAGAATAAGTAACATGAACAAAAAAAAAAGAAAGCAATGTTTTTTCTTCTTCTTTAAACCATTTTATTGTTCGCTACACTTGTTCAATGCATGTTCAATAGCGTGAAAATCAGGAATTTTTCCTGGATCATCTAGTATATCAATATGTTGAATAATTCCTTTTCGATCAATAACAAATGCTGCACGTTTTGTTACACGTTTCATATTAAATAATGGAAATTCTTCATGAAGAACATGAAATTTTCGTGCAACATCTTTATTAAAATCAGATAATAAATCAAATTGTAATTGTTTTTCTTCTTTAAATTTATTTAGAGCAAACATTGAATCAACAGATATACCAATAATATGAGCATTTAATTGATTAAATTTATTTATATTATCACGAATTGAACATAATTCATTTGTACATACATCAGTAAAAGCCAATGGAAAAAATAAAATAACTACATTCGATTTATGAATTAAATCATTTAATGATATTTGTTCATGAGCTGTATTATAAAGATTGAAATCTGGTGCATGATCACCGACATGTAAACTATCTTTTTTAACGGAAGATGTTCTATACAACAAAAAAACAATTTTCTAATTTTATATTTAAAAAATTTGTACGATATACTGTTTTGTAGTTTTACGATGTTTTGCTGCTTCAAGAAGTTTTTCACTATATGGGATAAATGGTGTCTTCAACATGATGTATAAAAAAATTTTTCGATCACAACTGTTTCTGTTCTTTTCAATCGAAGATGATTAGTAGCCTCTATTATAACTCAACACTTTCATCATGCCGTAAAAAAGGAAGGTCAAATATTTACTGTTGTTCTTCTTCTTGTTTCATGGTTTTATATGGAAGTTGGAGAACACAGAAGCGTAAAAAAAAGTATTAATACACTTTTTCTTTTTCTTACTTTTTAAATTATTGCAACACATTGTATAAAATAATAACATGAGATTATTATTTATATTATCTTTTGTAAGACGATCAAGATCATGTTATTCTATATTATTATGAAAATAATCTTGAAGAAAATCATTAAAATATTCCTATAGATTTCTTTCATTATTAGATGCTAATTTTTCATCAAGTCATACATTTCTAACAATATCGTTTTATTTAAAAGTATTTTCACTACAATCTGTATGAATGCCAAAAGTAATAGAAAGTGTTTACACTATTAAAAACTCTATTACTTTTGTGCTTATTAATAAATATTTAGCATAGTCTTCATCTGAAAAAGTATAAATATATTGAATTGATATGTTTTAACTGTAACTAAGACACATGAATATGTTTGAATTCATAGAATTATACGATGATAGCATATATATATATTGCTTGATTATTAGTTACTTACAGTTGTACAACAAGACTAATAGGAGTGATTACTAGTCAATTGAGATACTACTAGTTCTGTTCATATATGTTATTTGAGTAGAGTAATTACAACAGCAGTATTAGTTACATGGACAATATTATCTCGCAATAAAAATCATACGTATGAATGCATTGACTTTAATAATTGGAATAATTTGAGGGTGTGAATGTAGATATTGTATTATCATACATCCACACCCACACCCTCAGCTACTTCTCAAAACTTAGCGTCCAATTCTAAAATATTTCTCAAAGAAATTTGAAATCATTGTCTGTGAACAAGAATGCAACATTTAAAAGGACTTTTTATAATGAGTTTTGACTTGAAACATGGCTTGACTTGACTTGACTTGACTTGTGAAAACGTCTGACTTGCCCATCTCTGACGGAGATCATCTTTTGGGAGGTCTCTACAATGTCCATATATGACAAGTAACACTCGTTCGAGGACTCGCTTAGCTCTTTCTCGTAGAAATGCATCCTCTTCACATTTACGGAAAAAACAATTGAGCACCTTGCTCCCCTTTGTTGTTCCATATTCTTAGCATATACTCGCATTCTACTCACAGGTAAACGCAGATCAAAACATATTTGAGCTGCCGGCACCAGTGGCTTCTCAAACTACCCTTAAACGCGAATAAGTGAAGTGTTAGTAATCTTATACGCAAGAAAATCAATCGTTTATGACAGCCACACTCTACGCTACAAGCAGTGGAACATTTGAATACCGACAAAAATGCGTTATCAAAAAACTCGATTTCTATTAGTCCACGTCACTTCTTCCAATTCACATGTCTCTTCAGCAGTCTGAGCAAATGAGGCGCACAGCTGAATTCTTCACATCGAAATACCTCAAGAAATATCTTTTCCAAAAAATCGGTCTTCGATATTTTGTGGACCCTGCGGACACACAAGCAAGCAGACAATTTATGTTTGCAAGACTTTTCTCGACGAGAAAGAGTATATAGAATGAAATGAAAGAATGCAATCGAATGAAGGCTAGCTAATGAAAAGAAGTTACCTTTTGATAGTTAGCAGAGATATAGAAGAACAGAAAAAAAGTTGTTCACATACAGATTATTTGAAATAATCGAATTGCGAATAAAGTTCATTTTCGCAAAAAAGTTATAAAATAAATATTTCTGATCGATTTCATTTGAAATTATTGTTGTCAGTACACGAAAAACCAGGCCAACTTATATTTCATATTAACCAAAACAAGCATAATAATCACTACCAGAACCATCATCACCAGAACCATCGTCACCGGAACCATCATCATCAGAAGTACAGGAAGAACCAGAATAATAACCACCGTTATAGGGAGAACAATAAACTAGAGCATTACTACTATCAAGACAAGCAATACAACCAGTGCTACCAGCACAACAAACAACACTGCACAAAGGAGCTGAGGCTAAAATTTAAAAAAACGTATTAATAGATAAGTAACGCTCGTCTGCGCGGACTCGCTTATCTCTTTTTCGTAGAAATGCATCTTTTTCCCATTTCCTGAAAAAACAATCGAAAACCGTGCTCTCCTTTATTGTTCATTACTCTTAGTGCATACTCACATTCCACTCAGTGGTAAACATAGATCAAAACATATTTGAGCTGCCGGCACCAGTGGCTTCTCGAACTAGCCTTTAACGAATAGGTGAAGTGTTAGTGATCTTGTACGCAAGAAAGTCAACAGTTTATGGTCGCCACACTTTACATTACAAGCCAGGGAACATTTGAATACCGACAAAAATGCATTACCCGAAAACTTCGTTTCTATCAGTCTACGTCACTTCTTCCAATCCACACTCTCCTTCAGTAGTCTGAGCAAATGAGGCGCACATTTGAGTTCGCCTGCATCGAAATACCTCAAGAAATGTCTTTTCCTAAAAACCTGTTTTCGGCGTTTTTTTGACTTCTCCCGCCCACCCACTCACCAGTCATCCAGCAGATCTCAGATTCGAAGCCCCCACAACGAAATATCTCAAGAAATTGTTTTTCCTGAAAATTGGTCTTCGATGTTTTTTGACCCTGAGGACACACAAGCAAGCAATTTATTCTTGGAAAACTCTTCTCTACAAGAAAGAGAATAATAGAAAATTTTCAACTTTTGTGCTCACGGTCACGCCGGTCTCTAATCGTCATGTCTAGTAATCATTCTCTGAGTCACTACAAATGATTTAACATAGTACTCACTCGATATTGCTGTTGTTGTTGTGGTAGTAGTAGTCGTACTTGTTGTTGTTGTTGTTGTGGTAGTAGTAGTCGTACTTGTTGTTGTTGTTGTTGTTGTGGTAGTAGTAGTCGTACTTGTTGTTGTTGTTGTTGTTGTGGTAGTAGTAGTCGTACTTGTTGTTGTTGTGGTACTAGTAGTAGTCGTACTTGTTGTTGAAGTTGTTGTCGTTGATGCTGAAGTTGTTGTAGATGATGTTGAAATTGTTGTTGATGGTGTAGTGGATGTTGTTATTGTAGATGTTGTTGATGTTGATGATGATGATAATGTTATTGACATTTCTGTTTTTATTATTGTTGTCGTTTGTGTCACAGGTTTTTTTGTTGTCGTTGCGGATGTAGCGTCACTCTGCTTTCCGTTTGGCATAGTTACATTATAGAAATATGCCTGTTTTATTTGATCTTCCGTCATTTGAACTCCCGACAGATCACTATTTGAAAAGTATGCACCTGTCAGATTTGCACCAATAAAACTAGCACAAAGTAAAGATGAATCAAAAAATTTCGCCTTATCTAACCGTGCTCCATCAAATGATGCACCATTTAAATTAACAGATGTAAACTCCGCATTTGACATTGATACTTGATCAAAAGAAACACATTGTAAATTCAGCTTATTCAATGCACCAGTTTCACTTGCAAGACGTACATTATCAAAGTTTAACTCATTTAAACGAATTATATCATCTAATTTTGTCGTTTTACATCCATTAGTACAATTATTTGTACCAATTAACAGGCCCATAGTAAGAAGTTTTCCAAGGGGAGTGCCCGACTTGTTAAGGGGATGCACACTAGTAGGAGAATAATGTTTTGCTTCGTAAATAAAATTCGCGTCCGTACTTCCTTTCAAGGTTTTTTCCACCAAAGGGGGTGCACGAGCATCCCATGCATCCCCCCTGGCTACGGACCTGCCAATTAATTGTTTTTCTTTCAGAAATTGTATAACATCTGCTTTACGTATTGTATCCCATTGACGATGTGCAGCACGATAATATGCATTTGCAAATGCCCATGGGTTTTTTGTGTCATTGAGATAACCATCTTTATCTAATTTATAGATATTATTTAAAAATCCATCATAAAGTGTTTGTTGTCTTAATTCTTTTGATTGTGCAAAATCAAACTGCTGTTTTTTCTCAGCTTGTTGTTTTTGTTGTGCAGAACCGATTGAAGTATAAATAGCCAGGGCTATGGGTATCGCGACTGAACTTATAATAGCTAATATGTCTTTAAATGTAAAATTCCAAAAAGATCGTTTGTTAAAATCTACCATTGTCTCAATCTGATTTTAGAACGAACAATAAACTATTGTGATGTATTCGAATATAAAGTATATACGACTACTGCTAATAACTAGTCTTTCTCTCGTTTTTTATTTCTCTCTTATTTAACAACATATTAAGTAACAGCTTCTAATCATGTTTTATACATCACAGTGTCCTGGTTTTTCCAGTGGGAGATATCCTATCTAAATAATTTTGTAAAAGTCATGACAAAGACTGCGATGTATGATATTTTCAAAATCATATGTTAACAAAAAAACAAAAGGAATGAACAGGTAAGTATTCATTACAAACATAACAATACTTAGAAAAATAGTCTCTAGTTACTTTCAGTATATTGAACATTGAATTTGATCTAGAATAATAAGAATATATAAATACTGATAAATGAAGATCAATGCGGGCGATGAAAGAAGAAAACTTATACTATTGATTTAAAGATCGGAGATTTCTTCGTTTGTCCAAATACAATACAAAATCATGGAAAATATATTTTGGCAGTAAACTGTAAAATGATCTGATTATATCCATTACAAAGTTCGACAAAATAAAAGAAAAGGGCTACTAATGACTTGATGAATCATTTTTTAGTCAAATGATATCTTCTATATACGAACAGTTCTAAATCATTTTTTCTCTTTTAGAGTTTTTACAAAATATCCATGATATGCATAAGTTAGAAGAAACAGTTTTATAACTAACTAAATTATCAATTAGATCAATCTATCGTATTTCTGTATTCATATGAAATAAACAATACGTGAAGAAATATTCTTATATTAATCAACTAGACAGCAATGATTTATGAACTTTTTTGAATTTACTATTTCCTTTTATTTCTTTTGCTTAAGATTTATGTTCTCTTCTTCTCTCAACAAAAAAATATCAATTTCAAGCAAAGAAATATGATCTACTCATATAATGATACGTCATAGGCATTCACGTGTAGATTATTGATCATTACGTTAATTTAAATATAATTAGATCGATCATCTAAATGTTTATTTCAGATATTTTGAAATTCGATTCCTATGAAATGTTTAATATACTAGTCATTTATATTGTTATCAAAAATCTGTAAGTTAAGATATTTTATTTCAGTCTTTTGAATCATTACATGTGTTAACTGAAAACGATATGAAGTATCTTATAATACCTTATAATCTATTCATTATACAATATCCGTAAGGTCTAATATCATCAGCACCAGGTGATATCCAATAATCATCGACTGCAGTTTTACCACCATCAATTTTTATTAGAGTCTCTGAATTGACTCGATTCTGAAGCACAACATAATATTGTTCTCCATTATAAGTAAAAGTAGAAGCATAAATTTTGCTATATTATATATAAAAAAACCAAATTGGCGATAATAAGATTGCATATAATTGATGAAAATATCATAATTCATTGACTGATCTAAACGGATATATATGGAGCAAAAACAAAGCAATTCCAATGAGTCAGAATGGAATATGTTCTATTGTTAGATATCTATTTGATGCTAATAACACAGTTGATTAATTTCATAAGTACGAATGTATATATTTCAATGAGAAAAAACGGCTTCCAAAGAAAAAGACAACAAGAAATTGAAACTCAAAAAAACAAGAATACGAATACCTATCTGTGAAGCTTGTTATTCGCTTGAAGTTTTATTTATCACACACACGCTCGACACAAAATGAATGACTATATATAGGTTGGCAAAAGGAGAAAACCCCATACGTGAATGCGAAAGGAAAATCCCTAAAATGAACATCTCCTAGAATAACATGAAAGATAAGATAACAGAGAGAGGACTAATCCCTTATATATGAATGAGAGGTAAATACCTATATAAGAAGAGGAACAGAAAGGAAAATGCCTATCGATGACAAGAGAAGATAATACATATGTAAGGATAAGATTACAAAGGAAAATATAAAACAGAACGAAAGAAGACATAACACATATACGATCGTAGTGATGATCGTTCTTATGAACTGCATCTAGGTAAGAAGCAGGGCATAACACTCGTTTGTATCAAGAACAAAATAACCAAAAGAAAAAAGAAAAAGTAGCAAGAGCAATGTGATCGCTAACATTGGAAAAAGCCAAATTACTTCGACGCACTATAAATACAAAGCGATATCAGCTACCAAGACATTAAGCAAACTCGCATATTTCACAACGGTATCACACAATATACAAGTAAGTTTGATTTTTAATAGTAATTTGACTGTAACGTTAAGATTCTTTTAGATTTCACGAAAGTTTATCTGAATAAAACATGGCGACACCCTCTGATGCAAGCAAAAATCACCGCCTTGGCATAATCATTTTAGGTAATAGTGGAGCAGGCAAAAGTTATATTGGTAACATCCTCTGTGATTGTGAGGCATTCGAATCCTCTTTCCAAGCAAATTCAGTGACTCGTGAAGCAATCTCAAAAAAGATAGAGTTAGGGAACGATGGGATATATTTTTTCGACACTCCGGGCTTAGTGGAACTCGATGAAGCAAGTATCAAAAATAACATAACGGAGATCGAGAAAGCTTTCAAAACGATTCCGATGTCCGTAGTGGCCTTTGTATGGTCGCAAAATAATGGACGCCCGCTACCAGAAGATGCTGTTGCCTTCAAGGCTCTTTATGATTCGTATCAGTTTCCGCAGATATCTCTGCTACATATTATAAACAACATACCAAAAGAAGAGACATCGGATTCGTACAAACATAGCTTCGTTGACGCAGTGGCAGGCAAGTTAATTCGTCTTGGCATGGACAAGACGAAAATACCGTTCAACTACGAGAACTTTATTTTGGTCAAAAATATACAATCCGCAGATATGGATGAAAAAAAGAAAATGCGTGAAGACTTCGTGAAAATCATGGCTTCTTATTATCCAGTCGAGCAAAAACAAATAAAACCGATTGAACTTGATGCTGCACAGGTGCGAGAAACAGTAATACAACTTAGGTCTGTTAATAACAATGAACTTCGTGCTGATGGTGCTGCTGCTCTTAGTTTGAATCAAGTTGGTACTGGTGTTGCTGTTCTCGGTGGTGGTGCTACTGTTATTGGTTCTGCTGTAATTATTTGTGAAGCTACTGTAACTATTATTGAAGGTGCAGTTATTGTTGGTGCTGGTAGTATGCTCGGCCCTGCTATTTTGGTTGGTGGTATTGCTGCTCTTGGCATTGGGGCTTTGCTTCAGTCTATTAATAAATGAAACCAGGTCGAACTTTATCAAGAAGGAACATGTTAGTGATAATAGTAGTAGAAGAATAAACACATGTGTAAAACAAAAAATCATACAAAATAAACTCTTTTGGTTTAAATTGTATCTTAATAAAATTTTTCAAGTCGATAATTTTTATGACATAAATTCTTATTGTAATGATCATAAACTGCAAGTCAAAAAGAAATAGTTAGGAATTTTTCTATAATTATTTACATCTTCAGATTTTTTATAAGCAAGTTGCTTAAAGCAACTGAAAAGATCAATATACATTATGCATTAATAATTTGTAATTTATTTCTATAAGAATTAATTCAATCGAGAGAGAAAGCATCAAAATCTCAGAAGAGACGATAAAGTTTTTTTAAATATAAACAAACATTACATTGAAGTGTTATCAGTATGAACAAAAATCTCTCATGATACTGTTTATTGAAAAGTAGATCCTAAGTAAAAAAAAAGTCAGACCACTAATACTATTCAAATACACTTGTTTGTTGCTATCGATATTATGAAATGTCATTTCATCTTCTCATCTATATACTACTGAGTTTTTATAAAGTTCAAAATTTTTTTGATTTTTTGTTGCATATTATTACACCACGGATACAATTTTCATTAGATTGATATGTTTTCTTTATAAAGAAGTTTTCTATTATTATTATTTCGACCAATCAAATTCTTTCTTCAATCCTCTCTATTGATCTCTCATAAATAATCATTTGTTTTCTTATGAATTTGAACACTGAAAGTGTTTATTTTCTCTTGTTATTTTAAGATTTTTTCATAAATGTTACTTGTTATAATAAATAGTATGAATGGTGTGAGTCAATAAACAAATTAACAATGGATGAAAGAAAAAAAAATCCACGATTCATTTTCTGTTTAATATTTATTTGTTATTTGTTCAGATAAATCATGACGTATTACACTTATTATTCGTCATATCAATGTAGAAGCAAAAAGAATGCTCTTCGTATTTAAAAAAAAGTCGGAAGATTCGAACTTGATATGTAGAAAAAGAACAAAACTGTTGTACAATTTGAATAAATAAATATTTATTATTTTTCAGATAATCTATTCTTTCAACTTCTAACTTAAATCTCTCGGTATTTCTTGTCTCTAATCACAATGTCAGGTGTTACTGAAAAATGTCCCGCATACTCAGCCTTTTTTGGCTCTATGGGTGCAACTGCAGCCGTTGTATTTAGTGGTATATTATTTTCTTAAATCTTTTAAAAATAAATTCATTTTTTTTTAATTTAATTTCTAGCATTAGGTGCCGCTTATGGTACTGCTAAATCTGGTTGTGGTATCTCTGCTATGGCTGTTATGAGACCTGAATTTATAATGAAAAGTGTAATTCCTGTAGTCATGGCTGGTATTATTGCTATTTATGGTCTTGTCGTTGCTGTTCTCATTGCTAATAACATTAGCGCAGAAAACTATGGTCTTTATAAGTAAGAAAAACAAAACATTTTGGTAAAGAAATTTTTCTTATTTAAATCATAAATATTTTTCTAGAGCTTTTCTTCAATTGGGAGCTGGTTTATCTGTTGGATTAAGTGGATTAGCAGCTGGATTTGCAGTTGGTATTGTTGGTGATGCTGGTGTACGAGGAACAGCACAACAACCACGGTTAGTAAATTAAATTTTATTCATATCTAAATATATTAGTTAAATGATTATTTGCTTAGATTATATGTTGGAATGATTTTAATTTTAATTTTTGCTGAAGTACTTGGTCTCTATGGTTTAATCGTCGCTTTAATTATGACAACAAAAAATCAACCTGGTTGCGATTAATTGATAAATGTTAAACATATATATATATATATATGCGCATAGTATTCATTTCTCGTGTATGTTTTTCTTTTTGTCCTTCTTTAAATCTGTATTACTACTTTTCATCATTATCCTATTTGTTGTGTGTTTAGTCTTGAACATTTATTTAATTGTTGTTTGTTCGTATCAGTACCGCGCATAAGAGTATATTTCTTGATACAGTCGTAAATGATTCCATGACGTTTACACCCCCTTTATATATTTTTTTTTGCCCATGACATTAAGACAAAAAAAAAAAAGTCAAATTAACCGATGTGCAATGATTTCATTCTAGTGTATGTTGTATTCGCATTTATTCAATGTCTTTTCAACTTCTCGGTGTTAGTTTATATAAATCAGTATGGTACAAGTTTTCTTCTTCCCTCATCATTTCTTTATCGTTTGATGTTATATTATAAAACATATGCATATGTATTTCTTAATCGTTATTTATTAAATTCTATGAACAAACTATCATTATTAATAGTCTCAAATTCAATAGTTATAAAAAATATAAATATGAATAGAATGAGTCTATATGTATGGTAGTTACGAAACTTGAAAATCTCGAGGGATAAATTTTCATGGATTAAAAGACTTATACGTAGATAGTTTCTTTTTGAAGACATACAGACTAAAATTTCAATGTTTTATGAAATCACTAACAATTGAACGATATTAACTGATCTACCAGAGTTTATGAATGCCAGACATGACATTAATAACATAGTTCAATTATTGGCACATCAAAACAAATAATAATAAAATGTTTTTGAGAGATCGAGGTCATAAGAAACTTTTGTATTTCGATCAAAGATGTTGTCATTTATTAACCATGAATTAATATTTTACGAATGAATGACAAGTCGTAATGCTATATAATTTTTAGACAATCTGATGACTACCTTAACATATTTTTGGTATCTTCTGCAATGTATGAGTACTACGCATATGAAGTTATTTATCATATATCTCCTAATCCGTAAGAATTAGCTGAGATTAGAAATCCATTATTGATGAAGAGCTTCTCTTGTACAGCATAATTAATAAATTAAGATGATATATTTTTGTAAAATTCCACATTACTAATACATTTAATATTTATTTTGAGATAATATATACTTAAATATGCTTGACTTTATACAAAACGAAATAGAATTAAAAAAAATTTAAATATCTTTTTGTGTTTCTGCCGGTGGTCGTTTAGTTTGAATAAGTGATGGTTTCATTATTAATTTGTCTCGGTTTACATTATATATTTCATCATTATCATCACATGTATGAATGACAATGGCTGGAGCTTTTGAACCATGTTCATTTGATAATAATTCATGAGGTTGATCTAAAACGAAATTAATTTATTCAAAATCATATATATATTCATGTTGAACATACTAGGTTGCAATTGTGCAATAGCAGCAATGAGATTCAAATCAACAACAGGTGGATCTTCGAGTTTTTGTTCCCATCCAATAGGTGGACTTGCTGGTGGTGATATAAGAAAAAGTTTTTCTGGCTCAGGTGGTCGTAAATATGTATCAGGATTTGCACCACGAAATACAATCGGCTATGTAAAAAAAAACATACGTATTTACATAACAAAGAAATATCTTGTCACTTACACAGGCAAAATATGTTTTAAGTACTGTACCATGAAATGGATATTCATGAAGATTCAAACGAGCTTGTAAAGCATTACATGATGATGTAAATGTAATACGTATACGTTGAAAAAATTTTAAATAAAGTACGATTATTTGTGGATCATATACACGAAATAATTGTTCAAATTCATCCTATTTTTTTCGAAAAATTAAAATTAGATAAAATCATATATACACAAATCTTTATACTTTAAGTTGTTGATTAGTAAATAATTCTTGAGGTACTGGAGTTATAATAAGACTATTTGGTAATGATGATACATCAGTATCATCATCATGTTCAATTGGTGAATGAGTAGATTCATTGTCAGTGGTATTATTATCTCCAGGTGCATTTGAATCATCACTTATATAATTAATAAAATATTTTGATGAATCTTCATCATCTAACTGAAGTGATTTTAGATCATGCATCATATGATCAAACTTTGAAACAAAAAAGAAATACGACAATCTATAAGATTATAATACTGAAAAATTATCATCAGACGGAATTTTTGTTTACATATATGAGTCATTGAGTATATTTTCTCGATGATTCTAGCAACAATCTATATATGGTTGTATGGAAATGGTAAAAGTAGGCAATAGTGGAAAAACCAATTAGTAGATTTTTCATAAGCGACATCTAGCATAACATGATATATCTTCATAGTGTGCTCATCAATTTATTTTTCTTTGAGCATGATACATCATTTCTTTTTTAGTCTTGTATGATTAATATAAGTCATCTATTATTTACCAAATTACAACTGTAATTTGCAAAGCAAGCAATGTACATAATTATTATCTGTGTATTACACGTTCATTGGAAATACTTTTTAATTTAACATATCTTATAGATACTCTCAGATGAAAGATTTTCCTTATTTGACTTAGAGTATATGCAATAGGAAATTACAATTCTAATAAGAAAGAGTTCTTATACATTGGAATAAAATATCGTGTTTAACTAACCGGAAGATTAAATACTTTATATTCATTTCATTATAATTCAAAATGATAACACAAATTCTATGTATTTTCTATTATGTCTATCCTTGAGAACTTCAGAATGCAATACACCTCTTCCTGGTGATCATAGAATAAATATTGTGAAGAAATGCTTTTTCATTCTTATCCTATGACATTTGCATGATTATTATTAACTTCATTTAATCTAGTCCATGCGTGTATAGTGTCTCGTTAACATGAATAACACTGATTACAAGTTAAATATTAAAGGAGAAAATACATATATATGTAATTATAAATTATTTATGAAGTAGTTATTGTTAAAAACTATGACTTCTCTAATTTATTTCCTGCAGTATTTTATTTATGCCAGACAATAACAATAAAAAAAAAGGTTTACACCATTATCTGACATCATTGTCTATATCCTTACTATATATATTAATTTGTCGTTTACAGAATTACGTGCTGTTGTAAGACAGATCTTTCTAACAACTGTTTATGTTTATCATAAGTACCGAAATGGAATTGGATAACTATACGCCTGTTGTTGATAGTAAGATAATATTAACCTTAGGCTGTATATTCAAGGAATCGAGGGACAAGTGTTATTCAATTAATTAGTATGAACATAATTTATGATGTATAATAAATATTGTGAATATACGTAAATAATACAATTAGATCTAGAGTAATCATGCCTTTTAAAATAAACAGGATCAATTTATATATTTTTTTTCAAGTATTACTTATAGGCGTCTTAATGGTTAAAAAGAAAAGTTCGATTTGTCAATAGTAACCAATCTGTTAAAAAAATAAAGCAGTAAGCTTCAACAAAACAGAGATTTACTTCTTTTTTTTTGTTTGATTATTCTCAAAAATTAAAGCATCTATTTCGATCATACGTACAGGCGTAGCATTTTTTACATCTGTATGGCATCTGCTGTTACAAGTTCATTATTTCAACAACAACCACAACCTCCTACATATATTTTACAAAGTTGGCATCGTGAACAACCAACATCTCATGATGCATTTTTAATCGAACAAGTATTTCTAATAGGACCGGATGCAGCTGTACCAAGCTCAAGATTACGACAATGTATAGAAGATGTTTATGAACAACGAGCACAAGCTCTTATTATTGTTAATTATGATCCATGGGAAAAAATACCACCAGTTAAATCAAAATCAAAATCAAAAGCAACATCAACACATGATCTTCCAAAAACTCATGTACATTAAAAATTACTATTTACTTAATGGAACATTTTTTTTTCCTTTTTGTTTGACTTTATAACATACGATTACTGCTAATGTTGATACTATCAACGATCTGTAAAAGAATAACTTCATATGCTTTAGTATGCGTTACAAAACTGATCAATAATGATTGATCACTCACTCACTCAAACATTAATAAACAAAGCACAACAGACTAACACGTCATCAAATTCACTTCCTTTACTTTACATTTCAAAACAATTTCCGTATAAAACGGAATTGATTTAACACGTGATAGATTTTTTCCTAGATAATAAATGACAACATTACTGATATACTTGTGTTCTAGCAATGGCCAGTTCATATAGTTCATACAGGAAAGCTAACAAAGAAGAAAAGCAGAAAAAAAAACTATCTTGATAGTTGACAATTGCGTTTTTTGGCTTCTTTTCCGTTTCATGTTTTCATGATTGTACTCACATATTTTCCTCTCTCTCTCGTTTTCTCTTCTTCCTCCTCCTCGTCATCTCCTTCTTCTTTTTTTTCCTCTTTTTTTTTTCTTTTTCTTACTAGTTTGCCTAGAAGACGAAAGGTTATAACTTAGTATCTCTAAGCATTACATACAAGTTTTCTTTCATTCATCAATTTACAAACAGATAACAGCAACATAACATTATTCAATTATATTTTATCAATCTAACTATAATCATGACTGATGCGTAAGTATTTGTATAGTCTGATATATACAGATATATTTCAAAAGAAAAAACGTTTGATAATCTTTAGAATACGATGTTTTTTTATTAATATATAACAGCATCTGGCTAGCGTTAACTGCTTTACTGAGTTACAGAATTCTATATATTCTATCATAAACATGGAATAATGTCCAAGGATATAAATAGAACACAAAAACGCGATGAAGGATCATATCGACAAAAATGATTCTTATTGTGGAAATAGAACACCAAGACAAATTTATTTATCTGGCATTCATGCATAAGTATGAGTAGATTCCCTACGGCGACAGCTCAACATTACGTTCTTCATTCTTTCAAATCTAATCCTAGCTTACATTTTTTTTCCTCCTTCTCTTTTTATGCTGTCGTAAAACGACTAATCTAGCAAAAATAACGCCTCATATTGGTTTTCTTCATTAACTATATCTTTGTTAAGTAGATCAATGAAACAATATGTCTGACGAGATTGAAGACTCATTCACGACATTGATTGACATAACATATCTATCCTTTTCTCTTGTTATTTATTCTAGTCTATTTTTATTTCACAACAATAGGCGTCATAATGATTCATTTTGAGGAACATGTTGAGTAAACATTTATGACTCTTATTCATCAGTAATCAATTAATATGATAATGAATCATCATCCGTAATAGAATTTTTGTCAGGTTTTATTCATAAACGAATCTCTTGAGAAAATTTATCAGTCATTAGAGACTTATTCTTACGTTCATAGACAATGACATAACTAGAAAAGAAAAACATAGTTATACACTTGAGAATAGAAATAACCATGAGTATTGTCATAAACAGAGAAAAGAAATTTAAAAATTAATAGGCTGTGTAAAATATTATAGTCAAAAACAATTGTGATATATGTTGTTTACTTTAACGTTTGTAGTTCTATCAAGTATAAATTCTAATTACTTGAAGTGTTTTTAGAAATATTACTTTTAATTGCGTTTTTTTGAATTTGAAAAAATGTATATCGTATGTTAATGATATATTTCAAGGATGAATAATTCATTTCTTTTATGTTATGTTTAGAATTTAAGCTTAAATGATCAATTATCTTAATATCGGATATTAAAGACTAGTTGTTTGATCTACTTTGTTGATAAATATTTTATACCTTAGATTAGAACTATAAATCTTAGTTAAAATTAGATTTTTCTTATAGTTATCAATTCCAGTTATGTCAGAACTATAGATCTACTGAATATTTTCATGTCAAGATCATCATCACGCATGATCGAAGAAAACTAATGAATATTTAGTACTTTAAAATTTTGGTAATTGCCTCTCTCGATCTTTACATAGATCGAATCTATCACATCGTTGATGTGTTATTAAAACTATGAGTGTCTTTTACCCTTTTGTATACTTAAGATCATTTCTATGATAATAAATTTTTAAAGAATTTTTTCTATTCATTTGTATATTCTATGTTATTTATTTATGAATATGAAAAATAAATATAGAAAGCGAGACAGTTAACTATGTTTGTTAAGAGAAAAAAATCTCGAAATAGTATCAGATATATCTAATGAACTGGTAATGTATATCTGCAGATTTTCTTTCTATAGTAATATAACTGACAAAAACGATCGAATTTCATACAAATCTCTTGAAGCTATCATAACTATATAAACGTTTCTTGATCTTCATTGACGTCACTGTAATACATAACGAATTCCTTTAATTTCATAGAATTCAATTAAAATCTCGAAGCTTAACAATTTCATGTCTATCGTTTCCTTTTAAGAAGCTTAAAATAACACATATCTAAATATAGAAAAATGAAGACATCGAATATGTAAGAATAACTATGAACGAAATCTTTAAATAATAAATATAAAAGATAATCCATTAATATTTTATTCATTCTGACATTCATATATGAATAAATCAAAAACTAAATTGAACCAATTACACTTAGAGAAAGTTGTCGAAACTAATTATCATAAGACAGACATTTAATTTTATTAAAATTTGATCAATTAAACCAGGGGTTGATCTAGCTATTCGGCGCCCCTCGAAAACAGGTAGAACACTATAAGTTTCTCTCCTAAGCTGAATTAAACTTATAAGGAAATTATTAAGATTCAAAATTTGTTATTACAAATGAATTCATGTAACACATTCAAAATCCTATAGGAATTGTAACGCAAGTGTTAAAAAGTTTGAAAAAATAACCTAACTCCTACAAACATTATTCGTATTCATTATCTAATTATATACGATAATTAAATTTGAATCTTATAGAAATATGCCATTGATGACAAGTGTTATGTTCTTGCTTTTTTTTATTTATTTACATACTATATCAATAAAACATTGATTTGATTGTTAGATTTCTTATTACTTTTTCCTTCATATTCTTGACAAGATAGATAATATGTTGTTCCTTCGAATCTAATCTCTACATGCTAATTATATGAAATATATACATACATACATCAATAATAGTTAGATAAAATAAAATAAGTCAATGCATGCATGTGTATCCAATCAGATGAAAACAAATCTAAATAACCTTCTTTTCAAATACAACTTTTTTATTCTATCGACAAACATAGATTTATTCATGTGTAATAATCATTAACTTGTTCCAGCAATAGAATACCAATATTTATATATACACATGTGTTTATTGAACGAACAAATGAGGGTCATTATTTTATCTATAGAAAGATTCTTCGACGGAAAATCTCTACTATTATAATCGTACTAATCCAAGAATTAGCTATACTCAATTGCTTTCATGTGTAATAAGCATACGACAATCATCGTTCGAGATTTTACTATGATACCTCCTACCCAAGACTTAAAGACGTTCAACGACGATTTTATTTGTCTTTTTCTCTCTCTCTTTTTCTATATTATTGTCTTTACACTGTCATTTAAGGAAACGTCAGTATCTATCACTTTTTTCCCTTTCGTCACTTTTCTTCCAATGCTCATCTTCTTTCTCTCGTCATACACGATAAAGTCACCATTTTCCAGGGAAAACATATTTTAGAACGACACACACATTATTTTCTATGCGTTTACTAAGTATGTAAGTGTATGTTACGCCTTCAGTTGTATTGTTATTGATGATGATGAAGAAATATATCTAGTTTAATTGACCCGATATATTTACTTAATCGACAAGACAAAAGACTACTAATGTTTCATGTATATATATATGATTGAAACATTTTGAAAAGAAAACAATTCTCCGAAAAAACATATATTGCGTATGAAGATGATGGCAGAAACGCCAATATCTTCATTACTTCGTCGACAATCTACTCAACGAAAAAAAGTTAAATTTACCAGGTAAAAAATAATATCATTTTGCTTCTTACAAATTAAATTACTTTATATAATAAATAGAACTAATTATTTAAATGATTCTTATTAGATTAGTTACGTTTTCTTCTCTTTTTTTTTGCTGACAATGTTGAAGAATCCGACAGATATTACCGACGGATGACGGAAGTCAAGTCAACGTCAAGCTAATAATTATGTTCGTTATCTTCGAATCTATCTTAAGGTTCTTTTTTCTGTCATTTTCTATTAATAAGATAAATTAGAATGAATGAAATGTATTAAGAATATTTTAGATCAATCCCATTGACTTTAACATTTCTTGTTCTATTCTTATTGACTTTGTTATTGTTGAGAGATGCTGAAAGATACATAACTGTGTGCAAATATCCGGTCTTTTTTTCAATCCAACTACTTGTTTTCTTCTTTAACGATTCATGAAAAGGAAAAATGATTTTTTTCTTCTTCTTCTTTTCTTTCTTTAATGGTTGTTATTTGTTATACCTTAAAAAAGAATTTTATATTTAGACAATTTCCTCTTTTCTTTTTTCTTTTTTTTTTTTTTGAGATCGGCAAAAACCAATCTTATCCTTTCTCTTGTGACGCTAGTTCAATTTGATGTGTCTCACGATGCTCGACTAATGGATGTACTCCTATTCGTCTATATCAATTTTCTTTTTTACTATTTGATATGAAATGAATAAAAGAATTGTTAGAAAGAAAAAAGTGAATGATCAAGTAGTTTAAATAGAAAGATGACAAAGATTATATTATCAAAAAGATAAATCTATCTATATATATATATATTGACACTAAAATATTCATAAAAGAAAAATTGAAATAATGTACTATAATTGTTCTATTTAATCAAAAAAAAGAGATAAATAATGATATGCTTGACATTCATAAATAGATCACGTCGAATAGTTATTTATCATATTTTTTTCTGATATAGAATATACGAACCACATCTTCATCAACAAGCAATTGTGGATGATGTCAATGAATTGATAAATGATCGTATACCAGAAAATGATGTTCCACGAACAAGTTCAAGAATATCAGTTCATTGGAAATCGAATCGAGAAGATAAGATGACTGTCAAACATCAAATTAATACCGATACTGAACAATTTGATGCATTATTTGCACGTTCAAATGCTTCATCGCCACCTTCACCACATCCTCGTTGTTATAGTTCAACGACACCTGTTACTATTCCATTTCAAATATTTACCGATACATCATTACATAATTATGCTAAATCTCAACCACATTTAACATCATCTCCTTCACGTTCAATTAAACTAATAGATGTTGTTCGTCGACAATCAAATGCATCATCAACAAAAAGTCAACAATCAAATGTAACTGTATCACCAAATTCAGCACAAACAAAAAGAAAAAAATTTTTCTTAACTCATGCCGCACAAGTTTTTCTTCAATCATCAAATTCCCAAAGCGAACAGTTAGGACCATTAGCACGGTCGTGTTCTTATAAACGTCCTCAATCGATAAAAAAATATCGACAACAAAAGAAGGGAAAAGAAAAAGAACAGAAAGAACAGAAAGAATATTCTTCTTCTTCTTCTCCACGCAAATATAGCACGTATAACAATAATATTCTTCACACAGTTACTTCCGATTCTACTCGCAAATCGGTTAGTAGTGGTGTTCCATCAAGAATTTCTGCAACTGATCTTATGGCAACTGTTGATCCACATGATCAATGGTCAAGTCCCAAAGCACTTCGATCAGGACGAGTTGGTAAGATAAAAAAAGATCTGATTTCTTCTTCTGCTTCGTTTTTTCTCTCTTCTTCTTCTTCCCTAATGACTCCTCCCCAACTTCCTATAAAAAGAAAAAAAAAAAAGAAGCAAAAAGCACCAGCTGTTCTTTGAGTCAAACTTATATTAAGTGATAACTCTATTGATCATGACAACAGATACAAAAACGAATCGATTACTCCTACATTCTTCTATAGGCTCATTACCACTGGATCAATTATTACAATTACCTCATGATGGAGATGAAGAAATCTATCGTGTAAGACAATTTCATACAACATCAAAGGGATTTGTTAATCGAGGGTATATGTTCATATAAATATTTATTTGAAATCTCTTTATTTATGATTTTTTCTTCTTCTATAGTGATTCATTTAAACGTTCATTTAAACGAAGTGGTTCGACAAGTCGTCGTAGTTCATTTCGTAAAAGTGATCGTACACCATCACAAGAACATGTTAATGAGTCTATTCAATTAAATAATGAAATGCGTACAAGTTCAAATTCATTAACTGTTTCTAATATAACACCGGCCGGACCTAATCTCAATGGAATACTTGATAACAATTTTATTGATTCAACTATCGAGAACATTTCAACATCACCAGCAATTGATGATGAAAATGATGAGGATGATGATGATAATCTACTTGTTGATCGTATTGAAACAGAAGATGGTCGTGTACAAGATATACGTGTTTATCAAGTTTATTTACTTGGTATGAGTGGAACAGGAAAATGTTCACTATTAAGACAATTTAAAACAACAGAATATCGAGGCATTTATGAATATTCAAGTTCAGTTGGTAAGTTAATATATATATATAAATATTGCCTGACAGATATGATTGTTGTTTGATAACTGACGGCATCGACATTTACATACAGATGGTAAAGAGAATGATTGTTAATAAGCGATATGGATAGACTGTTAGTATGAATTAGGCACAATCTGATGAGTATTACAACATATATAAACAACAATATTACATAAAAGAAAAGCAGTTATAATGATGAATGAGAAAAGACAATGAGATTGTTGAGATGTTTTGTTAATGCTCTTTATGTATGTATACTCAACAGTTAAGTAGCATACTTGAAGGAAATCAATATATAAATAAGTGTTGAAGTAGCTATACACACACATATATATATATATAGCATGGAAAAGAGTCATAATTTTCTTCATTATAACTATCTATGTTTATCTCTAAAAGCTTTCACCAAATAATTATAAATATGAAGTTCGATCTAAACAGTCATTGACCTGTCCTATTACATAGAACAACTTATAATTGATTGAACTTCATATACTCAATAAATAAACACATAGTTAATCAGACTGTCATATCTTATAAAACTGTATTTGTTATACATGTCTTGATAGAATACATTCTGCCGCTATATTAGACAACATATCGCTTCGTCATACTATATTAATGGTTAGAAAATTCTATGGAAAGAAAGAAAAAAAAGTGAAAGAGAATAAAGAATCATTATAGTCTTCGTATACATTAATGATCAACTATACTTTTCTTTAATAATTTCCGATAGACATTTTTATTTTGTTATTTATAAATATTATTCAAAAAAAAAAGAAGACGTTCTACTTCGGAATTCTTTTACAATTCAACAGACTATAAAAGAAATTAATATAATTTAATAAAACCAAAATCTGATTTTATCTAATAAAAAATCTATTTAGAATCTTCGAAGTATTGCAACTCAAGTCAAAAGAAAATATATATTTTTCATTATACTATATACTTAACAATGTCATAACTGTGTTATCTAATATGATAAATAATGATTTTATCAGTAACAGAAAGTCATTTCTTGAAGAAACATTAAGATTAATTTTTCTCGATTCTACTTGATAGATATTCAGAATGATTAGTTCACATGGGAATCATCAGAAATACTGATAATATTTAAAAAAAAAATTGAATATGATTTTATTTATTTATGATCGATTCATTTTTCTTAACAGAAGATGATCCTGACAATACTGTATCAATAATGCTCGATGGAATTGAATCTCGTTTACATATAATTAACATCGATGTTGATCTTGTATGTATAAATCTTTATTTCAAAAACGAAACGAAAAAAAAAATAATTAATTCTTTAGAAAATAACTGGCGTTGGAGGTGATGCATGTGTTGTCGTATATTCGATAACTGATCGCCAATCCTTTCAAACAGCAATTCAATTAATAAAACATATTCGTGAAAAAGAACTAACCGATAATATATCAACAATAAAACGTTCTATACCAATTATTTTAGTTGGAAATAAATCTGATCTTGTACGTAAACGAGCTGTAACAAAAGAAAGTAAGTTTTATTTTTCTATGGTATGAATACAAAAAATTTTATTTCTTATTTTTTTTTCAAGCTGCTCGTCATGCAGCCTTTCGATATGATTGTAAATTTGTCGAAACATCAGCTGCAATTAACGATAAAGTTGATGATTTACTTGCTGGTACATTGAAACAAATACGTATAAATGAACAAAAACGTTTTGAACAACGACGTCGTTTAACTGTTACGAATGGTGCAATCGATATTACGGATGTTAATGCTGATAAATTATCTGATTCAGCTATACGAAAAAATTCAACCGTATATAATCGAAATTCTAAAAATGTTTTTTCCAAATTTTTAAATGTTTTCCGAAAAAAACCATCAAGATTACCAGCCGATGTGGAAAATTTAAATACAGATATTCGTTAAAAAGAAATTAACATTCGTATTACATGTTTATGTATATATCTATATATATCAAACAAGAGCAAAAGAAACAAATGTAATTTTTATTTATCTGTATTGTTTTATGCATTGAATAAGAAAAAAAATATTGAAGATTATCCTGCTATTAAATGACTAGTTTATACATGTTAAAGATTTTGTTAACTTGTAAAAGTAAATTACGATTGAATAAAAGAATTTTTGTCTTTTATATATTGTTCTTTCATTTGATTTAAATATATCTGATTAATTCTTTGCAATGTTTAAAAATAGGTCAGTTATCATGTTATATATTGTAGTTACTTGCCGTGTACAAAAAAAACAAAGTTCTCTTCTTTGATTATTTTTCTGAAAGAGAAAGGTATTTTCTTCAATTGGATACACATGAAAATATTGAGACCAGAAGTCATCCTTGTTATCTGAAACATATTGTAGATCGTAAGAGTCATTCATAAAAATAAGTGGCTAAGATATCGATGTAATTTGCGGAACGACCATCAGACCCTGAGGGTATGAGTCTTCTTTTGAACTATTATTACAGACTAACATCCGCTTTCATTGGATCGTGATAAACCGTTCATTATAGTTGCAATTCACTGAAATAACCAAGGAAGTTTTGTTTTTTTCAATTATTTCTGATTAAAATCAATTGAAAGCATATGATTATAACAGTAGAAAGTGTGCTATCTGCCAGTACATGAAAATTAGGCAATAATAGAAATTTATTTCAATAAATCGAGCCTATCCAGCCCCACTGGCTCCATCGCCTATGTGTTGAGAATTAATTCAAAATGAAATACGTTCACGGACATAGGAAGAGTATTTCTAGAAGAAAGTGTACAAACGAATATAATCATTGAAGCAAATATTTTTGCGGAGAAGATAAAACAAACTATTGACCATTATAAAAAATAAACTTAGATATTAAATGTATTCACGTCATTCAATCGAACGAAACAAAATTCAATGAACACAGTTATCGATTTAAAATGAAGCTAATACTATATTTTGTTTTTGATCTAGACGAAATCTATGTATGAAGTAACTGATTACAGTTGTTGAATGAATTGATAATGTTCGATACGGTAAAGTTGTTATGCATCTATAGAGCTCTTTTCGTAACTAATGTTACAATCTTTGTTTTGATTTCGATTCAAGATTTTTTTACGACAACCATTCATAGACTTCTATGAATACTTGCGCAATCACTTGTAGATTATTTGTGAATGATTGATTACTTGATGATTTTGATTGAATCGCTATATATTATTTAATTATGACAAATGAAATAACAAGTTAGTTACAATTTCTCTGTACTCCAATTCCATCTTGGCTTCGTGTTATATCATTTACATTTACGATTTCGAAAATATGGGAATGGTATGATACAACTATTCTGATATGGAAAGGAAACTCGCTAAGAAAGACAGGATTTCTACATATTTATCATCATGCCACAACATTTCTATTATTTATAATTATCATGGATTTTCCTGGTACAGAAAAGAGTGGTATGTTAATCAATGGTTTTGTTCATACACTGATGTACTATCATTTTGCTTTTCGTTTACTCAAATTCTTACGACCAATAATAACAACAACAATGCAAATTGTACAACTTGTCACAGTTATATACATATGGTGAATTATACCGAGTTCATGTCCAGCATATGAACGTTTTATTGAACGAATTTCATTTTTATTTTCACATAACTCAGTAGTTGTGGAAGTAGATTTCATCAAGAGGGAACAAACTGATTTCATTATTTTTTGAGTACATTTGTAAGAGTTAACTATAATATTTATTTAAAAATTCTTTGAACTATATTTGTAATATCTATATGAAAGAAAATACCGAAATCATTTTGAATAAATAAAGCTGATATAACATATAACAATGAAAGAAAAAGAGACATCCATTAGTTTCAAACACTAAGAAACTCGTTAATACTACGTTCGTGTCGTTCAAGAACAAGTCGACGAATATTGATTTGTTCGAAGACTTTTTTAGTTGGCCTATCTAATAATGGATTTGGATGATCAACATAAAATTTCTAAAAAAAAATAAAATATTAAGTTTATTTAATAGTTAAAATCTTACTTGAACTTCTTCAGCTCGCTCTTTCGTAACAAAGTGACTTGGGCAATGCTAAAATAAATAAATATTTATATAGAAAAATATCTTAGTTTATTATACTTCAACAGCATGTATCAAATGACTATCATTTTCACCATAAATTTCTTCAATTTTATCCCAATTTTGTTGCATATAATTCCATACTATTTCACAACCTTTTGGATTATGTGCTGCTAATGATTTAAATGCAGTAATATGATCTTGTTTTCGAACTTCATCCTATAATAAAATCATGTCGTATTATATTTCAAACATGAAAATCGCAATTACTTCATTCCATATATATTCAAGTGCTTGACGTTGAATATTTTCATCATCAAAACAAGTAAGTGCAATTAATAAACGAATACGTTCTTCTTGTATTTCAGATTCACGATAAAGCTAAAAGAAAAAAAATGATTAAATCTATCATTGTTTATTGGAATTATTACTAATTTAAGTTTGTCAAATATATCTTGATTTCCTGTTTTAGCAACAGTTAAATAAATTGCAGAACGAATATTTGGATTAATCGATTGATGATTTTGATTATTGCCAGCAAATAATTGTTCAAAACGTTTATGTGCCTCATCACGTGTTTTATTATGTCCATTAATACCCATTTGAGTTAATATTAAACCACGAAGCATAGCTGTTTGTGAACCTTCATTTGGTAAAGGATCCCATAATAATTTACCATATATATGTGATAGAAAATCACATACATATGTTTCAAAAAGTTTTTTTGTATTCTTAATTGAACCATAATCAAGTATAGAATTAAGATCATTTAATTGTTTTATGATTGATTTCCAAACAGTGAAATTATCTTCATGTTTATATGCTTGCCGAAGGAATTTTAAAAAATCAACATAACTAACATGATTAGAACGTGCTAATGCATATAAATCTGCTTGAATATTGAAACGATCTTGAGGAGAAAGAGTTTGATCTTGTATACCATGTGTTAATGCATCAAGCATAGATTGTGGATAATTAACACGATACACACCAACGCTAAAATCAATAGAAATAACATATTGCTTCTGTTACATCGTAATACTCTTATTCTAGTTTGACTGAAACTATGCTCGAGTCGTTCAACAGTTTCGGATTTGCATTTAAGAGAACTTTTGCCTATTGGATATAAGTTCCTAGATACCTCTACGTCTATCTTGTCATCAAAAACATACCTGAATAAATTTAATTTAATCCAATCTGTTTCTGGTATTTTTTCTAATAAAAATTCTTGTTTTTTAGTTCCATCCATAAATAATTGATGAACACTCTCATTTGGATTTGATTTTGTACAGATATTTATTGGAATTTTCCATTTAGGATTATCATCTATTGATCCATCAGCAAGAAATCGTGTTTGTTCAATTGTTAACAATCGATTATTTCCTTTTTGTTCTTGGGTTATCTTTTTGTTTTTCAAGAAAATCAAAATTAAGAGATAAAAAATCAATTTGTAAACATACGTTTAAAACTGGATAGCCCACTTGTTTTGTCCATGACGAAAGAATATCCGATAAATGAGATCGGTTCGCCGTTCGAGATAAATGTGACCAAAGATTTTCTGTTATTGTATTTTTATATGCATATTCAGCAAGATAATTAGCTAAACCTGTACGAAATGCTTCATCACCAATATACGAATGAAGAAAACGAATAACACTTGCACCTTAACAAATTAATCCTTTCAAAAGATGAATATTTTCAATTTAAAATCATACCTTTTTCATATGTAATATCATCGAATATTTCACTTATTTCACTTGGCCGCTTTATATCAATTTCAATAGGATGACTATTATGAAGAGCATCTGGAATCATACATGTTGGCAAATTATCAGCTACAAATTGTGTCCATATATCATATTCAGGATAAACATGATCAACAGCTAAAAATTGAATCCAAGCTGCAAAACGTAAAACAAAAGAAGAAGAAGAAAAAATACAAGACATAAAATATTGTATGAAATACTTATCTTCATTAAGCCATAGATCATTCCACCATTCCATTGTCTATATAAATGATAATTTTTTTGTAAGAAAATTAAAGAGAATAAAAAAATGACTTACAACTAAATTTCCAAACCATTGATGTGCTAATTCATGAGCAACAATAAGAGCAACTTCTTGTTTAGTTTCTTGAGTAGTATTATGAGTATCGACAAGTAAATATGTTTCATGATATGTTATTAAACTAAATATTTTAACAAAAATGCAAATTTTAAAATTATAGAATATTTAAATTACCCCCAATTTTCCATTGCACCTAAAAAGAAAACGATCAATTAAATAAAATAATCAATTTTTGTTATTTACCAGAACCAAAATCTGCAATAGCAACATTATCGACTTTACTTAATGGATATTTAATACCGAAATATTCAGCATAGAATGGAAGAATTTTAGCTGTAGTCTATAAAAAAAAGAAGAATTTAAAATAGATTTTAATCAAACAAAAAACTAACATGTAAAGCAAATAATCCTTGTTCTTTTTTGCCAACTGGTGTATAAACTCGAATTAATACATTATTTGTATCATAAGTTTCAACATAATCATAAGCTCCAATAACATAAGCAACTAAATATGTTGACATAATTGGTGATGTTTCAAATTCATAAGTACATGTATTATTTTCATCATCTTTTTGTGATTTAATTGGCTACGAAAGACAAAAAAAGATAATTCATCGTTGAAAAAGATTTGTTTTTTTCTATACCATGTTACTTAATGTTGTTAAATGTTTAGGTGCTCGAATAGTTATAGTAAAATTTGCTTTAAATGATGGTTCATCAAAACAAGGAAAAGCACGACGTGCATATGCAGGCTAGAAATAAACAAATTTCAAATGAAATCTTTGAGAGAAAATAAATCGTATGTACTTCAAATTGTGTACATGCACCAATTTTATTTTTATCTTTAGTTCGATAAAAACCATGAAGTTCATCTTCTATTGTTCCATTAAATTCAATATGAAGACGACCATTTCCAGACTAGAGAAAAAACAATGAAATTAATTTTTCAAAAATATGTATAGAATTTTTACATCGATTGGTTGTGAAAATCGTATAATTGCTAGTTCATATTCATCATTTAATTCAACAGATCCATTCAAAGAAGAAGTTGAATTATTTTGTTGATATTCAATTTTTGTTATATTTAAATCAACACTATTCAATATAATTTCATTTACAATTTCATTAATCTAAGTAATCAATAATTTCTTTTGAAATTTTCTATTTTTCGAATTCTCTTACTTGAACATCTATATCTACAATTCCTTGAAAAAGATATTGATCAAGTTGACTAACATCAAGATATAATTGATAATGTTTCGGTATAACAGTTGTGGGTAAGCGATTACTTAATTCACAAACTGATTTATCAGATGGAGTCGTCATGGAACTACTTGATATATCTAAATAATACAATTTGAATAAAATCGATTAATACAATTAGAAAAACATACGAATAAAAACGCAAAGAACGATAAGCCCAACTGAAATACAAGTCAGCCAGTTAAATCGTCCTCTAATGTTATCAAATAGTTTGCACATCATATTTCTTATCTTATTCTGTAAATGTGTAATCATTTCCTTTCTCTATTCATACAGTCATGCGAATAATACGCATACATATATATATACTTGCATACCGTCTATACTTAGAACGAAAACAATTTATTTCCAAAAGACAAAAATATAGTATGAATCTTATTCAATTGATTTTTTCTTTACGTTAGAAAATTTGTCGCTAACTTATAACAGACAGTTGTATTAATATACATATAAATAAAAAACTTGTTAGTATTATTATGATGAGTCATCTGGAATGAACTTTAAATTAATCAAAGTATAATTATGTATTTTATCATATAAGCATGTTACTTCATAATTAGTTTTAGTTGCAAAGAAAAAACAAGATTAATTTACATATATTCTATTAACTATGTAATGAATACATATCTATTTATTTTCTGTATATTCTAATTTCATTCAATAATCGATAGATAAAATTTCGGTCAAAAATATTAAATTATTAATGAACTGAAGTTAGTAAGAGAAAATCGTATATTATATAAAGAAATGATACATCGATGAATGTACAATTGACAGATTCGAATGACTTATATATAAAGATTCTCATCTCACTCATACTAATAAAATGATATTGTATTTTTTTTATAATATTATTAATATATACTTATTTTTGCTTATCATTTTATAGACCAATAAAAAATAAAATAATGTCTCTACAGTGCTTTTCAAATGCATAAAAACAACATGCTTTCGCACAATGACAGCAAGTGTTAAATTGTCAGTAGTAGACGAGCGCTCATCACTAGATTATATTTACTATTAAACATAGTACTCATACATGTCGAGTATTTTAAATGAAAAGTAAAGAAATACATTACAGATATGATAACCTAAGTAGAAAATAGCGTATATAAAGAATAAAATATTCAACAGATTTTTTATTGATAAAAGATGTGCGTCTACAATACACAACTTAGCTATACATTTGAACTTAAGAGCTGATACCGATGCTTAACCGGTATAGATATTAAAAATTAAATTGTAAAATTAACTACTTGGAACTCAATGAAAATGGTTTAGTCGTAATACGTTTTTAGAATACGAATAAATAAAATCATTATATATTTATGGTAGTAAGCAACATATACTCAAAGTAAATTTGATGCAAAGATAAGATGCGCTCACTGTAATTATAATATTTTACGTATTTGGCATTTTTTCCTCACGATAAACTATCTAAAACATTTCACAAATTAATCAGGCATACGATTATGTTGTTATAGTCTATGGCGGTGTTTTTAGTTGACATCCAGTTATATAACACTATTTTTTATTTTCCTAAATACTTGATTGATTAAGAAAGAGAAGCAACAACTATCTGGTCATTATTATGGGTGTAATAGTTCAAGCTCCAATTCACTTGAACTGATGCATCACTTTTCCCTCTTAGAACTGATATGAAACTATTACATTCCTATTCGAAATATTAATCAATTTTTTTTACTTTAATATATATGATTTACACCTATCCTATAATAGTTAATAAATTGTTTATTACAAACAATCATAGAGATTTGTTATTTTGATAAACCAAGTATACTTGTGAAATCTTATCCTTATGTAACTCTATAATCTATATTGTGAGTAGTTATAATAATAGAACGTATCATAAATCGTAACTATTTGATAAATTAATATATCGAACTTTTAGAAAATAATCAAGATGAATCAACATACTTTTTTATACTCAACAAATCTGATAGACTATCATGTTTTTATGACTTATATGTCGATTATAAACAGTCTATATAAGTTCAATTAAGTAATATTATCTTATTCAATTATTATTAGCCTTCGATACTATTAGAATCATTTGTCTGATGCATATATCTTATCAGTTAATATTATACAAACATTTGTATATGACTAGTACGCTGAGCTATCAATATTTTCAAATATTTCATATTGATAGAAATTCAAAAAAAATAAGTAAGACACTGAAAGAAGTAGTAGGTTTTTTAATTGAATTGCCATTATTTTCATGTATAGACGAACTTAGAATAATGATGTAATACATGCTGTTCCATACTCATTGACTGTAAGGACAATTTTCCATGAAGAATATTTTAGATGACAAAGTAATATAATAGTTACTGTAAAGGAATTAACATAAGAATTATTTCTCTAATGATCCAAAAGATATGAATATATGTTTTGTAGTTTCTAATTGATAATGAAAATGTCAATGACAAATATTTTTCGATCAAAATGTTTAAACAATCAAGTGATATATTGAAACTTTAATTTTAATATAGAATTCATTTTCATAATTCTTTCGATTTGTTTAAATATTTTTAAGAGAAAAAATAAAAGATTGAAAAGAAATTAAAAGAAAAAGAATAAATATAGAGAAGAATTAAGACGAAAAAGAAAAATTACAAGAAGCTTATTGACATAAAAATAAAGAATAAAATTTATAGTCATTGAAGATATATTTAACAGCGAAGGTAAAGTGTTCTGATAGTTTGATCGTTTGCGACAACAAGTGTTGGTTTACCATCGCTATTAATATTAATCATCGCTGCATACTCTGGTTCGTCAATGTTTTCAATAATTTTTTGCTCTATAAATGTTCCGTTACCTTCATTGAAAAAAATACTAATTTTATTGTCTTTACTATGTGAAAGAATAACATCCACTTTTTGGTCATTATTGAAATCGGCTATTTCTAAAGATAACAATTGATAATTACTGCGACAGCGAATTGGATCGGCGAATGTACCATTACCAAAACCGAAATGTATCTGAAAATCATAAGCGTATCCCACGATGAAGTCTATTTCATTGTCATCGTTTATATCAATAGCTTTAATGGAAACAGGCCTTTGGCCAAGCGAAATAGGCATTTGCTCGGTAAAATTTCCATTATTGGTATTTAAAATTACAAGCGTTCCATACCTTTGCCCAGTTTGTGTTGCAATGATATCAGGCGAAGCATCATTATTTACATCAATTACTTCCAGATTGGTTGGATTAAAAGTAGCGTCATACTCGATTTGTTTACTAAATACGCCATTACCATCATTCAAAAAAACGATAATATAGTTATACGAGTGAACGGCAATAAGATCAAGTTTATTGTCTTTATTAATATCATCTGCTTTCACGATAGATAGAATTGCTTCTGTTGGAATGATGATCGAATTGTTAAAATTACCATTGCCAGCATTATAAAAAACAGTGATGCCCGATGCATCGCTATCGGTAGCAATAATATCGAGCTTGCCATCATTATTAATATCACCTGCAGTTATACACGATGGTATGATTTCATTTGAAACAATTTTCGATTGAGTAAATGCTCCATTGTCAAGATTTAAGAATATTATAATAGTTTTTTCACCATAGTTTCCGACAATAATATCTAATTTGGTATCTTCATTAATATCAGCTAATAATACAAAGCTGGACGGACCACGTAAAGGCTTGAAACTTATTAGCACAGAATCTATCAAACATGAACCTAATACAAAAAACAATAATTTTAGATTATGCAGTGATTGTGAAGATGTAACTAATAAAAATAATGTTGACAGTCTTAATCAATTATCTATCCATTCTCAAATGCTCTTAATTTATGACATACAAGATTTCAAAAGCTTATGTACTATGAGTTATCAAGAGTGAACGACCGACTAATTTCTATTTTCATTCTAAGAGAGTTATACCGCTCGTTGTCGTCGTCGTTGTTGTTGTTGTTGTTGTTGCTGTTATCATTATTGTTGTTGTTGCTGTTGTTATCATTGTAGTTGTTGCTGTTCCTGTTGTTATTATTGCTGTTGCTTTTGTTGATAATGTTTTTTCTGTATCTCCACTTCTCTTTTTCATAATAATTATGGGAATAATAATAATTAGTATAATCAAAATAATGACCAGAATCGGTAATACAATCCGCATCCATTTTCTTGTTCGAATTTGTTCCCATCTAAAAATAATAAATACTTTTAATCATGAAACTCAGTTATGCTCTCATCCCATCCAATTTGTGTTTAATCTTAATACCGATATTTTATCATACTGTATTCTTATAAATATTTTATTAGTATTTTCATGATACATATATTCGTTTGTAAAAGCAAATTTCAATCGAAAAACACGATACTATCAATATATAATAATCAAAATGATAAAATACTTATGAGAAAAACAATATTTAAAAAATTGTCAATAGAAGAAGTGCTTTAATCAGACTAAGATCGAACTATTCGACTTTACTACATATAGAATTGAAAGTATACATACAATGTTCGTGATTGAGTTGTTGAACTTTGATCTATATTGATGCTACTTGATTGAGACTAAAATAATAAAAATTAAATTAAAATAAGCTCATATTATATTTTTAATAATTACATCACGAACACTTGTATTGTTGTAATGAATAGGTGATACTTCGTTCAACTTCACCATTTTGAAAAGATATACTTGCAAAAATATTTTTATTCCAAAGATTTTTACTAATCTAAAATAAAAGTTTGTCATAGTTTTACATGAAAAAAAGTATCTAAAACTATGATGAACTACTAATATCTTGATTATGTGAGACTTTCCATCAAAATAAGAAAAAGTACTTATAATAATAGAAATGTTATTTAAAATTTAACAATGTATTCTCAAGAGAAAACGAGAGGAAACAATAATACTTCTATAACTTTGAATGAGAAATCATTTCCTTGACTTATTGAATAGATATCAACTATTCAGAAAATCATCAAAATGCTTGTAGATGTTCTTCTACCTGGGCTGCGATTCGACCTATTTTTCCTATAAATCCTATATTTTTGACGAATCCTCTAATTTGTCCTATATTTCGACTGCTTTTCCTATTTTACCTATATTTTATCGAAAAACAGAGAAATATAACTGATTTTATAAAAATATGAGAAAATAAAAGATTATTCAAAGAGTATTAGCCGAATTTTACACCGACAAGCTAGTGAGTACTGAGAAAGTCAGTCTTTATACATTAAAAAAAAGATCGAATATATATATATATATATATATGCGCATGTAGAGACGCTGTCAATTAATACACGTAAGACGGCGATATCTATTGTACGTAATATTATTTGTATTTTCACATCTTCGACGAATTTGCTAAGAAATTATTTAATTAAATCTTCTACAGATCCAAAAGTCAAAAGAATAAAACTAATGTATAGAAAATAATCATATGTTCTGCGAACCTTTTTTCGCAGTTTCACGTATGTACAAATGTGCGTATTTTTGTGATAAGTTTTAGCAGATAGATGCAACATGTATAAAGGGAGTGATAAAAAAATCATCACTTTTTACTCACGCTAGAAATGTCATAATACGAAAGTCCCTATTACCTAGCTCACAAATCCGGTATCTATTCGTCTAAGTCTGATCCTTTTTTTTTTGGTGTTTCCCGAAGGGCGATACCTGGCTCTCAGTACTAGACTCAGGTACCCCTCATAGAAATCGCTGAAAAAAGGAGCAGATCTAGATAAGCGGATGTCAGAATCGTGATCCAGGTGACAAGGACTTTCCTATTATGACATTTCTAACGTGAGTAAAAATTCATGATTTTCGAACATCCTCTCTAACCCTTTGATTACGTGTCACATATATATATATGTGCTGACTACTACATTTTGATACATTTCTAAAAGTGCTTAACCCTTTCAGGACCGTGGCACATTTGTTGTACCACCTATCTGAAGGGAGACCCAGCCCTTTCAGAAATAATTTTTTTTTCTGAGATCGCCATCAAAGAGATAGTTTGTGAATGACACACCGATGTGAAAAAGATAAAAGCAAAATTGGTCCTGAAAGGGTTAAATATAACAAGAAAGTTTATTTTAGCATTTTGTATGATAAAAAAACCATTTTATTCTAAATAAAAATTCCTTAATCAAAGGGTTAAATAAGCATTTATTTATTCATCAGATTTAATTATGAGAAAAGTATTTGTTTGCTTTTTCGCTATTTATTTTTGAAAGTTTACGTTTTACTTCTTTTTTTGTTATTTACTGAAATGTGAATAAACTACATTATAATCGAAATTTCAAACGCCATTTGATTTATATGATTATTTTGATAGCAAAGAATTAAGCAACTGTAAGTAAAGTGTGATCGTTTGCTCTAATTCTATCAAAGGAAAAATATGGAGTAATAAAACTAACAAAACTATATGTTTTCACAAAAATAATACATACCTATATTTTTGCCATTTTTTATGGAAAATCCTATTTTTACACAAAAATAATCCTCTAAGGATTCCTATTTTTTTGAAAATTCGCAATCGGAGGCCAGTCTTCTACTTTTAAGAACATACTTACAAATATGAATCTTTCAAAGAGAATGTGGTTGATATATGAGAACAAATTACTTATCCCTATTTGTAATATTGTCTAGATGAAATAAATATTACAGCTGAGAAATACATGCGTGTTGCCTCTCCATCAAACATAAATTTACTTGATAAACAGGTGATCTTAGAGTTGACAGTATTGAACCTGAAAACTACGTGCCAAAAATCATGTTTCCTATAAAAAAGTTAAAAGACATTCGAAAAAGTGATCGATCATTTTTCTGTTGTGGTTCTCCCAGATATATCTTTATCAATACTTTTTTATGAACGATTTTGTACTTGTAGTTATCAAATTTCCTGAAAAAAAGTAGTGGAGCTATTGTGACCATTTATATGAAATTATTTCGATATTATTTATAGTCACAAAAAAAAAGATGAGACAAAAAATATTATATACAACATTTGAAAATAAGTTTTTAGATGTAATAAAAAAAAAGCAAATATTGTTGATCATGTATTAATGAACATGCATCATAAGTAATGTACACTCTGCTTCTAGTAAAACAACATATGAACGATGGATGATAGGAGATATATTTTACAGAAACATTCATATGAAATAGTCATTTATCAAGTCATTTTAGACAAGGAATGTGACTATTAAAGCTCGTGAGCTCGTGATAAATTTTTTTCAAATAAATTTGAACTGATATGGAACTGTCATATATCTGGTCATTATCTCTTATATTTGAAGTTATAGATGAGTTGATGGTTTAAAAAAACATAATATGAAAATAGTTAATAATATTTTATAACCAAACTACCATGCATTGACCAAGGATGTTTTTATATAAGACGCACTTGCAACAATCAAGATTAAAAGGACAAAGATTATATAGTCACATATATTTTAAATTATATTGATGAATCGAGCAGTCAATGTAGTAAAAATGACATATATTTTGTATATAAAAGAGAAAAAGAATAATTTGTGGCTGAAGATCTTCTATATGATTTGTTTTAATGATCAGTTTTTGCAAAAACTATTATTAATCGGCTATCTCGATATACAGCACACTCGTGTTGTTCTTCTTTTTATTCATTTTGCCAAAACTTCATGCTTTTTTTCAGTGATAATCAAAGAGCAAAAATTATGTAAATGGATAAAAATTTCTTTAAAACATATCAATATGCTACTCGCCTTTTGTTTTGAGAATCTACTTTTGAATCATTTAAAAAAAATATATATTTATTAAAGAAAAGTAATATAATTTTAGTATATTCAATTATTCATGCCGATAAATTAGCCATATGAAACTCTCAACCAAATCCAAACTCATAAGAGTATATGAATACTAGTCATAACATTCAATAGACTTGAAATCTATAATTCGACTAACATTAAAACAAAAGTGAACTGATATTATCATTGCCATATTAACATCCTATAAATTCTAAACAATTGAAATATATGTTCGTAATATCAATATTAAAAATAACAAACAATTATTTTTTTTTAAATGAAAATCTATTCACTCAATCAATCATCATATAAATCTCAGTCAACATGGAATTTTGTCATTCATGAGCATCAGTCGGCCCTTCCAATTCATCTTTGACTTATATGGTGTTGATAATTCATATAGATAGATTCGAACTCACATCCTTCCTCTTCCAAATAAATATCATTATAATTATTTGAAACTACCAAAGCCATTCAACTAAATATTCATATTAAAAATACTTACGAATTATCTCTTAAATAAATATCATTTAAATATAGAATGTACTTAGAAATCAATATGATAGGATTTCATCATCTGTGACTAAAATGACCATAAAGTAAATAATATATAGAATTATACAAATAAATTTTGACGAGAAAGAGAAAGAAATGAACAAACACAAATAACAATTGATGAGACAGACGAAATTTTGTATATCGTCGACATTTGTATCGTTTGCAAAGAAACAAAAAAAAACAATCATTGTCTTCTAAGGAAAACACATAGGCATAGATAATAAATGATCATTTTTGTTGTTCTCTGTACATATATCATTAGAACAAGACAAAGACGAAGAGAAGAATAAATCAATCATGCCTATAAATAATGATAAAACAAAAAGAAAAAGAAAAAAAAAATGTTATTCAATTCTAACGATGACTTACAACATCAAAGAATTTTTTTTTTCAAAATAGTTTTTTTTTCGAAAGAAAAAGAAAGTTTTTGTTACTATTATTCTGCTTACCTTAAGAAGAAGGTGCAGTTGTTGAACTGCTACCATTAGTAGTATTTGCCGTTGTTGAACCAACGCCATTTGTACCATTATTCCATTGTGCATAGGCTCCCCATGGATTACCAGCTGACATCATCATAGCAGCAGCAGCGGCGGCTTGTGCGGCAGCAGTTGAATCCGTTGACGATGAATTTGTTGTACTTGTATCAGATGTGGATGTTGCCGTCGAACCAGGCTATAATAGAATATGATTGTGTTTTCAATAACACCAATATAAATAATAAAATTATTACCTGTTTCATTTGTTGCATGATTTGATCAGCAACATCATTTTGTCCAATGGATCGATAATATTCAATCCATTGTTGACTATAATCGGGTTGTCCAGTAGTTGGATTTATTGCTATAATAAATATTTTTAACAAATAGAACTAATGATAAAGAAAGTAAATATATACAAACCAGGTGTAGTAGAAGTATTATTGTTAGTAGCTGTGGAATCTGTTGCTTTAGTTGTTGTTGTAGGTGTTGATGTACCAGAAGAAGTTGCTCCTGTCATACTTGCTTGCATCATATTATAATAACTCATTGATTGATAATAAGCTAACCAAGCTGGATCCATTTGTGACATTGCAGAAGCATCTGTAGCTGCCGATGAATTATTGTTCGTTGCATTAGTATCATAAGGATTCACTAGTAAAAAGGTAAAAGACATATATATATATATATATATTTATTTATTAAAAATAAAAAATTAATACTTGTAGGCCATTGTCCATAAGCACTAGCCCATTGACTATAAGGATCAAGTGCAGCAGCTGCTCCATTAGTATCATGTCCATATGGATCATTATTTCCACTCCATGAATCAGTTAGATTTGATCCAGCCAATGGTAAATTAAATTGTTGTTGAAATTGTGCTGGTGTTAACGTATCACCAGGACCACCAGGACTATTAATAATTTTATCATACATTAATTGTTGTGCTACAACGATTTGATCAGGTGTACCACGTAATTTAAATACTCTATCCGAAGAATTTCCAATTGCAGGTACATATGCTTTATCAAGTTCAACAAAAGCACCTGATTTTCGATTAATTTCTTTAATACTTTCACCACCTAAATTTATTTTTAAGATAAAAAATAAAATAAAATAAATCTATATACCTTTGCCAATTATAATTCCTGCTTTTTCATGAGGTGCATGATAAGTTGCTTCATTACATGGACCACTCATTGGTGCACTACCAGCCTAAAAATTATACTTTTCATTAAATTATAATTTAACAATGAAATATTTACTCGTGAACCATAATCAGTAAAAGTTGAATTCGTTGAATTTGTACTCGAACGATTTGGTAATGGTATACCACCTGATTTTGCTAATGAGTCAAGTATATATTGTTTAGCACGCTACAATAAAATAAAAAATTATCAATAATAATCTTCTTTTTGTCGAATCTCTATATTACTTCAACTTTATCAGCTTCTCCTGTCATTTTTAATGGTTTATGTTCAATTCCATCAATCTCAGATGTTTCTTGAGCAACATACATCTTAACACCAAATTCTTCCTAAAAGAAAATTTTTTTTATCAAATAAAAAAAATCGAAATGATTCTATCTACTTACGCATACTCGCTTAATATTTTCTCCACCTTTACCAATAACTAATCCACATTTAGCTGTTGGTAACATAACATCAATAGATTTTATATTTGTTCCACCCATAGAATATGGATTAATACCAAGTGGACCACCTTCAGCCATTTTACCTTTTGCAATTATATCATCCATAACACGTCTAGCACGATCAATAGCTTCTCTTGATCCACATAAATTTGCTAAACGATCAGGTGGATTTGGACCACCAGGTACAGGTTCAGGTCGTGTTTGACATATTTGAACTTTACAACCACTTTCAGCTTGAAGTCGTATTATTTGTTCTCCACCTTTACCAATAATTAAACCAACAAATTTATCTGGAATTTTATAATCTTCTTGAAATGTATTTTGATTTGATAATGGTAATAATGATGAATCAGTAGATGATGATTTAACACCTAATTGAGAATTAATTTGTTGTGCAACAAGCTGTGCTCGTAAAACTGGTGTAGGTATATCAGACGATTGTGTTGGAGAAGTTATTGCTGGACGTTTATTAAAAGAATCATCTTCACTATTTGGTCGTTTTAATGATGTATTTCCAGATACGTTTGGTGCTGATGCACTTAATTTTTGTGCTATTTGTTTAGCACGTGCAACAGCATCTTGAAAAGATGAAGAATTATTTATCATATTTTTATATGATTTTTTTGTTTGAATAATGCTTGTTACAAACTATTCATTGTGTGTATGTCTGTATGTGTCTATCAGCCATTGTCGTTTTTTTTTCAAAATGCATTAATGCATAGAAAAGAAATAATCGAATGAAAGAGGATTGTTACTATGGTGATAGAAACAACCAATGGAGAATAGTGACATGAGACAAGCATGAATTTAATGTGTAACGTATCTTCTGATGTCTTGAAACTAAATCTACAGGTGTTTATTTTATAAAACTTAATTTTTTAGAGTATATATATGTATATTTGGAATGTAATAAGAAGAAAATGAGTAGTGGAGATACCGTTCGTGATCAATTTTCTGCCTTACAAAGACAACAAAAAGAACGTCTTAATCAATTACAAGAAAAATCAACAAAGAAAAAAGTGCCAACAATTGATGTTAGTCAAAGATTTTGATTTTATTTGATTTGTTTTTTATTTAAAATATTTAGGCAAGTAATTCAATGAATTTTGAAGTTGATTCTGGTCCATTTCCACATGAAGAAGTGCGTAATTTTCTTTTTCATTACTTTCAAATGAACGATTTATTTAGAATAATAATGTCATTGCATCTATTATCGCTGTTCAACAAGAAAATCAAAGTGAACAACTTCGAGTAAGAAAAATAATATGAACTGATTAAAATGATATTATTTATTGTAAAGGAATTACGTGATGAAAATGGTCGTCTACGAAAACTTCTAGCTGAAAAAGATTATGAAATTGATTATTTACGTCGTATACAAGAAGAAGAACGTCAAGCATTCACAGGTAAAGTAAGTGTTGATTAGAAATTTTTGATTTAATTATGAAGACATTTTTTCTGTTTAGGTCCTAATGCAATTGGTGGCGATGCGATAGCAACGAAAGTTGTTGATTTATCAAAAAAGAATAGAGAATTATCTGCTGAATTAGAAAGTGAACGAGCAAAATTAAAAAAATTATCAATTAAATGTAAAGAATTAGAATTAATGGTAACTATTAGCGAAGCAAAATATTCTGAATTATCTTATTTTTCTTTTTAGACTAAAAATGCCAATGTCGATGTACGACAATCTTCAGCTCCTGTTGATGAAGTAAATATAAATTAATTATAAAATTCGAATTACTTTAAAATTTTTTTTTGCTAGAATAAAACAGAAAAAGAAATGAAAGAGTTACGTGATAAACTAAAAGATTTACAAGCTCGTCATACAGAAGCTAAATCTCAACTTGATATTTCAAAACAAGAACTAAAAAAAACTCAAAAGGTATTATTTCATTATATATATATGGAGAAAAACAAATTGTCTCGATCTCTATTTTAGGCATTAGAAAAAGAAGTTGGTGATACAGTCAATATTCAAGCAATATTAAATGGTACAAGTAATTGGCGTGGTCGTCAACAACAAATAATAGCTTTACAAGAAAAAGTATTTTGTACAAATAAAATCGTTTAAATTTAATTTTCTATTATAGTTAAATGAATTCAAAGCACGAGCAACTCGAAGTTCAAGTCCTAGTTTAAATGAAGATTGGGATGGTAATTTATTAGGATCAAAATATGATGAAACATCATCATCAAGTGCTCAACAACGTCATCGTGATGAAATACGTCGTATGGAACGCGAGCGAAAAGATGTACTTGAACAACAAAAACAAGAACTTCAAACATTACGTACTGAACATCAGACATTAAAAGATAAATTTGAACAATCAAAAACTCGTAATACAGTTTTATCGAATGAAGTTAAAACATTACGTGAACAATTGAAAGCATCATTAGAAAAAAGTAAACATGATGATGAACTTGTTGATGTATTACTTAAACAACAACAACAAATGAAAACAACACAAGAACAAATACAAAAAGATCTTGATGTTAAATCAAAAATTACTACAGAAGTCGAACAAACAAATAAACTTGATCAAATGAAACAAGCAAATATGGTTAAACAATTACAATTAATTGTTGATCAAAAAGAGATGAAAATTCGTGAACTTGAAATGCATTTAGATGAAAATAGAATAAAAGTATGATATCTCTTATAAGATATACCGATAAAAAATCTTTAATTTTTATTTAAGTATGAAAGAGACAATAGTGATGCACGTTTATCAAATGGTAAACTTAATGATTCACTTGCATTCGTTAATATTACTAGCCGACATACTCCAGTACAAAGTGTTACTGTAGCACCTATGCAATTAACTGCATTAAAACAATCGTCAACAACAGATGCAGTTCTGAGTCGTTTAGAAAAAAGTGGATTTACGACTTCTTTAAATAATCGACCATCAAGTGCAGTTAATATCAAACGATCTTCAGTAAAATAACTAAAAATTATATATATATTTTTATTCATTTTCAACATTTTCTAAGGATGATAAAGATCTTCAATGTATGAATGCTGCATTAGAAGTTGAACGAAGTCGTCTTGTTGAATTTATTCAAACATTACAAAAACGTCTTGATACTTCTAATGCACATCATGTTGAACAAGAAAATAAACTGATTGAACAACGTAAAATGAATGTTCGTCTAGAAAAAGAAATGGAAAAAATTAAACTTGATTTAAATAATGTTAAAAATCGAACAGGTAAATTCGATACATGTTATTTTCGTTTAAAAAATTATACATAAAAACTTTATTTTCTATAGTTAAAGGACGTGGAGCAGTTCCATTATCAAAATCATCATCAACACAGTCGAATAATCATGAAACAATTGAAGAACTTGAAATGCGTTTAACACTTAAAACAGATGAAAATGATGCACTTAAAAATGCACTTAAATCAATGTTAGATGCAAAAGAAGAAGATTTAAAATTATATAATGAAACAATACAATCAGTTAAAGATATTTTTTTACAAGGAATTCAACATTATAAACCTTTACAAACTACAACAGACTAAATATAAAGATTTTTTAAACATAATTTTTTGGTTTTATTCGTACTTGGTACGAGTTGTTTTACAACAGATATAAATGTGTGTACTAAAAAAGTTTTTAAATAAAAATGTACGTCTATGCGTGTGCAAATAAAACGAAAAATGGCATTACATATGTCGCGGATGAATTGATAATGGCAGCGATCAGTTTTTTAAAATTGAAATATTGAAGAATTTCATAGCTGTAAACGAACCATGTTTTTGATCCATTTTAACTTCCGACTAGTAATGTGAAATGCCAAGTATCAAGTGAACAAATCATCTATGACCTAACCTCGATCATATCTCAAGAGTTAAGAACCATAAAAACAAATGCTTTCAAAAAATTTCTAGTCTTACTAATGTCAATCCACAGCTAAGAAATGCAGTTGAAACTGTTAAATGACCTGGATACAACGTCTCTGATGTCGTTTACTTATGATCAGTAAATATCAAAGTTATACTGCTGACGAACAGATGACTGATACTAAACGTATCAACAATATAGTTTATGTTACATTGTCATTCACATATACATGTATTTTTTTCTTTCTTCTATCAGATAACTTATATAATACAAATACATGTGTTCATTTCGTTTTCTTTAGTGCTTGAAATTTTCCACGTGTTCTCTTCTATCATGTTTCTTTTCGTAATTCATTCGATTTATTCTAGGCTCGTTCTCTCTATTCTCTTTCTCGTAGAGAAGAGTCCAGTAAACATAAATTGTTTGCTTCCTTGCTTGCTTGTTATGTCCGCAGGGTCAAAAAAACATCGAAGACCAATTTTTCAGAAAAGACATCTCTAAAGGTATTTCGATGCGGGAAGTTCAAATTTGATGTTACTTTTTTAAAATTCTTTAGAAAGAAAATGTTTTAGACAAAGGATCATTTTTTTACAAAAAAACTTTTTTTTCATATAAAATTTAACGAAATGGTTTTTGAGGACGGGGAACACGAATCTGATGTTAGTGTTTGCAAGTTATATAAGCAAAAGGTCCCGTAGCATTGTAGAACATCATTTCTACAAGAAAGAGCTAAGCGCATCCTTAGACGAGCGTTACTTGTATATATAGAGCCTATTTAGAAAAGAAAGCGGGGTATTTTTTTTGAACGATTAGATCATCCATTCGATCGATTTTTGTCTGTTGAAAAATGTCACAAGCATGAAACAATCTAGTTGATGAAACAAGACGTATGCGACGAATTCTATTTGTAAGACCTACAGGTGTTGGAAAATCTACTTTAATTAATATGTTAATCAATAATAATGTAAATGAAGATTCGAAAGCATGTCCGACTAGAATTGGTGATACTTCTCAAGGACACACATCATTATTTGTTGCATATTATGATTTGTCAAATAACGCCTACGCTGATTCTATAGGACTTGCTCACAACCGTTTTAAACCTGAACATGTTATGCATTCATTAAAGTCGATTCTAAAAAATTCTTCTGTTGGTTACAATAAAGTTTATATATGTATTCAATATGGTCGCATATAATCTGATACACGACGTTATATTGATTTGCTAACTACTATATTTGGTGATAGTGTATTAAAATGGTGTTCAATTATATTTATCTACTGTAATGATCAAAAGATGACAAAAGAAAATTATATATCAAAAAATAGTCAAGATCAAATGGAATTGAAATTATCAATCAAGTACAAACTATTATATTTGGTGATAATATGACGGATCAACCCAGGTCGATGATTTCTGAAGCAGCATTCCATGAGTTTCTGGTGAAAGTCCTCAGGAAGCTCACCGTTTTTTGCAGGAACTCTGCCGGAAAATACCATGAATTCGACCTCGGAATCAGTTACGGATGAAACCAAACAAATCCGGTCACCGGGAATACTGCTTCCATGAAATCTGCAAAATACCACGGAACTGACCGTTTCCATGCTGGATTGTTCGACCTGGAAAGATCGAGAAATGGAAGCCGTTTAAAAAAAACAAAGACTAGATTTTCTTAACAAAGGAAGATATGACTGATCACAATCTGCCTGTAATAACACAATGTAATCACATATTCCATAAAGTTTGTTTGGTGCGATGCGTTGAAGAAACACATAACAGGAATTGTCCAAAATGTCGTACAAATTTCAGTAATGCTCAAGAGACTTTCTGCACTATTTTAACAAATGATAGTTAGAGTACGAAATACTTTTTTGAAAAGAAGACTTTTTTGTATTAATATTTCAGCATATTATATAAATAAACTTGAAACAAAAAAACAGCAGATCTTACAATCGAAAATGCTCATTAGTACTTGAACTCGTTTGTTTAGAAGTATTTTACAATCACCCATTAATTGTTTATCTTCGAGGAATATTGAAATTAATAAATATATTTGAATTAAAGTTGTTAGATAAAACTGACCAAACAACACAATTAATCATGTTGAACTGATTGGGAACCATTCGATTGTTACAGGATGTGGGTGTGGGTGGGTTTGGTTGTGTGGTTGTCAGTATGCGAGTATGAGTGTGGGTATGGGTATCTATCATCTTTTAACCCACACCGGCATATCGGCACCCACATCCCCAAGAGAACGATGGATCGTAGTTATTGAAGCAGTAAAAGTGATTCTCTGGATTTGCGTAGGTTTACTGTTTTTGATAATAGATCTTATTTAGTTTATGAGAATGACAGTCTGTTTTGAAGAATAAAGAATGATTCTTACGCGTGCTCTTTATTCATTAATAGTCAAGTCTATCAATCATTTTACTTTAACAGAAATAATTCGAGAAAAAATCATGATTTTATTAGTTTTCAAGTTAAAAAAGAAAAATGATTGAATACATGCAATAACATTTGACGTCAATAGAGAAATGTCTTTAAAATATAGTTATAACAGCAAATTTTAAAACACAATCCCTTTGACGTTCTCGCGATTAGGTGTTCAACGTTATCTATAAAGATAATAGTTCTTTCTCAGGTATGTAGGCCTTACTAATACTCTTGCTTCTTTCATAAATATTACTGATATAAACAACGTTTTCCGTAGTGAAACCATGATTAAAAGTACATCAATAAGAGCATCTTTAAATTACTATCGAACTAAGTCTATTTATGTTGCGCTGTATGTATAAAAAACATCTAAAATTTGTCAGAGGTTCCTGAATTTTTGAACCGGAATTCAGATCAGCCAAAGATGTCTATCGGAAGCCCAAACCAATCTACTTTATTTAGTAAATTTATGCTCAAAACCGAATAATCCAAAGTGAAATATATAATTCATTTTGTAAAAAGAATCTGATGAAAATCAGCTTGAAAAGTATAAGTTTTAGCCCTGAATTAGAAATTTATGTTTTACCAATCTCTACTTCAGTGATAAATCTACGATTCGTGAAGGACATAACACAAGTTTAGGCAGAACTAAGGCTTTGCGAGCCAAATATGATAGTGTAAACTTGTTCTTTAAGCGTTTTCTTTAGAAAGATCCGATAGATTTTCTTGAAACAAAGAGAGACTCACTGATGAAATTGCCAAGCCCGTAAACTAGCTTTGTGGGTGTGGGTCTGGGGTTTATCCTCGTCGGATAGCAACTTTAAGTACTAAACTTCCTAAATTTAAATCGAATTTCACCATTGGATAAGCCCTCTTAGCATAGTAGAAACATATGTCGTGGTAGCTTATCATGCCCATACCCAGACCTACGCCCACACCCACCCTAGTTGAGCTTTTTAGATAATTTTGTTTTTCAGCATTGTAATCAATTGTTGTATGCTCATATGTTGATTTTATTGTCAGTTGTTAATGTAATGTCGTAAAATATAAACGTTTCTCTTCTAGAACGCAATATTAGCATTATTAGTGAAGCTGTAATATAGACATTTAATTGTTCAAAGAATTAATTCTTTGATCACAGTTGCTCTTTCAAGGATGCATCCCAAAATTTTATTTCGATGGCTATATAATAAAGTATGTAATTATAATCTTTTCATGCTCGAAGATGATGAGTATATTGATGACGATGATGAACCAGAAGAACCAACAACTGTTCTTAAAAAGCAAAAATATACAACCTGGTTGTATATTCTTTTTCTCATGGGTAAGTAAAGTGTGGAAGTGAGTATTATGTCGGTATCATACATACCTTCACTAGAGTTCATGATTTTTTGGAGATAGAGCCGCATGCTAATTATACTCATACTATTGTCAACAAAACCTTTTTATCTTGTTACTTGATAGTGACTCTACTAATACAAATTGCTTGTTTTTTACTTATCTATATTGTTAACTAATAGATTTCGTACTTCTACTCATCCACACATTCTCAAAAGTGAAATATAGATTTCATAAATATTAAAAATTAGTCAATGAATGCGTACAAGATAATAGATATTTAGTTATTGAAACTATGAAATCTTAGTTCTAATTAATAAATTCTGTCGAAAGTGGCAGATAGATTTTATTTGCTTTTGTAAATGAATCTCACTGTTATGTTATTCTTTATACTGTATTATCCTATATTTGTGTAGTTGAAGTAAATTTAAAAACAATTGTTTATCGAAAGATTCGAAGAAAAAACAATTCTATTGATATTTATGTTTCTTTATTTGTTTTCAGTGTCTCTATATATTCTTTTTTACATCGCTTTAATCAAGCCACAACTTCGAACGATCACTAAGCCATACATTACTACTGATATTTTCAATCAACTGTATGTTAAATATCCAGAAACTCTTAAATGCACCTGTTCGAACGTAACATTACCGTATGAAACTTTTGTTTCGCATAAAATCACATTTCATCCGGTTTGTTCGAGTATTTTCATTACTGAAAAATGGATTAAAGAATTGTATTTCTCAAATGCAAGTCAATATGGACCGTCGGATTTTCGAACAATAGCTAATTCTCAGGTTAGTCAATTTTATTTTCAAAACACCGATTTAATTACAAATAAAAATCATATCTATAAAGATAAAAGATCAGTCTTGATTATTGATCTATATTAAGTATAAAAACTATTTTCTTAATAAAATCATGTTTTTCTATTGATATCAATGAACCGAATTGAATCATCTCACGGAGTTTCGAGTAATGAATGATTAACAAATCTTGGAATCTTAATCTGATTAATACTTATTCAATTAGCATCTATATCATTGGTATTCATCGTAACGTAACTACACATGTTTTAGAATAATGTTTCAGAATTATTCTAAAAAAAGTAGTACGTTACCTTTCGGAATAAAGGAGTAGCAAATATTGTAGAATCCTACGATACTATGCATGATCGAGAAATTTCTGGAATATTCTGCAATTTTCATAAAAAACAGTATATACGACAGGATGTAGGTATGACTGAAGAAAAGACATTCGCATTATACAATCAATCTAGCAAAACATATTTAAGGGACTGAGAAGATTAATCTGTAAGATTATTTGAAATTGAGCTATTTTGTTTATGAATTATCTCGCGATGATTAATGTTTAGAGCAGAATAGAAATTACCAGAATTTCTAATATGATAATGATATATCCACTTAATCTATCGTAAATAATATGTTCAAAGTTGATTACTTTAATTGATTTTCTTTTTCAGTTTCAACTTCTGGCCAAATTTTGTTTACTCTCTGATCAAATAGTTCAGCAGAATCGTATTGATATTGACAAGAATGAATTTGTTACTATTAATCTTCTTTCTGAAGAACAATTTCATATACAAGTCAATGCTACCATTGAATCTTTTAAGAATAACGCATCTCTTCGAATTATTTCGTTCTTGAACTATTTTAGAACGAATACTCGAGCAGATTACTATACTTCAGCTCTCAATACAAACTTATTAATCACAGCTATGCCCGTGGATAGTCGCGATATAAAACTGCAGCGCAACCCAATAACAGAGTGAGTAGCGGATTCGAATATTTCCTATTGATGTATATTGATGAAACTGTACTTGATTCAAACTTCAGTTCTGCATCTAGTGGTGATATTAACGAAAAGGAAGAGAAAGGAATCATCAACAAAACAGTGAAGAGGACACTGGGGATAAAGCTGAATACATTGGACTTTTTTTAAGGGTGTTGGTGTGGATGTGAGGGCATTTCTTATCTTCATACTCACATCCACACTCACCTTGCTCTTAGCTGACTAGTAAATAAGATTAGCAACTATCTTCGATATACTCTACATCGTGCTTCTATAGTACAGAATTTTTTGTTGAGATAACATTTGTTTTCTTCTTCGTTATTCACATTTCATATCATGTATATTACACTCTACAGACCAGTAGCATTCTTCATTATTTCGGATAAATTGACGTTCACATTATTGTCTATCAACAAGTTGGAAAAGTAAAATAGAGTGAATCTCTGTATAAAGTGTTTTGGTTACATAGAAACAACTGAAAATTCTTAGATTCTTCATTTTTGAGACTTCAATTTTTGAGAAAAGAATCAAAAATCATTGGAAACAAGTAACTTATAGTCAGCAATTGCATACTATGTAATGAAGCGTTTCTAAGGTAGTTTATAATTTGATTTGAATATCAATCATAACTATATAATGAAATCATTTGAAAATATCATCATTGAGAAAAATCAACGAAAAAATAATGTTACAATTTTACTTAAGATATCAACAAAAAATATTCAAATCTTTTATTAACTTTATCTATGTATATAATGTATTATTTAAATATCTTTAGTAAAGTTGAGGGACCTTTGGCCAAGACTTGTGAACAAGATAATTTAATTGTTAACACTACTTTCACTTCATGGTCAGACGGATTAAGCATTACTCCTAAAAGACAAAAGCTTGAGTATTGGGCCGATGCTCCATTTGTCATTGGATTTTTTGCTGGATGTACTCCTCTTGAAGGTCTTCTTGTGAGCACTCTCGACTGTTTATATGATATAAAATGCGTTCAGATATTGGCTGATTATTTTCCAACACTTAATCGAGTATGTATAATGTTATTTTATTTCAACTACATATTATTTTTGCTTAGTTGAATATACCCTTGATGGATTCTATTCTCCTTCCACCAAATCAAAATAAATCTGTGTATGATCATTTACTTACGCTTTTCATTGATGAATGGTCAATACATATAAATTATTCGAAATACTATGATGAGTGTGCTCCTACATCTTGCACATATACTATAATTGATCGAATTAATTTTTCTTCTGCATTTACTCTTCTTATCAGTATCTATGGTGGCCTCATTATTATACTTCGTTTGATTACACCATTCTTAGTCAATATGTCAATGAAATTCAATTGTTGTTCAAGAAATAGAGGTGTTCATTTGTGTATGTTTTCAATAGAATTAAAATAGTCTTATCTCTAATGTAATTTCTATCTATCATTTGTAGTGTCTTATAAGATATCTTTAAAACGATTAGGTCAATCAGTGAAACGGTTAAACTTGTTTAAGATGGCTGATGATCGAACAGAAAACAGCATTAAACAACAGAAGATTACCACATATGTTTATTTGATTTTATTAACAGGTACAGTTATTTTATTCTATATATATTTGCCATTGTATAAGATCGAAATAAGTTGATTCGTTAAAAGCATCTAGGTACCATGTTATCGAATGATGAATAGAATATTTTCATTCACATTCATCCTCATCTTAGTTGAAATATATATTTATTCAATTATAAATTCTTTCACTAAGTTTAGCCAGTCTTAGACAAGATTGTACTATTGAAAGTATATTTGTATGAAAACATCATTTTCTTATTTTTATTTCAACAGGCTCACTTCTGATTCTCATTATCTTTACATCTCTAAGTACTCAAATAGTTACAATAACTGAATCAAATCCATCTTTAATAACTTATGATAAATTACAAGCTATGTATCCGAACACACTCAAATGTCCTTGTTCTAATACAGTTATACGTTATGATAAGTTTATGTCATTGTCTCCAATTTTACATCAAGTATGCTCCAGTGGTTTTATCCATGAAGATTTTCTTTCAGTAATGAAACAAAAGGTACCAACTTTAGGCACTAAGAGTGATTGGACTAATCGAGCATTCTCACATTTTGAGTTGTTGATGAACTTTTGTCGACTAGCTAATAAGACTATCAAGGCCGCCGTTGATCGTTTTATTATGCGATCCATCGTTATTTCGAACATGCTTAATGAAAATGATTTTAATACACAAATAAACGTAACTCTCGATCAATTTTATCAATCGACAGTTGCCGATTTTCGTTTTGCAGTTGACATACAACGTCTTTTTATGCAAATTGATCAGCCTTATACAGGAAAAGGATCAATACGGTCCAGCAACACTGTTGAAGATCTAATCATAAAGGAAAATATAGCACATTCAGTAAACAATCAAAAACTATCACAGGTTATATTATTTTTTCAATAGATAAAACGTTTCTTTTATATCCTACTAGCAATACTATATTATACTAGTGAATAAATGAGATATTGAAAAATATGATTGTGGGAGTTTCTTTGCTAGTCATAGAATAAACTGCTATGTACATAATGTTACTATGTTTTATGAACATTAATGATTTGAAGTAAATGAAAACAAGGAGAAAATACTGAATTAGAAGAGGATCATCTTGAGGGCGGGTGGGTGTGTGTGTGAGTGTGAACATTATATTAGCCTTACTCTGACACCCACACCCTCCATTGTTATGACAATTTTTATAAACTTTTGTTTTTGACAGAAAAAGACCTTCGGACAGTTGTTTTCTTTCGAAAAGATTTTCGACTATGAAAAATGAAATATAAGTTCTCATATTTGCCTAATGAAAAAATAATTCTTTCTTTCGTTTCTAGGTATCATTTCTTTTCACTGAAATTTATGATACAAATTTGACATGGATCACTTGTGGTTGTGCTACTGATATTCATTGTCAAAGTTCGGCTATTATTCTTTATGACAGAAGGTTTGAAGAGGACTTTTATATAATACCAGGCATAGTTGAAGGTTGTTCTGTTATTAATTCACTTCTTTACTCCACACTTCAATGTTTATATTCGGACTCGGATTGTTTTCCAATTCTATTCGGTTTTCTACATTCTGGGGCTCCTGTTGATACTCCTCCTTTGATTTATAATCCAACATTGAGCAAATATCCTCCAAAGACTTTAGTTTTAGAAATAGTTAAGAAATTAATGATAGAACAGTGGAATCCGTTATATACATATGAAAATTTTTATAATTCGTGTGCACCAAGTTATTGCAGTTATTCAAAGAACATTCGCACAAAAAACACTATGGAGGTAATAATAACACTGGTATCTTTAATTGGGGGTCTTACAGTTGCATTACGTCTCATTACACCTCAATTGGTCAAATTTATCTATTGGCTATTGATATTGATCAAGGAAAAAAAAGAAAAAAAATCTAAACAAGGTAACGATTATAGATCAAATATATTTAAAAAAAAATTCATTCATCATAAAATTATTTTGAATGCAATTTATATAAGAAAAAAAGAATAAAGGTGACTTCTCTGCAGTCTTAAATAACATCTACAATTGATAATCAGATTTACTGATAAAAATGTATGAAAATGAGTTTGAGAGTGCAGATGTAGATGAATATCCGTATCGATCCTAAAGATGGTGTGGATTCATTTGTCTTGTCTTTACACTATTGCATCTACATCTGCACCCTTAGATGAACTAAACAATCTCATACTAATACTGTCATCTACTTAAAGATAATCGAAAATATATGAAAAATATTTGTTCTTTTCTTCATAGTTCGTCCAAAATTATTCGTCAGCTTGAAGATGAAACTACGAAATACAACTATGCTTCTGCACAAAACTTTGATGAATTTAAATCTATTTACTGTGCGAGATTTTAGCAGTAGTATTGATCGAATGGCAGCTAAGCGTCTTGGTCAATGGACCACCCGTCTTTATATTATTTTGCTCATTATTGGTCTTAGTATTCCTGCTTTATATGCTATTATTCAATCTCAAACTTTGACAAAAACATATGTGAAACCATCTTTTAAATTATACGAAAAGCTTCAACGTGATCATGAAAATGCACTGGAATGTCCATGTTCATCTATCGCAACAGCATACAATGAATTTGTTAAAATTGATGCACGATTTCATGAAGTAAGTAAAAGCAGATCATATCTAATGAAGAAATCAAAATAGCATAATAGTTTTGTAATAATTGTAAAATTCTTTAATAATATCTAAAATCAATTCTAGATATGCTCGAGTCCATTCGCTTCGAATCAATGGTACATTAATCTCACAGCTGGTCTTGTTTCTAATCTCTCTATCTATGATCAAAGAGACTATCGTCGATTTTTTTCTGCTCATTTACAATTTCTTCAAGGATTATGTAATATTTCAAATGAGTCCATATCTAATACAATCGATCAATTTCTTTCTTCATTATTAATTACTACTCAACTTCTACCAAAGAGGGATTTTCATGCACGTGTCAACTCCCAGATGGAACTCAGCAAATCGAATGCGCCTACAGCACTCGGTCATTTTCTCTTCTTAATTCGGAATATAAATCATGGAAATGCCATTATATCAAAGTATGGAACAAATTTTCAGTATATTCCTGATTATGAATACCGTCGTTGGACTGGTTTTGAATACCTTTGTGCGACTGATTTATATACTAAAGCTATAATCTATGATGATGAATGTTCTTGTGGATTATCTTCATTGTGTACTACTCAAGCAACTTTTATTAAAAGCAATGCTTCTAAAAAAATTCCGATTCAAGGTTTAAAAATGGGTTGTACACCAAGTGAATCATTTCGTGCTTCAACACTCGAATGTTTTTATAATCAATCATGTCTTGATCTTATTCAACAATATACAAATTACAAAGCTCATATAAATCCTATCATTCCATCCAACAAGAGTCAATTTTCTATTAATACTACAATGGCTGAACTTATCGATCATCTATTTATTGAAGAATGGGGAACAACTATAAATTATACAACTTATTTTGAAAAATGTTCACCCCTATCTTGTTCCTATACCTATATTCAACGATTTAATATATTCTATATAATCACTCTTCTGCTTAGTTTTCAAGGTGGTCTGACCATTCTTCTCAAATGGATATGTCCTAAACTAGTTTATGGTCTAGCCAAAATATATAATTATCGAAAGAGACAAACAAATATTATTCAATCTTCATGTTCTCATGGAATATCGACTATTAACATAACTACTACAAATGTTTATAATGCCGATATAGATCCAAAGCCAATACCAACAAATAGAACATTACGGTATGTGTGTTTTATATTGATTTGATCTATAATAGAAATGACGATAGTTACTTTTGTAAACATGTAATCAAATGTTTTATTTATAAGTTGATCATTTTCGATGTTATCCACAATCTGAGTTATAGCGAACGTAGATAAAGTATTTAGTGGTTTCTTTTCAAAGAACAGTTACTTTGTATACGCGGCATAATTCAGTTTGTAAATAATATCAAAAAATGATCTCACACGTAAAGTTATAGTCAGAATATTTGATTAAGTGTGTCAAACTATTCAATAGTAAAATGAGTCTAGAAAAATAATTCAGAGTAAATATTCTATCACTAATTTATGATTAATACCTTTTTTTCCTTAGAACAACGTTGATCTCAAAATTCCAATGCTCTTATAAAGTTATATCAGTGTGTATACTACTGATGTTTATCGTAATTGGTCTTTTTATATTTTCTATTTATATCAGTCGACAAGGTAAGATTTAAATTGAGAGTGTGGGTATGGGATGGTTGTGGGTAGTTATAGAGAAGTCTTCTCAAACACATCTACACCCTTGAACATGGATTAAATATTTTTTTTATCAGCTCCCTTGGCAAGCACGACAATCAGTGTCAGCATAAACACAACGACAATGCCAACAACTTCGACTATGAAAAGTTAGTAAACCAAAATTATTTTTCTTTTCTTCTATGATCGCTATGGATAAACAAATAAATCTAGGAATTCTATCAAAGTGATGAAACATATATAAAGTCTTTAGAAAGTTTTCAATCGTTTTGTTGACCGCCATTCATGAATATTTTACATTGATTTAATAAGTGTATCAATCTTCTCAAATTATATTCAGGTCGAGCAGTGTAAATGATTAATAAAGGGTATATTGATCCCTGTAAAGAACAGATGGGAGAATAATACTTATAAATATTAAAAGAGATTTTCTTAAGTGTTCTTGTTAAGTAGATAAAGAAGATGATTCATTGAGAGTAAATCTAGATTTTTCCTTACTTAATAAAGGCAATAGAAAGATCTCGATCAATGAATTGATCAAGATTAAATTGTTTCTTAATCATACTATTATTTTCTATACTAAGACTAAAGGTAAACAAGATCAAATACATTTATCATGCAATACAGATGTTCATCGAAACATTACAGTTATGACAACATTTTTCTTGAGAATATTACAAAGTTTGATATGTTTTCGTAGAATTTGACTGTTTGAAAGTGTAAGAGGAAGAGAGAGTGAAAAAGAGTTAGTAAATTTCACAGATTTATATATAATGGAGCTACTGTTAAGGATAGCAATATGAAACTGACCTTTGTTTGATGCGATAGAATTAAAATTACTTTACCTTTTTGACTATTCTATTTTTAATATATGTATCTGTGATATTTTCATTCATATTCACAATTGAGCCAGTCGAAAAGAATCAAATAATTGTGCATACTATATCTATAATGTTCGGAGAATGATTCTAGAGGTAGATCTATGGTTATTAATAGTAGTTCATAAGCATACGATACTAATACTCAATGTCAATTTAGTTCACGTAAATTCCTTCTCAAATATATGTAATTTAAATTGTGAAAATAACTTATTATTTTCTTTTCATTAGAATCAATTTGTCAGTTAGCATTTCAATCAGTATATATCAACATATCTCATGAGTGTTATTGGCCAGATCGCCTCCTTGTCGCTGATTTTAACGGCGACAACCAATTAGATCTTGCCTTTTTTTGTGCAAGCTTAGGAAACATAATTGTACTGCCTGGAAATGGCAATGGTACTTTTAAAACAACAAAAACATTTTCGACAGAACTACGTTGCATACCACAGCATGTTGCTGTTGGTGATTTTAACAATGACAATCGGTCTGATCTCGTCATTATCTGTTCTAGAGAAATGGGGATGTATATTTTACTTGCAAATGACAATGAGATGTTTGAAGTAAACACAAAGGTCTCAATCGACAAGGACAGTAGCGTAAAATCTATTTCTGTAACTCATTTCGATGGCGACAAATACTTAGATATCGTTGTTATCAATTATAGACCAGCTAATATTGTTATTTTAGTTGGGTATGGTGATGGACGTTTCTCAAAGCCTACAATGTTATCAATAGTATCTAATAATGTACCAGAGTGCTTTGCTATTGTTGACTTTAACGATGATGGTCAATTAGACATTGCTATCAAGAATGAGAGGTCTATGACTATTAGTATATATTTTGGACGTGATGGCGGAACTTTTGAACTACCGAAGTGGTTTTATACGGGACCTCTTTCCTCCGAATGCCGTATCTTAGCTAATGATTTCAACGGTGACACTCGAATAGATCTTCTGTGCTACAACTCTGAAAAGAATCTTATTGGCGTAATGACTGGACATGCTAACAGAACTTTCGAACTACCAAAATGGTCTAATATTAACAATATTTCCGCTTCGAGTAATATTTCAGACAATAACTTCTACGTTGACACTCGATATGAGATCATTCTTAACAATATTTGGAAAAAAACACTTACGATGAGTGTAGATAAGCAAGAAACTGTATATTTTGTTAGTGATTATAATTGTGATGATCATGCAGATATCATTTGTTATCGTCATCATTACGCTATATTTGGCTTGCTTGGACAGGGAAATGGTAATTTTGTACAACAAACAATACTTTCGCGTATTGATTATGAATCTATAAGGAATATCGCTGTCGGTGATTTTGACAATGATACTTATCAAGATATAATCATTACCTATCATGGATCTAGTATCATAGAGATTCTTATAAACAGATGTGAATGTTGCAAACGTAAAAAACTCTAGAAAAGTGCTTCAATACATCAATGAATTTTTATAAAAATCTTGTTTTCATAAATCCTCAATTTGCCAAATCAAAGACACTGCATTACAAAATGCTTTTTTCTTACTTATTATAAAATATTGTACGCAAAGCTTTTCTTAATTTTCTTTTAACATATATTTAACTTATTACATACTATAAAAATTGTAAAGAAACAGGGTGGGTATGGGTATTCTATTTTATTCAAACCCACACCCACACCATCAAGATGGTATTGTATCTTTGTCAATAAAATGAAAATGTCAACTTCAGTCAATTGACATAAATTGTCTTTCTCAGAAAAGATATTATTGATAAACTGAAAATGAAATAAAGAAACGTTCTCATTGTCAGGTTGAATTTAATTAAGACATAATGTGGAAAATTATAGAATGAAAGTAGCACTAGCCACCACATCTTCATCTACTGAGGGCGAAATATTTTTATGAGTTATCTGCAGGGCAGAGAAGAGACGTTGTCCAGTGATGGTCTCTGATATGGAGACATGCGTCAATGCACCTGTCATCAGCTGAAATAAATGATAGTGTATTTATATTACAACGTCGACAGATTGACTTTGCCTTTAGTCGTCATGATGACAAACGAAATAAATCAGTAAACAATCGAGTAAGTAACAATCAAAATTTTACTCTATCTCTAAATTAAAAGAAAGATCCTTTTGATTATACGTGTATATCATCAACTATCAAATGACAAAATCGATAGAAAAAAAAATCAGGTAGTTATATATATTGATATTTTTTAGCATTGTTATCTGTTTTTAATACTTTGGAAATATAGAAATACATTTGTTTTTCCTTCATGAATCTCATAACATAAAACAAAATGAAAAGTAATACTTCTATCGTTTCACACGTATGAACAAACTTAATTTTACATATATATTTTTTCATATAATGTTAATATTACAATACAACATTACATAAATTTTGATGTTTTTGGAAAAACCCAATCATTTATGTAATCGCTAGTACTACAGTACTTGGTCGTTCATGAATTTTGTTTTTAATAGATGTTCGCAATGGTTCCGTAAATATAAGCAGAGCAATCATCAGAAATACTACTGATATATCAACAACTATATATATCCTAGGCAAAATTTGCTTTTCTTTCCGCTCGAAAATTTGTATTTTTTTTTATCGGAAAAAGTAGTAACAGTTGATAAGATAAATAACGTATCAATTGATCAAGAGAAACTTATTTATAAAATATTCTTATTGAGTAGACATGATATTCGCACGATCTGAAATGATAAAACTTACTCAGTGAAATAAAAATAATCATTCTAACCACCTCATTCATGAAAAAAACGTTATTATCTTCTTCAAAACAGTTTTCGTTCTACTTTATTTAATACAACTTATGAACTCTACAATTTTCTAAAACTTAAAGTTGTAATAATAGCTGAATTATTTTTAAAATTTATATGATCATAAAATCATTTTAAAATTTAGTTTAACTTTACCTAAATCTTAATCCTGTCTGACATATATATATATATATATATATATTGCAGCTTTTTAAATTTTTCTTCATTATACGAGATCTCGTTTGACACTTTCATAATTCATTTCGATATAAGTTATTCCTCTTTTTTTAGATTACTTTATTTCACGATTACTATTTAAGGTAATATGTTGTTCTTTTTCTTCTTATAGGGTAGATTCGTAAAGAATTAGAAATGTAAATATGTTTGAAAAGGTCATTTATACACATACATATGTACGTGTATTACCTTATTAGTCGGCTTTGTCAATGACGTTTTTATTATTTATAGTTGTTGTCTGTGAGCGCACGCGAGTCCTTACAAACCAGAATAAAATTCAAAAACAAGTGAATATAATATTCTTTTATTTATAAAATATTCTTTATAGTTTCTTTTTTACAACTATAATACTCTCTTTCACAGTTTTTATATTTGGATGAGTTGGAGGTAAGGCACGCTGCCATATGTCCAGAGCATGTTCAAAATATGACAGTGCTTTCGCATATTCTTTCGTATTATAACACATATGACCGAGGTTGTTGAATGAACCAGCCAAGTCAGGATGATTTGAACGAAGGGTTTTTTGTTGAATTTCAAGGGCTTTTTCGAAAAATAAAAGAGCCTTCGAATAGTCTTTCATATTATAATGTATACTAGCGATATTGTTGTATGAAGTAGCCAAATTAGGATGATTCGAAGGAAGAGTTTTTTGATAGGTTTTAAGTGCTTTTTCGCAATATGAAAGTGCTTTTGAGTGCTCTCCCATTTTGAAATATAGCAAACCGATGTTGTTGTATGATGCTGCTAAACCAGAAGGATTCGAAGGAAGGAGTTTTTGTTCAACTTCAAGTGCTTTTTCGTAATATGAAAGTGCTTTCGAGTACTCTTCCATGCTGTCATACGTACCACCAATGTTGTTGTATGAAGTACTCAATAAACGATGATTTGGAGGAAGAGTTTTTTGATAGATTTCAAGGGCTTTTTCGAGTAATGAAAGTGCTTTCGAGTACTCTCCCATGGTGTAATACACCAAACCAATGTTGTTGTATGAACTAGCCAAAGAAGGATGATGTGAAGGAAGAGTTTTTTGTCGAATTTCAAGTGCTTTTCCGTAATTTGAAAGTGCTTTCGAGTACTCTCCCATATCATCATACACACTACCAATGTTGTTGTATGACTGGGCGTAATCAGGATGATTTGGAGGAAGAGTTTTTTGTCGAATTTCAAGTGATTTTTCGTAATATGAAAGTGCTTTCGAGCACTCTCCCATCTTGGAATACACCAAACCAATGTTGTTGTATGAAGTAGCCAAATTAGGATGATTCGAAGGAAAAGTTTTTTGATAGATTTCAAGTGCTTTTTCGTAAATTGAAAGTGCTTTCGGGTACTCTTCCATGTTATAATACACACTACCGACGTTGTTGTATGATTGGGCGAAATCAGGATGATTTGGAGGAAGAGCTTTTTGTCGAATTTCAAGTCCTTTTTCATAAAATGAAAGTGCTTTCGAGTACTCTCCCATTTTAGTATACACATTAACGATGCTGTTGTATGAAGTAGCCAACATAGGATGATTTGAAGGAAGAGTTTTTTCTTGGATTCCAAGTGCTTTTTCGTAAAATGAAAGTGCTTTCAAGTACTCTCCCAGCTTGTCATACACCAAGCCGATGTTGTTGTATGAAGTTGCGAAATCAGGATGATTTGGAGGAAGAGTTTTTTGATAAATTTCGAATGCCTTTTCGTGAAATGAAAGTGCTTTCGAGTACTCTCCCATGTAGTCGTGTGCACTACCGATATTGCTGTATGAAGTAGCGAAATGAGGATGATTTGGAGGAAGAGTTTTTTGATAGATTTCAAGTGCTTTTTCGTAATACCAAATAGCCTTCTCATAATCACCCTGCGCATCTTTTACATATCCATGCTGATTGTGATAAATCGCTTTTTCACCATCATTAGATGTCTGTTCGAGTAATACGTTATAAAGTTCTTCAGCTTTATTAAATTGCCCAATTTTAAGTAATAAATTACCCAATCTTTTCCATCCAGTACTATCACCAACTTCTTCTCGTATCCGATCAGTAAGTAATCGTAATTGTTGATCATCATCCGAGGTTAATTGTAATTCAACTTGATAAAGTTGATTCTCATTGCTCATGTGTTCAATCGCACCCACACGAAACACGGTGTGCATTGAGAAGAGAATTTCATTTTCTTCTTTACAATGGCTCAGATCATTGATAAAGGCAAATGGCGTTGATTTTAGACAAGGATCAATGGAAATTATAAACAGAATGGCCACCATATTCGGGTCTGTCGAAGCGCATTCGGCAAATTGAAGAGACACTTCTTTATCTGCACTGGTGGACAAAAAACTGTTAAATGATATTAGTCCACCTTCCGTTTTTTGGAGTTTTTCGAAATTTGGTTTAGATAAACCTTGTCCTCGGTAGACTATGAATGGTTTGCCATGATAACTATTAACCTGCTGTTGATATAGTTGCTGGATCTGATGGTGAAGATCATGAATAAAGAAACCCATATTAATAATGGTATCACCTTCCATAAAGCGAAGACCATCATTGAGCATAGAATAGATAAACGATGGGTAGGTATACCACCAAATAGCTGATTGAGCTCGGTATTCTTTTTCAAATAGATTAATATTGATTTTCGACTTTGAATTATCCTGTCGACAGTAAATAATAAAGTTTTTGATAGCCTGTTCATCATGTTTCATATCAAGAAGAATATCCTTGAATATTTGTGTGTACATAAAAGTTGGCTCCAGTTGATTTAAATCTTCAGTTAAAGCCATTTCATTTACGGTGATAAAACTCATAGCAATTGAGTTTTGATTGTATTGCTTGACATCCGATTGTAATCCTTGACATAAGTCATCAATATTGGTATGAGTACTCTTGATGTTTTGCCATTTTTCTGTCCATTCTTCGTGTAAAGTTTTCTTATCATTGTAGATATAAACACCATCCAGCTGAGGAATATCGTTAATGAGAGGCATTATTTGTTGAAACATAGTATCCTTGACAATGAGAGAAGACTTGATGTCTCCTTGAGCATCTGTAAGAAAGTCGATGCATGCATCTCGTTGGTTAAAGATATTGACACCACCAATAATAGTTTGTATTTGTTTCAATGCATTCTCATAATCTTCATTTGTTTCGTCGATGGTGGTATCTACCCATAGAAGAAGATAGTTTTGCGCCATACGTTGTCGTAGTTGACGAATATGAGGCACTGTTGCTTCATAAGATAATTTTAGGCTCGGTTTTGAAGGTTTCGAGTCCATGATACGTATATGATGATAACTGTTTGTAGTTGAAGAGCTGATTAATAAATGGTTAAGAAAACAAACAAGTATCGTTATTTATATGAGAATCAGTTCTCTTTATCGCCATTTTTTTTAGGGCGTCATTGATTGCTATCGCTCCTTTTTGTTCTTTGTTCCCTTTCTTTCATAAAACAAGAATCATCCTTCTCTTCACAATATTCACTCCTTAAATATTCAACAATATCAGTAGTACGTGAGGGAATGAAAGAGAATCAGCATTCTTTATGGTAAGAGATATAGCATGCCATAACGCTTCCGCTCCCCACAAACAGAGAAAAGAAAAAGAGCATAACACAGAAATGAAAACATCAGAAAAAAACGTCTAAAATAAAGAGTACATGAAGTTATAATAAAACACAAAAGTAAAGTAGTAATCGCTCAATCGTGTATAGATGAGATACAAAGAAAGAAAGAAAAAAGCGAAAAGAATGGTGCGCAACAATTCATATAGTTCCAACACCACTAAGCACAAATAATAATGAACTTGCACGTTCATCTTGGAGAACATTTATTATAAACATAAAATAATAGGGAACCGCCAAGCATCTGGACCACTCGCGATCTTCTATGTTAAACAGCATTTTCTTGCGGCAAAAATATGATATTGCTGTATCATCAACAAAAGTCCGACGGCAACTGTTTATAATAGGAGCTAATATACCAAAAAACAGAAAAAATGAGATAATTTCACCATAAGTTTCATGTAACTTTAATAGATTATTCAATATCTCGAGATCGCAGCTAACCAAAACAGATATATATTAAGCGTGTGTTTTCATGGCAAAAGTAAGTAAAAATCTCGAGAAGGTCAACGGATTATAACAAGAGACTGTTGAAATAGAGTAAAGCAAGGGATTTATTTGTAAATATCCGAATTCGACTGTAGCAAATATAGGGCTACTGATCGAAAAAAATGAAATACTAAACTTTTCTTAACTAATCAGGATGCTATCAAATTATTGAAAGTGCTGTAATCAATTTTTACTGATAAAAAAAATACTAATCATCATATGGTTGAAAATTTAGTAAAACCAACATAACTCTGCAGAGACAAAACAAGGGTCTGTACCCTGTTGAGCTTTTACTTTTATTATTGAGTTCTAACTATGGATAAATAATGAACATAGTGTGTGTCGGATAATTGAAAACCTTCCATTGTTCGTGATTTGAAATCTTCACAATAAACATTTAGTGTTATTTTGTTGTAAAATTCAGTCTTAATCTATATAAAATAGATAAATTTTATTTTTTCATATATTTAATTTTAATGATCTATTTCTATATCTCCATATATGCAATACTTGCAACTTGGCTTCAATTATTCAGTTAGACCATGTGTTGATGATATATCAATCAATTTATACTATATATATCGCGATTTTTTTTCAACTTTTTCTTCATCATACGAGGTCTCGTTTGACACTATTACAATTCAATTCGATGTAAGTTATTCCTCTTTTTTTAGATTATTTTATTTCACGATTACTATTTAAGGTAATATGTTGTTCTTTTTGTTATTATAGGGAACACTCGTAAAGAATTAGAAACGTAAATATGTTTGAAAAGGTCATTGATACACATACATATGTACGTGTATTGCCTTATCGGTTGGTTTTGTCAATGACGTTTTTATTATATACAGAGTTGTTGTCTGTACTCACACGCGAGTCATTACAAACTAGAATAAAATTCGAAAACAAGTGAATAAAATATTCTTCATAGTTCCTTTTTCACATCTCTACTATCAGGATGAGTTGTAGGAAACGCACGTTGTCTGATATTCAGAGCACGTTCTAAATATGACAGTGCTTTCGAATAGTTTTGTATTTAAAAGAAAAATTCTTATTCAAATATCTGTTGTTATTAAATACTTTTAAGGCCTTTTGACCATGATAAATTATTAGGCCAAACAAATCATAGAAAAATAACCATGTTTTGGCCTTGATTGACTTACTTTGTTCAGCTACATTTGAATGACAAAGAGTAGACAATATTATAAATTCTTAAATTTCACTTCACCCTATCAATAAAATCTAACCAGTACGCATTGATTATTAAATGTAAGGTTTTTATTACCTAAATTATTATAATGATCATTAACTTTTCTTGTTTATGTTTTATTTCACCTCAATTTATTCTTTCGCAAGATTGATTTAATTATGATAATGAAATTAATATGTCAAAAGAACTAGAAACAATGGAAAACAACAAATCATATCCTATATTTAGTTACTAGGATAAATCTTTATTTTTCTAACTATACTCTTATCGTCAAGAGTGATCGCTTGTTTTAAAAATATAGAAAAAAAAGAAGAGAAATGTAATCAAGATTGAACTATTATCAATATAAACTTGAATTTTGCAATAAAATATTTTCAATTTGATCACATTAGATTTTTGAGCAAAGCAATTAAAGCAAAAATTACTTCCGTTCTTTTTTTTTGACAAATGAATTTTTCAATTTGAAGCAATAGCAACAATGACAATATACAGACTAGCAATAATAAATTTTTTTTTTCGTTTTTTTTTTCTTTCGATGATTAAAAACCTTCAAAATCATGTGCATAAAGTTCTGTTGACGAATTTTGCATTGGTTTTTCATCATATTTTTCATAATGATCTTTATCTGGTTTAGGTACATGTGTTGGTTTAACACGTTTTTCAAAAATAGCAATCCAATTTGTTGTTGAAAACCATTTATGATATTTAATATCTTTCGAACCATTTTTTAAATTTCCAAAACGTTTTGTTAAATCTATTTGAAGTAAACTACGAATTAAATCTTTAAGGTCATTTGAAAAATGTGATGGAAATTTAAATTTTCCTTGAACAATTTTTTCATAGATTTGAATTGGTTGATCAGCATAAAATGGTGGAAAACCCTTAGATAAAGAAAAAAAAAGATTTCAATTCAAAAATAAATAACTATTAAAAATATCTTACTGCAGCCATTTCATATATTAATATTCCTAATGCCCAGTAATCAACACTTTTATTATAACCACGTGATAGAATTATCTCTGGAGCAATATACTAAAACAGATAAAGGTTAATATGTTATTTTACAAATGAGTTATATATATATATATTCTATTGCAGTTCTAAAGAGTAGAAAAGAACGTCCGTCAAATTGACAAAGATTTTTCTATTCAACGAACTCCTAATTATAAATAAAACCTAAGAATAACTTTGTCCTTCTAAAGGTTACCGTGTTAGTTGCTTGAAAACTATGTAGAGTGTGCTAATTATCGATATAAGTAAGCGCAAGAAAAGAAAAAGAAAGTTTCTTGTATTTTGCTACAGGCGTCTATTAGATTTATATAAAAAGAAATTCATTGAAAACATTAAGTGCGTTGTTCAGATTCGGGATGCGGAAATTGTAGACCCAATGGGTTTGTAATACAAAATTAATTACTTCAATACTGTTAATTTTCTTTTCTAAGGGGTAAATTAAATTTTACTACGACTTGTTTTGTTAGATATGAAAGGTCGCATGACATTCGAATGCTTCCAGAGAAGAAGGAAAAAAATTGAACCCAAAAATCATGTCTGTTAATCAAAATTTCTGATCTATAGTCATATAATCATTAAAAATAAGTTTGTGCGATAATCATCGATCAATTCATGCAAATGAATACTCTTTTTTTTATGCAAAACAAAAATACAAGATTACTGCTATGATATAAAATTGATTATATTTTACCTCAGGCGTTCCACATAATGTATATGTTCGATCTCGAACAAGTTTTGCAAAACCAAAATCAGTAATTTTTAAATATCCATCAGCTGAAAAAAGAATATTTTCTGGTTTTAAATCACGATATATAATATCTAGATAGAAAACAAAAAAGAATAGAAAGAATTTTAAATGCAAAAAAAAACAACTAACTTAAAAAATGTAAATATTCAAAAGCTAATGTAACTTGAGCTGCATAAAAACGTGTTTGATCTTCGGAATATTTTCCAACACTTCTACTCAAAATAAAATTCAATATTTTTTTTTGCATAAGAATTTATTTATCTTACCGAAGATGTGTAAACATTTCTCCACCACTAGCAAATTCTAATGCGATATAAAGATGTGAATTATCTTTAAATGAATAAACTAAATTAACTAGAAATGGAAATTTGATTGCTTGTAAAATTTTTTTTTCTGATAATGTATGTTCAACTTGTTTTAATTTAACAATCGTTGTTTTTTCCATTATTTTTAATGCTAATGTTTGATTACCATGTTGAGCAATCATAACACGACCAAATGAACCTGTACCAACTGTACGTTGTAAATGAAAATCTTCTAATTTAGCTGTTTGTTTAGCTGGTGAAGAATATCTTGAGTCAAAATCTTGTTTAGCATGATCAAGATATGCACTAATTTGAGCGTCAATTTGTGCTTGAGATGAATTTGTCATTGCAGCACTTGACGATGATGATGATGATGACGAACTAGTGCCCATTGTTGTTTTTCTATGTAACTATATATGTATTATATCTATAAAAGAAAACAACAGAAAAAAAAGCCTACAATGACCTTGTATTATCTTCATAGACTTCTGTCAAAAATAAGATTGAAAACTAGAAAAATGATAGTGCGCTTATGGTATGTCGAAAATTTGATTATCTCAACAATCAGTCTTAGAAGAAAAAAACAGTCTATCATACCAAGAGAAAAATGCTTTCAGGGCCAACATTAGTTTCCTAATTGTTATATTACCCTGGTATTCATATAAGAAAAAAAAACACACGGATATTTTTTTTTCTATAGACTAAATGTAGATTTTTGTTTCATGTCGCTATGTCCCTTTCCCTGTCGTCTGTCTATTTATCTATATTCTGTCTTCTTCTGTTGTTTTGTTCTGTCATGTTGTTATCCATCCAAACGCTTCTCTTAAGATGCCATCACCCATTAATATATTATTCCAGTCGAGCAATAATCTTCTTTCGCGTCAACTATGTCTTTCTATCTTCTCCTTTTCCACATCCCTGCTATTTGATCGATTACACATTGTCATCATTGGAATTCATCGGCTTGCTACATTTTATGCATATACTCGAACGCATAAATATATAATAAATCTAAATTAAATCTCCTTCAATTTTTTAGTTCGTTTCGTATATTATTTGATCGATATAACATGAATAAACAGTTAATAATAGTAAAATAAATTATAAATGAGACAGATCCAGTGAATAAATAATCAATTCTTTAAGTAAAAAAGGGTAAAATAATACTTACGATAGATTATATATTCGTAACTAAACTAAATAGACAGCAAAAAAATGAATGTCTGACTTTCTACCTACGCAATTTTAAAAAAAGAGAACAAGTAAATATAAAATCATATACTTCAAATAAATTGAACACGTTTGTGTTGTTGACAGGATCGGAATCTAACAAAAAAAAAAAAAACGTTTTTCTTCCTCCTGTTCACTGTTGCTCTTTACAAAAATATAGTCAATACATTTTTTCCCGTTTTCTAAGTTGTTAGTGAGTGCTACTCTCTTCCTCTCTCTCTCCCTCTCTCTCGCTTATTTTTTTTACTGTCAACAATTTTTTTTCTTCTTTTTATTTTGTTTTGATGTAACTGCATTGTAATTAACCGTAACAAAAATAAATATTCTTCTGTTATTTTGACATCGTTTGTTGATATCATAAGAGATAATAACGAGAATTGTATTCAAACTCAATTATAATATATATATATAGCAAGAGAAAATATACAGAATAAATAGAAACTTAATACAAAAAAAATTGATCGAATATGGTATTGATTATGATGACTGATAGGAAAACAAATCTAACCCTTCATGTATAACTTATTTTGCTTTTTTTTTCTTCTTCTCCATACCTAGCCGGAAAAGATTTTTATCAGATTTTATGATGAGAGCAAATGATGACAAAAGGGTATGTCAAGCTTAATAAATGAAGAAATAGTATAAAATAAGTAAACATGTTTATGAAGACATGTCGCTGTTATAAATAAATCTGGAAGAAAAATAATAAGAATAATAATAATTATATATTTTTTGGCTATCTATTTTTAGCTAACTAAATAGATCAGAAAATAGTCGCTATTGCTTAGCAAAATATCACGCGCAAATACTATTCATATATATGTTAACAATAAAAAGAGCACATTTTCTTGCTTTCTTATTTATCTAGAATAATATCACGACTTTAGGTCTATTTGACTTTAACACTTTTATTATTAGCATTATATATCTATATCTTATAGACAGAATTTTCATGATTTTCTTTTATTAAAATGTAAAACAAAAGTAAAATTATTATTATAAAAAAATGTGCATGCTTCAACTAATATATTATTTATAAGATTTTTGTTTTTTAAATATATAAAATAGTATGAAAAAAAAAGAACTCAAACAGATGGAATTTGAAGATTTTATTCAAGCTAAAATATTGTCATGTTCATTCGCAAATTCATCATTTGAATGGCATCTAAAAAATAAATAAATTATTTTTTTTATTTTTTAATTAAATATCAATATACTTCTTCTTTGGTTGACAATAGGAAAATATATCAAATTTAATACAATATCCAGCTAAAATCATGACAATAATTATCATCAATGCAATTATTGATTGAATTGCTTTTGAACTTACTAATAAAAAAGTAACAACATTATTTATTATTCTAAAAAAAATAGACTCACGTTTATCACAATTTCGACCACGATATAAAAAATTACATCGACATCGATATGTCAAACCAAAATTCATACATTCACCACCACGACCACATACATGTTTTGCATAACAATGATTTTGAACTAAAAATATAGAAAAACAAAATATTGATTTGTTTTGGTTGATCTTGTTATTCAGTAGTTGAAATATTTCGATGTTTTGTCTAGCTTTTGTTTTTCTAAACTGAATCAACCTATAGAGATATTTGATATGATACGAGTTTATGCAGTTCTTTATTTATATTCTTTTACTATTTACTCATATTGCAATAGAATCTAGACTGGATTGATGAGAAAATATTTCCTAGGTCTCAAAACGAATTGCTAGAATGCTTCATCAAGCACATGAATATCGAGTTTCATCTTATATAGTTGATTACACACATCAACTAAATAGTTTTGAAAGGTTGTTCAAACTAATTTATATATGAAAAAGCAACTCAATCGAATGACAAAACTCTATTAATTGAAAATGAAACAAAAAATATAGTTCTTACCATATTTACATACAAAATGTGCTTCATCATTTATACAATCTCTTCCTTCAATAGCAACTTTACTTCCATTAACAAGATTAAGTAGACCACAATGTGATGTATCTGGTCTATAAACATAAAACAATGGTCCAAATATTGAATCCCAAAATGTTCGTCCATCAAGCCAACGCCATTGACCAACATCACTTGCATATAAACCAATAAATGCTTGATTAATACGTAATGGTTTTAATAATTTTTCCACAACAAATTCTAATTCATCATTTGTTTCAAATGAAACTAAAGATGAATTACGTTTTATTCCACATAGATTTGATGCTGTTAACCATGATGATTTTAATGGTGATAGAAAATAACACGATCCACCATAAGATCGAAAACCAGGAAGACAAACTAAATATTTGAGAGAGAAAAAAAATTGAATATTAAAACTAATAATTATTTAACCTGGAACACTTGTATTGTATAAATGTTCTTGAATAGTTGTTATAATATCACGAAATTCCGATACTAAATTATCTGTCGATCGATTATCATCTGTATTTTTATTTCTTATTGAATGAATTAAATCAACGATATTATTAGTTGAAACAGGTTGATTTGTTAAGAAAAAAATAAATAAAATAACGAAATAAAATGATGTAATATCTCGTTGGATTTTACTTATCATTTCGATTACACAATAGTTTCAAACCAAAAACAAAATGAGTTTGTCGTGTGATTACTTGTGATCGAATGAACTCATAGATTTAAAACAGAAGAGAGAAAACGAAAGAAAGAGAAAGAGAGAGAGAGACAGTGAAAAAGCCACCCAACCATGACCTGGTTATTCGCGAACGAACAAAAAAAGAAAAATACAAATGGTCAAACAGATGTGCTCATTCAAGATACATTATTTGATGTCTTTTGTTAAAAGGTCATTTCAAGATAACCAAAGGCTATCTTCACGTAAGAATAATGGTCAAGGTAATATAACGAGGACAAATGAACAATTCATCAAGGATTGAAAAAAAATGATGATGATGATATATTCGTCTGATGTAACTATATACTGATCCATTTTTTTCTTCTTCTACTTGATACATTATTTGAATATCATTCATTCGCATCTATCTATTACATAAGTGTATGTCGGACGTTTTTGAAATCTGATCTATCTACTTGCACATAATTATCAACTAATTGAGTCTTTTTCTATTCTTTATTCATATAATACAATGCTAAACACACGAACAACAGAAAAAAAAGGAATGTCACCGGTGTTTGTCTTTAGATTCTAATATTTTCTTGGTAATGTTTGTGATAAACCAATTCTATCAAATAAACGTTCTAATGTTTTTGATTGTATTATTTTTGTTGAACATAATCGATGTTTTCGATAACGTTTCAATTGTTCATTATGTATTAATGTATAAGCTAATGTCCAACGAAAACGTGCTAATTGAGAAGATTTTTCTTTTGCATATGTTTGATTTGTTTGTTCCTTGGATATTTTTAATTTTAATTTTCTTATTTCAATAAGACGTTGTCGAATGATATCAATGAATACATTTAAAACAGGATGTCGTTGATTTCTTTCAATATGAAAATAACTAACATAAGATGCATAGGAGGTATCATACATTTCTAATCCTCTTCCATATGCTGAATAATCAAGACGTGCAAAAAAAACTAATGTACATGCAAAACCTTTTGATATACGTGATAAACACATAATAAAACCAAGAAAACAATCGAAAAAGAAGCTAAAATATGAAAATGTATAATAAAGACGTAGATTACGTAATGCCAGTAGATGATTATTTTGTATAAATAATAATTTACATAAAAGACGTACAAATAATAACTGAAATAAAAAGAATATTATCATTGGTAATAATATTTTCGAAGCAAATTCCAGAACAATTATTGAATAGAATATATAACGAGAAAGTATATAAAATATTGAAACAAATAAAAATAAAAATCCATAACTGTAAATTAATGAACCTAAAGAGAAAAAAAAAGAAAATTGAGACTAATCTACAGAGGATGTATTCAATATTCATAGCTAGTCATTTCTTTTATTCATTAAACTCGTCATTTTTGTTATTTATTTGATATACGTACGGGTTAACTTCTATGACTATAGGAACATTGAAATACTTTTTCATATTAACTGTAACAATGTTTTATCTAGCGGATGGGCTGAGTGAGTGGCGCCCACCCAGAATTTTCATTTCGCCTACTCGAAAGTTTAATTCGCACGCCCGAAAAAAGAAACCCAGATAAAATACTGAAAAAAATATTTTCATATCACATCGGAAAAACTAACCATACATGACAATAGTTCTCGCTAGAATAATTAATCGAAATTCTGTTATATATTATTACCCGAGTATCTCTAATACAGTCACCACAGTCTATGTGCGCGTAACTAGACGGTAATTATCGGGAAGCTCAGCCCCCTCAATATAGTGTCCGTTGAGCGAAAACCGTATCAGCGAATGGGTTTTTCAAGGAAAAGAAATGCGCGAAACATCTTTCGCCCATACCCTCATCAAGGAAAATCCTTTCGCTCATTAGCCCCCATAACCCCCCCCCCCTAGATGCCCAAAAATATGGTCTGAGCCCCTAATTTTTTTTCTGATTACGCTACTAGATATAATTCTACTCTATATATAAATACCCATAAATCTTCCTGGATAATGTATTGATCTACTAATAATTGACACTGATGAAATATGTTTTGGTTTAGGTATATCATTAAATATTCCTTTATATGCATTACACATTTGTGTTTGATAATGTTTTAAACCACAAAATAATTGTAAATATGTTATTGACGCTGTTAATATACAAATATATTTAATATCTTGATTAATATGATTTATATTTAAATTATAACATAAATCTTTTGATAAATCAGCTAAACCACATAGAATTAAATTTAAAAATAATAATAATTTTTTTGTTAATAAATATGTATGATCTTGTATCCAAAATGTAAAATAATAGACAAGTGTAAATGCACTTATATATATACAAACAATTAATTTTGAATAACGAAAATATGGACGTATGGAATAAATGTGTTGTTTAAAAAAGAATATAAATGAATTTAAACATCGAAATAAACGTGAATATTCTTGTTGATCATTCGAATAAATATATTTTGTTGATTTTAATAAATTATATTTAACATATTTCCATCGTGGTAATGATTGATATGAAGATGATTTTTGAAATTTATTACGAAATGTTTTAAGAAATAATATTGTTAAACATACAGCTAAATAACTTATAAAATAATAATACGGTGCATTTCGTAATATATTATATAAGATACTTTGTTTATTTAATTCTAATGAATAATTTAAACGTGTTAATTCATTTTCAATTTCATATGTATCATCATAAGTTAAATTAGCATTGTATGTTTCGATTTTATTTGTATACCATAAATGAGTATTTTGATATGTATCATTGAATTTTGTTGTTAGATTTGTACCTAAATAAAGATAAAGTATTCGATATGTGCACTAATTTATCAAATAGAACATATATTTTCAATTAATATCAAGACATTGCTTAAAATCTGGGATTTATTATTATGCTCATCACTTCATCATATATATAATAAATTCGTCATTCATGACAAACCGATTATATGATATAGATAAGATCTCAAATCTATTTTGTGTGAAATTTCGAAAGAAGAAAAAAAAATTGACAATCGATAATCATTATTTACCCAATTGTCCAATCATATACTGTTTGACATTTATACCCATTTGATTAAGTTTTTCTAATGTTTCTTTAATAATTGACATTTTAGTTTTATCAAATGCACAATTAATATCGGATTGTAATTTAAATATAATTTCACAATATAAATAAATTGTTGCTAAACCATAACATAAAATATTTTCTAAACGATTTTCATAATTATTTTCTTTTTCAAATATAGATAATATAGGAAAATATCTTAAACCTAACATAAGACCAATACCAAATTGTATAATTAAATCAATTAATGGTCCATTTTGAAAATGTTTTGCACCATGAATTATATATTCATCAAATATATGTAAAATTTCTAATGCGATTATACCAAAGACAGCAGCGGATTGAAAACGATATATATGTGAATGAGAATTAAATATCATCGGTATTCGTAAATGTTGCCAAAACGATTTCGTTGTTGTCGTTTTTCCAAATGAAAAATTTTCAAAAATGAATTGTATGATAATAAGAATAGATAAAATTCCTAATGATACATAATTAGCTGGAATTTTATAATATAGATTTAGATTTGATTGAAATAATCGACATATATTTGATGTTTTGTCGTTTGTTGTATTATGAAGTTTTTGATAAGCATGTAAATTTTTAATTTTTAATTGATATATTGTATGACAACAGAGTGTTGCAAAAAGAATTGTTAAAAGACAAATAAAGAAACGCCAACAATAATATAATAATGAATGACGAAAAAATATTGCTGATGTTGATGATGAAGAAATTACTGAACAACGACGTAATTGAACAATTGTATGTGGAGAATTATTGATTCCGATTGTAAATGTATCACTATCATTTGAAAATGCTGGATTTTTCAAACCATCTTGTACAATTAATTGATCAGAAGAAATATTTGGAATTGAATAAAATTTGTCTCGAGACAAACGATGAGTATTTATTGTAGACATCAAACTAAAATGAACAGGAAGGGGAAATGAAGTTCATGGTTGATTGTTCTTTTCGTTATACATATGATGCAAGTGAAAAAGAAAAGAAAAGAAAAGAAAAAAAGTTACGTTTTAAAATTGAGAGTTGTGTAAGATTTTTCTATTTCTTGTTGTTGTTACAACGAATGCTCACGAAAGATAAATGTGCATAGATATTGTTCATTCGCCTATACTCTCACGATCGCATTTATCATCATCATCATCATCGTCGTCGTCGAGCCGAGCGAAAAAAATTGTATAACAAACGAGTCCATATACACGCACCTATGCATATACATCATTCACATTGAATTTTGATCAACAGATAGTCAATGAAAATGATGCAAGCAATCCCGGTTTCACTATCTTCCTCTATAATTGTCTCTGTAAATGTGTCTATACTCTGAGCAATTGTAAATTCGAAAATAATGATATCATCTAGTCTCAATGTGTCTCGCCACCATACTACATATTTAATTGGGGACGCTGTAATGTAATCCATCATCATTGACCATATCAAGCACGAGAATATCTTTTTCTTTGAGCTTTTCTTTTTATATAATAAACCGTTTAATCATAGTCGCTATTTGTATTTGATCGAACAACAAGCACTAATAAGGTGAGATTTAATTTGACAAGATATGTTCAAAGAAAATTTGAACAAATATATAAAAGATTTCATGCGGTTAACAACAAAGAAATAATGATTCTTACTTGTTTTTCTTAGTTGAATTTGATTTTGTTTCTTCTAATCGATGAAAAGAATGATAAATTGAATGAAATATAAGAATCAATATTGCCACACAAATGAGAATAAAACCAATAATCGATTGAACACCATGACTACTTACTAAAAAAAGAAGAAGATATAAATATCACATTTAGAAGAAGAAGAAGAAAAAAAGAAGTCATCTTTTTTCAATTTGTCAAATGTCGAAGTTCGAACGGACAAAAGTTCATAATGATCTATCATACAACACGAAACAGACAATCCATTATTATCCTTTTTGAATAATGGATGACGTTACTTTGTGTCATATACATTAAAATATATTCATTTTGTCTATACATATCTTTTCATTATATATATATACACATCAATGGTTTATTCCTCTCAATTGAACAGACAACTTCCTTGTTTTTCAATCATGATCAATATTCATCGATAGTCATAGAAAATTGATCAACCATGATTATTCGCAAAAGATAAAATAGATAAATCAATAATCATTGTATGAAAGAAAATGACCGTAACATCATTTATCTTTTATATACATATGGCACATCAAAGTGTTCATTGGATGTTGAATTTATTGTTTCGTATATAAAAGAAAAATCGATTAAGAATTTTTTTGTTTTTAAATAAAAATGATATCTATATTAATCGATGATTTTGTATGATAGTGACTAATAATGAATAAACTTTGTAAATTTTTAGAATCGAAAGTTTAAGTTTGATATAGATAAAATTTGTCAATTGCGAAAATTTTAACCGAACTCAAATTGTAGTAAGATGAATTGGAAATTGATTATTATAAAGTTAAAATTAAAAATGTGGTACATGACATCTTTATAATTATAATCATTGAACAAATACATGTCATTTTTCTATTAATTGAATTTCTTTTGTTTCGAAAGTTTAAGCTAATCGATTACAATGTCAAAATATATTTTTATATTGATCCGAATTTGTATTTACATTCAAAGTTTTTACTACACGCAAACGTATTCATTTAATTTTAGTCTTTTCTTCTAAATTATTCTGTATACTAGAGATATAGATAGCGTGTCTTAATTGTTAATAGAAATAAATTTCATATTTTTCATGCAACGTGTCATAATTACAAATGGAGTTTACATCAAGGTTTATTTTTTCGGATGGGCGAAATGAAAATTTTGGGTGCGAGCACCGCTTATCAGTACTTTGTCTAAGTCTTATCTTTTGGACGGGCGCCGCCCATCCACGAGATAAAACAAAACTGGTTTTCATGATGAAAAATTTCAAATGATACTTTTATGGAAAAAATTTCTTAAGGACAGGAAATTCTGTTAACTTACAAAAATATGTATATATTTAGGCAAGACTAGAAGCAAGTACTTTCTTATAAAAAATCTGGGCTTTAGAAATCCTAATGGACGTGTTACAATCGAGATAGAAAAATTGTATAATTTATTTTTCATCACAAGGAAACAGAAAATGGCTATATCGATTTTTGAAAGCTACTCCCAGCTCAAAAAATCTTACGTCAGATCTTGCAAAATCTTACAAGAATCTGACAAAAAATCGTGGTTCCTGATATCTTGTATCAAGTCATACCACGTTTTTCTTAAAATATCTTACGTGCATTGTATTTTCTCAGTAATAGTTATAAGTGAGATTTTGAAAAAATATTAATTTTAGTAGAATGTTATGGTGGCATTGTACTGCATAAGAATCTTATAACAGTTATTATAGTACGAACTAGTGCAAGAAATCAGGAACCGCGACTTTTTATATAATTCTTGTCTGACTTCATCCGATCATATATGATCAGAGATACGATTCTTACAAGACCTTGCTATCTGATTGCTCGACCTGGGCTAATACGCAAGCAAAATATTTGTTTTCAGTCTTCACTATTGATATATCATCTAATTTCTTTTCTTATACAAAATCATTTATTCGAACTTACATTGTTCACAATATTCTCCTGTGTACATAAAATTACATATACATTGATATTTAACAATTAAATTTTTGCATGTTCCATGACTTCCACAACGTGTATTATTATAACAACTATTAATTGCTAAAATAAATAAATTAATAATAGATTTAATATTGCAAAAATATAACATTACTCATTTTACAAATATAATGATTACTTCGACGTTCTAAACGAAATTTTTCTTCTAATGATATACGTCGTGTTGCTTTACTTATATCAATAATTAAACTTGTATTTGCTGGTGGTACATCAGGTAGAGGTTTATAAATTAATGAATAATCATTAATATTTCCAACAGATAAAAATTGTTGTTCACCCATTCGTTTTTCTAATTTTAATACTGAGAAAAAAAGATAAAATAATTCAATTTGTTTTTTACACAATGAATAAAACTTACTATATTTGCCTTTAGTAAAATTAACAGCAATACGAGGACTATCAAATGATTGAGTTTGATCATATATATGAGCAAGAACATAATCAAATTCATTAACTGATTCAATATCCCAAAGTTTAGCATGTAATAAATGACAACGATTAGAAGCTAAAAGAAAATTTTTGTTATAAAGTTTTTCGTTTTGAATAGATTCATAGGTGATTGTCAATTATTTAAAAAGAAAAATAGTTAGTTGTCTATTGATTTATATATTTGTTAGTATGTCTCTGCGAATATCTATATATGTAGCAACACATAATAGACAAATGGCATATTTTTTCGATGAAATAACTATGATTATGACTAAAGGTTTTTTGAAGATAGCTAATTCATCAGGATATACAACTTCAACGGTGATTCTAACTTCTTTGCTATTTTGTCATATATTTTGTATGTAATATTTTTATACTAAATTAAAATTATGAAGTCATAAGTAGTATCTATCGTAAGATAAAAACTTGTTGCTTCGACATCCGATATCAATAGATAGAAATAAATTTCAATTCATCACTATATTTAATCTTAGGTTTGAATAGAATTGTTTGAGTTAACATAACAATAACTGTTTGTCTTACAAAATCTCAATTCTTCAATTTATCATTTAAATAGAAAATATCGGCGAAAAAAATTCCAGTTTTAAATTCTTCCATTATTGTTACCTTAGCTGTTATATTTTCAATGATCTATGTTCGAAGATATCATCTTAATGAAAAAGATTCTATTAATGTATATGTTGGGGTCAAAATTGGAATTGAGTCAAATTTAGAATTTGACCGGACAAAATTGGAATTCTAGTTTTGACCAGGCAGAATTAGAATTCTAATATAGACCAATATTTTCTTAGACAAAATTGGAATTCTGATTTTGACCAGGCTGAATTAGAATTCCAAAATAGACTGATATTTTTTTTTGGGGCAGAATTAAAATTCTAGTTTCGACCGGATAAACTTCGAATTTCAGTCGAATTTTTTTATCTTCATCTGAATTCTAATACTGTTCAAAAAAAATACTAGTATATGATAGAATTCTAATTTTGTCTGGTCAAAACTAGAATTCCAATTTTGTCTGGTCAAATTCTAAATTTGACTCAATTCCAATTTTGACCCCAACATATACATATGTTACAGGCGAAATTAAAATCCAGGGCAATTTAAAATTGCTCGAAAGGAAAATTAAAATTATTTTATTTTTTCCTACATTTTGTGAGAAATTCTTAAGATTTTAATTTACACGATCTTGACATTGAGAATGAGAGCGAGAATGATGGTCAGAATGAACGCGTAGTGTGCTGATTCTTAAGCATTTCTCACAAAATGTAGGAAAAAACAAAATTGTTTTGATTTCTCCTTAGAGGGATTTTAAACTACCCTAGGTTTTAATTTCTTCTGTAACATATATATATTCGTTAATTACTGTTCGTACAATCAATTCGTATTTTAAGTAGAAATGGTGAAAATTCTGTTTAATCTAAATATGTAACTAGCATAACGATCGAAAACAATTTATAAATTACATTCTTTTATAAAGAAAATTATAAACAATGATAAATATTCACAATCAAGCGAAGTTACAGATACATTTTTCTCTTCCAGATAAATTCTTAATTTATGAATTAAAAGACTAGAGTATTGAAAAAAAAAGAAGAATTTGTAACAGTAAATACCATTCAATTAGTAGAGTCAATCGACTAAGGACAAACCTATTGTACACACTAAATCAATACTGCAAAGGAATTTTTTGAACTCTCCTTATTTAATAATTCAATTCGATATAGATCTTCGGATTTTTATAAAAGATATTATTTACAATTCCATTTTTAGTTACAAAAAATTCTGTACCTTCATCAACCGATATATCAGTAAATCCAATTCCTTTCCAATCGTCTAATTGTTTTGGCGGTAAATAGAAATAACATGAACCATTATAGAAAAAACTGCCAGGTGGACAAGCTATAATTAAACAAAATCATTAGTTTTAAAAAATAACATTTTTTTTTGAAAACAAATATTTACTACTAGCAAGATCATCAATTTTTTTCATAGCATCAGTAATAGCTTGTTTAAATCCTACGAATAAAATAAAAAAACATTTATTTTAATACAATCTTTATAGATATATTCGAAAAAGACATACGCATTCCTAATTCTCTTTTATCTTGTCCAATATTATATATGCTAGACGTATTAACATGATGACAGTAAAATAAACAAATAAAAATTAAAATATTTGCTAACATAGTTAACCTAAAACAAATTAAAAAAAATCATTATATTTAATACTTAAAAGAAAAACGAAATAGACATAATAAACAATCATTTGATTAATCTTCTTTTTTTTTTTGCTTTTACAAGAAAAACAAAATAGATAATAAATTCTAGATGATGTATGGATTGTTTATATTATATGACAGAATTGAACTATATCATCTATGAATTGATGAATAGAAGAAAAAAGAAACTGTCAGTTTTAAACATTCTATTCAATTCATTTATTTTCAATATGTTTATCATAATCAAACATACATACTGAGCTTATATTTACATAAGAATATCTATGGTCAAGGTGGCATGATGCTAATTATCATTAATAGCATCATGATACAAACCTAATCCAATAGAAGTGTGGTTGTTGTTGTTGATAGTAGTTGAAAAGAAAAATAACGTAACTATTCTTCATCTCGATATAAACATACAAAAATGATACTCAAGTGTATTTAAATAGTATACATATTTTTGTTTCGCTTGCTCCCTCTCTCTCTATCCCTCTTGAGATGCAATAAATTTTATATTGAAACGAAGGTGATCATTAAACAACGACATTCAACATACGGTAACTAATTTACTCAAGACGACTCATCTATCATCTCACTGTCCAAGTCAATTAACTTATGAAGGGTGAAAAAAAACTCTCATAGTTAATTATTAACTCGAGACAGACGACAGTTCAACCCGATAATAACCTGTTTCGATGACAAGTAATGTTCGACAAAAATAAATCAGATAAATGACAATAGTGTTAATTGGCTCGAAGAATGCCGGAGGGTTACAAATCTTAGCACGAAGCAAAAAAAAGAACTTTTTTTTTTTTGTAAATATGAAAATGATCTTATTCATTAAATTCTTTGTATATAAATACACATTTAAATGAAAAATGATCGTTATATGAACAAGAGAGTTGTTGCCCAAGGTAACTCAATTGATATTTCTTCTTTTGTTCAATTTGACTCCATGTGTCCTCGTCAATGTTCAGAGAAATATCAAATTATATTCATTTTAAAATAACTTAAAAGAAAAACCCTATGTCTCATATACTTGCATATAATAAGCAGAACGAATAAAAATATGTAAGCAAGAGGAAGAAAAAAAAAGATATGTTGATTGGAGATGCCGGGCATCGATCCCGGTGCCTATCGCATGCAAAGCGATCGCTCTACCAAGTGAGCTACATCCCCGTGCTTTTACTCGATAGAATAAATCTATAGTAGATGCATGAGGATGGTATATTTATCTCACATATGTGGTAGAGATGAGAGAAAAAAATTATAATTAATCTGTTTTAATGAAAATGTTGCATAAGTTTACATTGGGCGGCACATAGAACACAGCAGGAATCTGTCGATCAACAGACTAACATATGGATGATATTGACTATGAACATTAAGAATGTGTCTATAGGGTGATTCACTTACTAGAAATGGATGATCTTTGATGTTAATCTTTTACTGAAATTATTAAAATACTCACTCTAATAATTTTTTTTTGTCTAAAAGAAAACTTACATGTTTGTTTTTGATATAATTTAATGTCTTATTTTACGGTCGTGAGTTAATAAAAAAAATTAGATGTACATGATCAAATTGATTGTAATAATTCAAGTACACAATATCAGAGAATAAATAAATCAAGTGGCGAATACCAAGACGTGTGGATATGTTTTATCTTATACTTTCTCTTTTTCATATCGTCTCTTTCTCTCTCTGTCTCTTTTTTTTATTAGAGACAATGCCTTTGTCTGTGTTCTCTACTCTCTCTTGTTCTCTTCTCTGGTCAATTGAATGACTCCATTGTATATATGTGTGATTGTCTGATAAAAAAAAATCTATGGCAATAGTTATGTTTTGGATATAATTGAAAGGACAAATATATTGCATTCTCTGAACTTTTATCAGTCGGAAATTGAAAAATAAGAATATTGCCCCTAGACATCTATACTTAACAATTATTTAGGTGTAGTCTAAATCATATAGACCTTGTCGTTGACACCTATTTAGCAAATATTATGTTTGATGTGATTCGTATCTTGAGTGGTCTCACTTCACACATACGTATACATCTTCTCTCATGATGATTGATTGTCATCTTAGCTGTTGCTGTCTGGACCGCCTTCTCACTATATCAAGAGCATCACAGCAAGTGTTGTGACTTATATGAAATTCAATTTTTTCAAATTAACACATATTAGTCATGTATAGATCTGATGTCCTTGTTAGAGGAAAAGAAAACCGGTGGTTAGTGAAGAATTTATTTAAGTGAACGTACAAATCATACAAAAAAATTTATTACGTAAAATACTGAAAGTAATTTGTGTATGTTTATTGTTCAACCTTCGTTATGTTTATAGCTATCATTAATAAAAAAAAGTGACTAGTCATCTCATATGAACATACGAAAGTAGATAATTATTTTGACAGTTTATAGATTTTTATATGATTTAATATAATTGATTGTATTGTAAATTGACATGAAAATAGGTCTATAATTTTTACTTGATTGAATAACAATGTTATTACTGAATACTCGATATGTAATACAAACTTATTATTGAACAGTGATTGTTTTGATGAGTCATAGTTTATGCGTTGTTTTTATTATTAATAGAGGTGGTTAACGCTATTTTTGTATCGTTCGCATCCCTAACGAGAGAAGCACCCGAGGTGATAACTCCTGTTTTCATTCATTCATATCTGATTTAGTTAAGTATTTTGAGATAGTAAAAACCCTAAAGGGGATTTTGCCCAATCTCATTCCTTCAGTAGTTATCCCCATTTTACTTGATTTTCGATCTATTATTCGGTATATACCTCAAAAAATAAACTACGGAGTTTCGAGCTGAAATTTTGCCGGTATACAGGTCCAATAGTTATTAGAACAACCTGGAAGTTTCAGCCAAAAAGAATGTTCCTTTCTTGAGATATTCAGTATTCAAGTGAACTCCATTTTCATGATCTATATATAGTAAGCGATTATTTTTTGAGGTATATACCTAATAATGGATCGAAAATCAAATAAAATGGGGATAACTACTGAAGGAATGAGATTGGGCAAAATCCCCTTTAGGGTTTTTACTATCTCAATTATACTTAACTAAATCAGATATGAATGAATGAAAACGGGAGTTATCATCTCGAATGCTTTCCTCGTAAGATAAAAATACTTATAACTCATGCTCTACTGAATAACTTTCAACGGTTTTGTATGAAACAACAAAAATCAAAAATGATGATTTCTAACGCCATTTGATAAAAAATACATATATATTCCAAAATTTTGATTGGATAAATATTATTTGACAGCTGATACTTTCTACTATCTAACCATACCGAAGAATCATAAATTTGTTATTGAACTGTCTCTAAAATCTTGTAATAATTACTTTGACTATTTTACGTCTCGACAGATTAAATCCAATCTATTAAAGTTAGTTGGAACCAAACTGCAGATTTCTTTTTATACATTTGTAGACTGAAGAGTGAGAAATATTTCTGTAGAAAAAATTTTCTCTAATGAACTTTCAAATCAAATCAAAACCGAAAAACAAAGTGGGTAAGTGACTATGGTTGTTGTAAATGTCCCAATAGATTTTTGATTATTTTTCTTTGATTTCTCGATAAATATAGGAAATTAATCGACTATTTTTTTATCATTTTAAGATCCCTAAGTGGTAAACCTACCATAGAAATATCATCTCTTAGACAATCATCGTTCATCAGAAAACAATATTTTTTCCAAGAAATGTCCCGACAGATTTTCTAGTATCACAATATCATGAATGATTGATTTTGCATATTTATCGAAGATTTTTGATAGTTTCGATGATTGGAAGGTGCATCTCGTCTTCTATCTACTCTCGATATTAGTAAAAAAAAGCGGTTCGAGATATAATATCTTAGCAGAAAATCTACAATATTCAATGTTTTTAGAAACGTCGATTTTCTCGAAAACAAAAGTACTGACAGTCGGGAAACTATCTGGAATATATATATATAACTAACAGAGCTATATCAAATGTATGATTCAAGTTTTCTTTCTATTCACTTTTATTGTTTTAATCAAACGGTACAATGGTAGCGCAAATCATCCATATATATATATATTTGTATTTAATAAATGCCAAAAAACATATTGAAAAAATATGTATTTCAATCCTTCAATTAAACACTTACTGTCAAGATACAAATATTAATAACTACTACTATCTTGCTTTATGAATCATTTTAATGATTGATTTATTTTGACAATTAAATAAGTATTGAATTGAATAGTGAAACGTTTCAATAAAATATTTCATCGATAGGGGATAATTAATAGACAGAAATTTCTATTTTTATTCTCATAAGAGTTATCTAAAAAGTTAAAATAATCGATTTATTTTCATGACTACGATAACATCAAGTAATAGAATTCCATCGATGATATATTATTAAACTAATGCATGACTTTCGACTGAATTATTTTGCTTTTCTTGTTGTTAGTATATTATTATCAGAACGATTATATTAATAGAAAAAATAAAATTATATATCGAAAGAAAAAACATATTGTGCATATGTTAGCAGAAACAAGTGTATCCTCTATCGTTTCAATAACCTAGAACTATTCTTTATCATCTACGAATTGTAGAAGGATTTTATAATATTCCATAGAAATTGTTTGAATAGTCTTCTTATGAGTTTTTGATTCAATGTTTTTATGTTAAATCCGAAAAACACTAGTACCCAAGCGCAAACAAGATTTTGAAAAAAAAACGCTTCCGCAATCAAAAAATGTTCTTTACACGTTGAAAGAAGTGTTTTTAACGTGTGGTAAATAACACTTTTTGATCGCGGTTTTTCAAAATCTTGTCTACTGGGTATCAGTCATTTTTAACGTATAAACTAGGGTGGAGCGATATCGGTGCAATTACTGAAAAAACTGTTATTTATTCGCCGTCCGTGACTTAACTGCTTCCGTGTACACCGTGCCGGTGTAGTCTGTGTAACAGTGAACTCGATGTGATTAGTGTTACATTGAGCTCAGTGTTGTAATTTCATTAAACCGAAATTGCTCATCCAGGGGTGGCGCGAGTCAACCAACATTGAGGGAGGGGGGTGTAACGAAATCTTTTTTAATTTCTGGGGGGTGTAGCATCATTTTTGGTAAAAAAGTTAAGAAGATTTGTCGGTTTTTGTTGAGCAAAACACAGAAATTTTCGAAGATTCGGTGGGTGTTACACCCCTCCCCCCGCCGGTCGCGCTACCCCTGTGCTCATCCCTAATATAAGCTGTATGAAGGCAACTATGTATAAGCTTATCTTATGATATATTCGTCATACAACACATGTAAAATAGTTATTTACATTTTTAAGATAGTTATTTACATTTTTAAAATAGTTTATATTTGTAAATATAATCAAATAAATATGAATACGTTCACAATAAAAATGATGATTAAACTCATTTGAAGCATTCTAACATGTTTTCAAATTGATAAAATACAGTACATTAACGAAGAGTTTTTTTTTCAACACTTTCTGATGTACACAAAGTAAATTATACTGTCAAAAAATCGATTTAGAATAATTTTTTGTCTCGAAAACTCGAAGAAAATTTATAAACAAACGTTTTATTACCTAAATAAAACCGAACGAAAGATTTATAATACAAAATGAGATTTGGTTTTTTTATTCTATGAGTAATATTAATTTTATGTTATATGTAACATATTTTGCATTAATAAATCCATATTTTGTAAATCGTCATTCATTCGTATAATTGAATCAACTTGATCGATTATTGTTTGAACATGTAAATATTTCGTTACCATTTTTGTAAGTAAATGCACTGAATTTTCTTCTCCACATTTCTCAAGCATATATAACCATAATAATTCAATATAAGACGATTGAATTTGTTTTATAGTATTTAATTGTTCATATTCTGCTGGATTATATAGAGATATTGTTGTTAAAGGATTGGTAGAAAAAAATAAACAACACATATATAATTTAAGAACAATTGGATCTTGTATAACAAAATCAACAAATGTATCTGCTAATGAACGTAATACCACATGTAAATCGACATCATTCATACACCCAATTGTTCGAAAACGTGGAGCAGAAAGATGTAATCTAGGTGTTTTTAATATTGCATAATTCAATGGAATAAGAAGACGAATATTTTGTTTTATTAATGCAACTTGATCGCCAGTATTTAGTGTTCGTAATTCGGGTAAGTGTTTGAAATAGTTAATGAGATTAATAAAAATCGGTTTTTTACGCTCATACATTTCATCAATACGTAATTGAGGACTTTTCGGTGGTCGACCTAATAAAGGTACACTTGGTTCACGAGTAAATTGATCATAACAATGTGATATATTATTAAGACGTGTTAAATCTAATGAACTTAATATTGATGGATAATTACAATAACCAGGATCTATTACAGCTGGAATCTAAAAAAATTCATAGAATATATTTACAAATAGAAGATGATTTGAAAAGAACGAACTGTAATTGGTTGTTGAGAAAATTTACGACGTCGACTTTTCTCTGTTCTACCACGTCGTTTCAATTTATCTTCTTCACTACGTATCCATTCTTTTTTCATACCTTAATTTAAAAAAAAAGTTATATTAATTAATTTTTACAGTTATCATAAAAAATTTCTTCATTAATATTTCAATTGCTTACTTATACATATTTAAAAAGAAAGAATTTTATTTCCCCTTTTCATTTAGTCAAATCGACCCGTTTCTTTTTTCTTTATTTATTTACTGTTCTTCAAGTTTCTATGACCTTTTACCCGTTCTGCAACGTACTTTTTGTATGCATAAATCATATATGACGTATTAAAAACAGATCTAATCAACAATTTTATTCAACCTACCAACAGCAAAGCATTTTTTAATACGACAATACGAACAGTGACGTCGTGTATCAGTTGTAATATTACAAGTACCGGAAAATCGACAATGTAAATCATTCTAAATAAAAACAACGAGAAATTTTATTTAACGAAGAAAAAAACAAATTTTGTTTACTATATTTTTCAAAGCATTTCGTCGAAAAAAAGCTAGGAAATAAATGTTAAAAATAAATATTTTTCATATTTTTCGTTTATTTATTTTACCTTTACAGCTTTCACATGATATTTGATCAAAATTATATCCAAATGCTCTAGCATTACAAACAGCACAACGTAAATCTCTTTTTTCTTTCTTTTGTGTATTATTTATCACGGCAATTTTGTACTAGAAAAAAAAAGATAAATAAATAAATAAATAAATAAAAAATAAAATCTTTTTTTTTGCTTTTACTTTTTCAACCATTTCTGAAACAGTTAAATTGGGATCAATTAAATATTCATCGATAGAATCTTCAATAAATATCGATGAATTGTACGAAGAATCAAATATAACATCCATCTGAAAATAAAAAATTCTGAATTTTCTTCTTTTTGCTGATATTAATAACAAAAAATAACGCTTGTTGACGCCCATTGTAGACAAGGACAATCAACGACTCGAGAGCTGATTCATTTATGAAGGAAAGCATTACAAAGTTTTAAACTGATTCGTTCTCGTTTTTTTTTACTTACCCATTTATTTTCTAACAGCAGATGTAAAGAAACGAAGAGAAGCAAAGAAAAAAAAAACATTTTTTCTTTCTTTCTTTCTTCTTACTGAATATACATTATCACACGCATTTTCTCAATAACAGTCATTAAAAATAAATCAAAAAACTCATACGAAAAAAAGAACAAAATATAGATTGAATTACGAAAAAATAAATAAATACATGTATTACATTGATCTAACTTTTTCTTTTGATTATACTGCAAAAACATGAGTTTTTAATGGATGTATACGTCAAACTTGTTTTTTCATTTATTATTTATTCCAAGGACAATATTGTAATCAAAATACTATTATATGATTGAAGAGAAAAATGTAGGTCACTATTCTGTTATTTCCATTTGTATTATATAAATTCTGTAATTATAAAAATCTTAAATATTTATGCATATGTTAGTAACCTTGAAAATATTTCTAGATTTCATTGTAAATTTTATATATATCTATCCATTACTAATTAAACTGTCATTAAGATACCTTATTTTATTATATTACCGTACTATAAATATCAATCACTATATAAAAAAGAAATGTAGTCAATATGTATCTATGTTTTGAATTAATTATTCTTCTTCTCCTAAACTAAAAGTACTTTTTTAAATAAATATTAAACATTACATCGTTTTCAAAATAAAATAGAATGTCCGCAGAGTGCGTCATAAGTTTTAATATTAGTTTTTTTTCGTTACTGTTTATGAAAAAATAGCTATTCTTATTATCATTTTCTTGTTTTTTTCTATTCTTTAGTTTCATGAATGAATTCAATTCAATCTGACACACGATATTTTTTTTCATACATAAAAATATTTCTTTGACACTGAAAAAATTACTTTCTAGAAAAACATAATATTTAGAGCGAGAATATACAAGCATATATCAACCGTGCTTTTTGAATGATTAATTGATATGTATAATTAGTCACACTTCTAGTATAAAAAAATATATTACTAGGAGTGCTGCTTTAGTATTAGCCTAATGTCAAAATGCTAATACGTTGTATTAAAATCAGTCTGAAACTTCATGCTTTGGGTATTAGTGTTGAGTTAGCATTAGGAAAATTTCCAAATATAGAACACTTTTGTTCTGTTCCTAGGGATCATAAGTATTAGCCTTTTCCTAATATTAACTTAATACAAAGCTAGCATTTCTATAATGTATTCATTTTTTGTTCGTAGAACTTAAATTAGAAGTTATTAAAATTATTTATGTTTGTAAACAGCCAAATGAAATTGACAAACGTTTTTATATATATAAACGAGATTACAAAATATGAGATTGTATCTGACACAATAATTAATACAAAGCACAAAATAAGAATATTTATCAGACTAGATAGATATATTTATCGGACGCAATTGTCGAAGTTGATCTTGTAGATTAGCAGAAGATTGACGTGCACACGGATCTTGACACCAATATAAATCAAGTAAATTGAAAAATGATATAAGAATCTATTTGAAAGACGAACAAAAATAAATTAGTCAATATATTTCATTCAACTTACACTATCGGATGTATTTATACAACTTAATGGACGTTTTTGTTCGATACAAACAAGTTGAATAAGATTATCAATTGTAAAATTAATAGGTAATTGATTTTCATAAGGTCTTATATGAGTTATTGAACAACAACAATTTCCTATTTCCCAAAGAACAAGTGCTAATGAATACATGTCACCTTGTTGATATGCACTAATACGATCAAAATTAAAATGACTATTTTTATCGAGAAATTCAGGTGGCATATATAATTTTGTACCAACACGATGATAGAGACGTTCAATACCACCACCTTGAATATCTTTCGTATGTCTAAGAAATATAGTTAATATTTTTTGTTTCGTCATTAAATCAAAAAAAAGAAATTAAACATACGGATTACATCGAACAGCTAAACTAAAATCCGATAAACAACAATCACCATTTTGTTTAACTAATATATTTGAACTTTTTATATCACAATGTGCCATTTGTGGTTTGCAGACATCTAAAGAAAAATTAGAATTTAAAATCAAGTAAAAGAAATGCGCAGTGCTAGGACAATTGCTGATATGAATATGTCTAAGACATTTCAGTAATCAGTAGACTGAAACTGCTCATTCCTAGATAGATAAACTAATTTTTTGCTTGGAATCGACTATATGAATTTAATTCAGACGGAAATTACAATCAGTCTGGCATAATAACAAACTAATTTGAAAATCATTTAAGTATATTAAAGAACTAGTGAGAACTTTTTCTCGTTGTTTATCAACTTAATGTTTTTATAGAATTGTTTATGACCAAGTAGACAGAAGTAATGCATCGTTTACTATAAAATTGTTTTCGATACCGATTCAGTATTATCTACCCCGTGATCTAATATATTCTAGCTTTTAATAGGATTTATAAAGGAATGTGTGCGACATATTGAGTATTCATCATACTTTTCATTCCATTGATTTGAAAGTTTTATAAACAAAACAATCTTCGAATTTACAGAGAAATCAGTTCAACATTTTGTTTTTCTATCAAATAAAAATTTCTAAGTTCAATTTTTTGATAATACAAAATAAGATTAGTCTTTCATTTCATACTCAATTTTTTCTTCGTTCCTTTCAACAGCTAAAAATAATTATAATTCCGGATAGAAAAATGTCACCTTAGGAGGTTTATTTAATTATTAAAATGAGTGTACCCTTGTTTTTAAATTAGCTGAATAAAGACAAATAGAATAGCATAAACTATTTTATCTCGATGGTTATATATGTGATCCTGTAACTAATGATATGCAAATGAAATTATAATTTTTTGATTAATCAAACTAGAAAGAAAATAAATTTATATTCAGGAACTAACCATTCATTAGATTACCGTTTCTATCAAATAGAAAGTATTAATAGAATTTTATAGCTGTCTTAAACTATAAATCGTGTCATACTTCATTCTATAACGAACACTCAAGAATTTTCTATTCTAATTATGATAGTCTCTAGTACGTGGGGTTATGACGTAAGTTATTACCATTAGTTCCATATTTAATTGAATGTAAATGTGCAAGACCATCACATAATGATATTGAATATTGAAATAATTGTTCAATAGTAACAAATTGTTTCGTTTTATTTTCTTGAAGAATATCATGAAGTGTTCCAGATGGATGCCATTCAAATATTAACATATGATACGTTTCTGTACCTTTAGCAAAAAAATCAGCACCAAAAAAATCTTAAATAAAAATAAAAATTTCATATGTATTAAAAACTGACGAAATTTTAATTACTTAATATATTTGGATGTTGAATAAGATCAGTTTGAAAAATTGCACGTTCACGTTCGAATTCATTTTGAAATCTTGTTTCATACATTTTTATTGCACGATATTGTTGTCCGATAAGACCAAGACGAACACGTGCATGTCGTCCTTGACCGATTTGTTCATGAAATATAATTTCTTTATTTATACGACGAGTTTCCTTAAATTATAAAATATTGATTTAAAAATAAATTATTTATATTTCAAATCAAATAAGAAAACACTTTACAAGTACTACAGTTTGATTATGATTATCAGGTGTTTCAGAATTCCATGAAATAGTATCAGAATGATGTTCAGTTGGAGATACAAATGATGTCGTTTGATTTTTTATATGAATATCAAAACTATTCTCATCATCAGCTATAGTATGTGATTTAAATGATGGTGATGACCAAAGATTTCGAAATCTAATTAATAGAACAAAACAAAACTTACAATGAATAATTATTGTTTTCTTACTTTCGTTTATATGCACAATACATAATAATAGCTAATAATATAAGAGCAATAATAGTACCTATGACAATAATGGTACCCCATACACCAATCTGATGATGATCCTGTACAGATGTTGATGCTAGTTTTAATTACAAAAGAAAACATACAAGCTCGGAATTATTGAAATCCCTTTTGCTGACAAATAAATCAAGATTAATACACATAATCGGAAAAAAGTTGTAAGGCGTGATTTATAAACAAAGGCAAGCGATTCGTAGAGAGGGCTGAGTCACGTCCTCTAACCTCCGTTTGATTACGCACATATCGTTTTGAAACAAATTTCTTATTTTATTTGCTTTACGCCAATTTTATATCAATTATTACTCATTTGCTTTTCTAGGCATAGCCATCAGAGTTTAAATATACTTTGACAAAGAAAACAATTTTGATTGCTATTATATTCAATAAAAAGACTTACATGTAATTGATTCATTTAATAATGGATAATTAATATTACAAAAGAATGAAGAACAACATTCTGTTCGATAATTTGCATCAGTTGTATTGCACTGAATACAATAAATGTATTTACTTTATATATATCATATCAATGAACATTATAACTCACTAAAAAACGAGCGACATCAGCTTGAACACAACCAAAATCATCATTGGTACCGTTCGATTTTATTGAATGTCGATAATAACAAAAATCATTTTCATTGAGAGTTTCACAAAAAAATCGTGGTAAACAATATTTACAATTACATTTCATTTTCTAAAACTATAAATTTGCTTCAATTTAAAAACAAAGCTGAATAGAGAATAAATTTTTGTATATATAAACTAAGGATTAACTTATCATATTTCTTTTATTCTCCTAACAATTGGCTGATAAATTATCAAATGAAAATAATATCAATAAGGAGGCAATATTGAAATACTTATTCTTTATCATTTTATTAAATAAAAATATTTTTATTCAAGTGAGATAATCTACTATGACGTTTTTTATTATAGATATTAATAGGATGGCCAATCATGATATAATCTTTATTATATTTTATTTATAGAAAAGAAAAGATTTTGATAGATTGTTTTTTCTTTTATACAGTTGAATTATACAGATTATAATCTGCTTTAATATTTCAAAGTCTATTCCTTCTTCTTCTTCTTCCTTTTTTACAGTCTACCCCGCTGTGTAGTCTCTATTTGTTTCTTTCTTTCTTTCTAACTGAGAAAAAGAACTTTTATATGTTGAAGAAATGGTAATGCCGCCGTTTCATTTCATGGTCTTCTTTTTTCTTGCTATTACTTTTCTTGTTCTTGCATCTGTATTTTTGGTCGATGCCATCGGCAAATATTTGATGAAGAGAGAGTTGAAGAGAAATTTTTCTTGTTTTATACACCTGCATTGCTGAGTCATAGAATAAAAAGCGAGAGGGAAAGAGAGAGAAAGAGAGAGAGAAAGAGGAAAAAAGAAGAAAAAAAAATAGTCAGTGCCTTTCATTCATTCAAACATCGAACAGAATATCATTGTCGTCAACATACAATCAAGATGAAGGTATATATCATAGAAGAAATACTTCCACGTCTTCGTGATAGATATGTGCAACTATGATAATCTATAGTACTAGTGATATATCATTTACATAGCCACTGAGAAAAGAAAGAACAAGGAAAAGCTATAAGAATAGTTTTTTTTCTTTTTCTTGTATCTGTAGATGACATAAAAAATCTGCGTTTTTTTGTCTATCTAGATAACCAATTATTCAACATCATGTTTTAAATGGATTCATTGCAATCAAAGATTTCAGTAAATACAATGACAGCTTACTTCGGAATATTTAAAGGTATGTTAAATTTTATTTAATAATTATTTTTTGTAAATAATAGAAAACGACGTTTATGATAACATGCAAATCTTCTAATATGATTTAATGTCTATTTTATGACATTCATCACAATTTTTCTTTTTAAATAATCATTAAATTTTAAATCTATTAAGGCATGCTAATAAATCAATAAAAAAATTTGTTATTGTTTTTCAGAGCCTCGTGGCCTTATTCGGCTGCTTCAATTTATTTTTGCTATATTTGCTTTTGCTACGGCATGCAATGGTAGTTCTTCATTATATATTAATAATACTAGTGGCCAACAATTAGCAACAGCTGATTGGTCTTATCCTTATAATTTAAAAAATACCCCAATCTCATATGCAAATAATACCGATTCTGGACAAAGTTTATCAAGTTCAAATGATATTAAATCATCAGCAGAATTTTTTGTTTTTACTGGTGTTACATCAATGTTATTATCTTTTGCATTCGCAATACTTTATGTTATTATGGATCGTCAATATCGTAATGATGAACGTTTTCCTATAGTTGATTTATTTATCACTGTAATCTGGACAATTTTTTGGATTGCTGGTAGTTCAGCATGGGCACAAGGTGTATCAAATATTCGTTCACAAACTTCATGGAGCAATGCAGCCAAACTTTTACCAGATTGTTCTCCTAATAATGCAAATTGTCCAAGTGGTTCATGTGAGTTATTTCTATATTTTAAAATATAATATTTTTATTATTATTATTATTATTTTTAGCTGGTACTTATGCCAATGTAATTGTATCAGTTATATTTGGCTTTTTAAATTTTTTTCTTTGGGCTAGTTGTATTTGGTTTGTTTATAAAGAAACAAAATTCTTTAAAAGTCGTACAGCTCAACAACAACCACAACAAAATAATTTCTCAAATATTGGTCCGTCAGGCATGCATCAACCATCTAATACACAAATGCCCGGCAGTATGGGATAAATATACGAAAACAAAACAAAAAAACAATAGAATGATTTATTTATACTTCTCTTTCTTCTTTCTTTTCATCATATTCGAAATCTCACCTCTATAGGTTAAGTACTTATGATCATTGTTGTATTGCCTGTGATTGCTTTTTGTGAAAGGAAAAAAAAATATTCTGTTTTGTTCATTCTTTTTTGCTTCATTCAATATATCACATTTCGTTTTTTCTTTTTCGTTTTTATTACTCAACAAGAGAGGAAAAAGAAAATCTTTTGCTTTATGCATAATTATATAATGTTTTGTTTTCTTTATTGCTTTGTATTCAGTATAAACTCGAATCACAATTCGTTTTTGCTTTTTTTTCCTTCTTATTATTGTCGTCTGAATTGAAAACGATATAAATTCATCGAATAGGACTATGACAAATTAATATTAATATCTTATTTGTAATTAGAGGGTGTAGCTAAGATTGATTGATGTTTTAACATCTGCTTTCTTTTATTTCTTGAACATAGAATAGAAATAATAAACGACAATTTTACATCTCATGGGATGATTTTATCACAAAACATGAAATTTCTGACTATTGAGGATAGAAATAAAACAAAGAATAGATCTGGAATTAAATGAATGCAAGCATGAAATTGAGTCGCATACATTGTATTAAGTAAAACAGTTATTCAAGTATGTACTTGACAAAAATACAAAATATAAAACATGATATATTTGTTGGTATTAATCGAAAAAAGTATTCTTAACCAATAGGTTTAACACTAACTAAAGTAATATTTTTTGTTTGAAAATTTTGCATGTGTCATATATGTTATGCTTATCAATTTGGTAAGGTTAATGTTGAGATCGATAATACAGAAGAATCATCTAATCTGTTTTTCGGGTTTATCAAATCAATTCTCTATAGTTTTGACAGATTTTCTACTCAACGTCAAAGGTTGTGATAATAATAAATTTAAAATTATTGTTATTATTGTTATTAACACAATGGTTGTCAGTATAAGACAATATTTATCTACCTGAATAATGTGACTGTTAATATTTGATTAAATACTAGAATTTATCTAGATTTTAATTTTTATTGAAGCATATTGTAGGGCAGATTTTAACTAAAGTATCAAGTAGAAGAGAGGTGATAATTGGACTATTATAACTCATAATAAAAGTAATTCAATGTTGAGCTATTCGATACGAATGGTATAGATTCTCATTAGTTAATGTTTGATATATCTATTGATAAATATCATCAAAGAAATCTGTATCTATACAAATGAATATTTCCGTGCAGTTCATCCATCAAAATTTTTGATAATATCAAGATTTATATCCACTATTTGAATATGAAATATGTGTTACGTATTGACAAGCATCATAATAAATGAAACTATACGTAATTTTAATGACACAATTTTTTTCCGTTCATTCGTTGTATTTCATACGAAATGAATATATTTTATCAAAAATATCGAACCAGATTGAACTGATTAACTATTTTCATAGTTCAACACTCGCTATACATCGAATCGATATATAACGAATTTAATATTTCGAAAAGTACAGTTTACGAAACAACGAAGTTTATTGATTGAGCAATGTACATTATAATTGATCTTAATTTAGATTGATGATACTTATAATATTTATTTTCTGCTTAAATATCGTTCAGAAACCGATTTATTATTATCACATGTATATGCTTGTTGTTCAATTATTCAAACATAAAATCAAAGGAATATTAATAAGATTATGTATTATTTTATGGAAATCTAATAAATCATAATAAATAAAAATAACATAAGGAAAATAAATGACATCTAACGCAAAATTATACATTTCTTGTTTTGTCATTCTATTAATGTAGTATTGAAAAGATATTCCATCTGATATTTTTGTCGCGATTTTCATTGCATAGATAATATCGAAAAGTGAGGTGGTAAATATTGCAAAAAACCATATTTAGTGGGTGACTAAGCATGACTACAATACAGTGTATAATATTGACTGTATTAGTCAACTTCCTTAAATTTGGTTGGGAATTACCAGGTGTATGTGTGAATATATAAAACTTTGCTTTAATATTATGCATTTACAGTCTAGCAAACATTATACTTTCGTATTATTAGAACGATATTGTTATTCACAAAATGGCTACTGCAACTACGTTAATTCTATTGGGAGCAGCGGCACCATTGGCACCAGCATTGATTGGCGTATTAGGAAAGGCAAGTATTGAATTAATTCGATACCTCCATCATCACCATCAACAGCGTAAGCAACTGATGTATTCAATAGGATATGGATATGGCTATTACGGTACGACTCAAACGAATCCTTGGACTACGACGTATTATAGATGATCAATAGGTCAGTAGTTATGTCAAACACAAACTATAGCCACAAAATTTAATTGACTTTAAAAAGACTATTGTTTTTATTGAGGAGAACATCAGTTCTCCTCATCATTATATTTCATATTAGATATCTAATGTCAACGCGTTTTCTTTTACTATATCATGTTATTCTCGAAATTTTTCTCGTGTGTTAGAATTTTTTTTCGTTTGTAGATATTAGTTTAGAATAGAATAAATATATATTAATCCAGAACGAAGCAAATGTTTATATAAAATGCAAAATATGTCATGATCACTCTATGTTCTATTATATAATACTTGTATGAATACTGTAGGATTTAAAAACTCTCTAGTATGAAGACATTATTGTAATTTATCTACAACTAAGCGTTAAGTGTCAATCGAGATATGACTTTGATATACAGTAGTTTTCTCAGATTGCTCTGTACAATCATATACTCATAGATTTAGTGTGTAAAAGTTACTATCTTGTTGATTTGCTATATTAAAAAATGAAGTATTAACTTCATTTTATTCATATAAAAACTCAATAGAGAACAATAGTCTTCATAAATGAATGCATCTCATAATAATATAGACATGAGATTTAATTCAATACATCTAGGAAATCAACTAAATATAGAGTAGATATAACGAATATGTTAATTTTATATATGTTTTGTTTTTCTAAGAATTCTAGATCTTTAATTGATCATTATCAATCATAAGAAACAAAAACAACAAGCAATATACAGATCTTACACAGTTTTTACAATGAAAACTTTAACTCCAACAGAAGAACATCAAATGAATTTCTTATTGATGATCATTGACATTTTAAACAATTGTTGGTGCTATTATTAATTTTCTTTTTAACGTTTATGTATAAAATGAAAGGAGTGTTAATAAAATTCTGTCTCAATTTATGAAAAAACATAAAAAGGTAATAAATAAGAAATAAATGACACCCAACAAAAATTGTGCAATTACTGTTTTGTCATTCTGTTTACGTAGTGTCTAAAGAGGATTGCAAATAGTACTTCTACCTGGGTTGTCATTTGATTGATAATATCGAAAAGTGACGTGGAAAAATGGGAAAAAGCCACATTTCGTGAATGACTAAGGACGGTTACAATAAAGTATATGATATTGATCGTATCAATCCACTTCCTATGGCTTAGCTGGAAATTGCCAAGCGCATTCGCGAGTATATAAACTTGTATTTCAATATGCATTTGCATTCTAACAGAAACATTTTATTTTCGTATTATTCAAACAATATTATTATTCACAAAAATGGTAATTGTTACAGGAACGGCAGTAACAGCAACGGGTGTGGCACTTGCATTTGGACCTGTGATGCTCGGTTTAGCAGGAAGAGCCGGGATTGGATTAACGAAGTTCGCCTGGCATCGTTATCAAGACAGGAGGCAAGAAAACTATTCAACAGGATATTACTATTATCCTCCGATTGAATATACTTCTAATTGGACAACAACGCATAGACGCTGACCAATGCAGTAGATATATCGAACATAAACGATACTCAGGAAATTTATTTGGCTTTATATAAACAATTTTTTCTTACTGAGGAGAACTAATGTTCTCCTATAATGTTAGAATATTTTTATTTTTAAGTCTTCGTTTTTAAACACAATAAACAAATAATGCTGCAATGACGAAAATTTTTATATCAAAATGCAAACTATGTCATGTTCACTTTATAATTCTATTATATAATAATAGTATGAATATTCTAGAAATCAAAACATCACTGTAATCCACCTACAATTAAGCATTAAGTTTTGAGAATATTTATTGAAGAATCAAGATATGACTTTCATATGCAGTAGTTTTCTCAGACTGTTCTATATAATTATATATTCGTAGATTTACTATAAAAACTATTATCTTGTTGATCTGTTATATTAAAACGAGAAGTATTAACCTCATTTCAGTCATATAAAAAGTCAATAGAAAACGGTAGTCTTCATATAACGACACATCTATATATTGAAAATAAAGAATTTTTCCTTATCATGAATCATAACAAGATCATTTGGGATACTTTTTTACCAACTCGGTTACAAACATTTAATCTCGTTTTGTACTATCTATTGATTTATAATGATGTGTTGTGGTTTTGATTGAAGTAATGTCATACTATATCCGTTCTTATGCGTCATATCCTTCGTTAGTGTACATCGGTAAACATACATATTTTAATTGATACGCATGATTTGTTATATTTTGCCTGTAGTACTCCATAAAAAACCACCTACTATCGTATATTTTATTATATATACATTCGAAAAATAAAGTACACACCATGTTTTCAAATAATTTTTTTGGTACTATATCTTATCCTATCTGCGCGGAAAAGATGAGAGTTAAAATTTTTCCAAGTGATCAAAATGAAGCATCGTCTATTCTTTCGTTGATATTTATACAAGTTTATTTACTCAATCATACAAAACAAATGAGTAAAGTTCTTTATTTTGTTATTATAAACTAACGATAGTATTAAATCCAATCTTATACTATTAATTAAGTTTTCAATTGAATATTTTTAAAGATTACGATACCATAAAACTTCTCTTTCATCATTGACTACAATAAGAATAAGATTGGAATAATTAATCAATATGCATGTTTCTCCAGGTATAGAAATATATATGAGCAAAACTAGATTTATGACCTATAATCTATTCTCAAGTTGCAACCCAATATAACCGTATATTTTACGTTGTTGAATAAGATAGAATTTCGTATTATTATAAAATGAGAAATATTGTGAGAAAAGCTATAAGTTCAAAGTAGTAGGTCTTCATAAAAAAATAATCATAATAAAGAAAGTTGTATGTTTTTATTTAATGTTGACAATTCAATCAAAACATACACTACAACAAGAAAAATATTAATATAGTTCACGTGATATTCATTAAACTTGAGATTGCGTTGTATAAGCTTGTACTAATAATGAACGATGATGGTTTGATTGTGAAAGAGTTGGAGATACTTTATTTGGAATATTCACTGTAGGAAGACTGATTATTGATGGTGAATTTAATGAAGTTACTGTTGTTAATTGTGATGCAAGTAAAGTGGATGCTGAATTTGAAAAAAATGACGGAGTTAGTGGAAAACATTCTCGTTCTGATAATGGTGTTAAGGGTAGAATGAGCGATCGTTCAGCATCAGTTTTAACATATTGTTTTCGATAATCATCTAATGTTTTATCTTCATTATTATTTAAATATAATTGTCGATATCGACGTGTATCTTCAGGAGTTGTACATTTTAATTCTATCTGCTTTTGAGGATCTTCAAAAGCGACAGATCGTTGACAAAGTGGACAATATGTATTTTCATCACGATTCAAACGACGTCGACTTAATGATCTAATATTAAATATCTAGCTAAATTCTTACATGAAAAAAACATACTTTAAAGAACCCGAACAATATCGTAATAAGCAGCATAAACCTAGAAGACCGAGTAAGAGCAATAAAGGTAATCCAAGTCCAAGACCTAATCCAAATATTAATGGATTATAATCATGGGGTGGAGTCGTTATTGCTAAAGTAAATAAAATGAAAAATACTACATAAATAAACTTCTATAAAATACTAGTAGTTGTAGTAGATGTGGTAGATGTTGTTGATGTTGTTGTAGCTGAAGTTGTACTTGTTGTTGTAGTTGAAGTAGTTGATGTTGTGGATGATGTGGCTGTTGTAGATGATGTACTTGAAGTTGTTGTTGTCGTTGTGGTTGTTGTTGTTTTAGGACCAACTAATATATTAAAACAGTATTGATCTGATGAAAGATAATTAATATCAATTGCTACAGCACAAAATACAAATATTTGACCAAGTTGATCAGTTGTTGGTGTCCATGTAAGATTAATAGCATAAGATGATGATGATGATAAATAAAATGGAGGATATGATTTTAACATTCCAGGTGGACTTGATGTTATAAAATTTGTAATACTTGTATCTGTATCATTTAAACAACCGGTTTTTGCAATGACCATTGCCGTATAAAGAACACCGACTTGTATTGTAATTGTATCACCAGGTGCTGGTAAATCAGGTGGAATACTTGTTATAATAGGTACTGATGTGCAACTCGATGCTGGATTTGAATTATCATATGTAAGTATAAGAAATTGTAATGGAACTGAACTAAGTATTGTTGATGTATTTTGATCATAATCTTCTATTTGAATTGCTACTGCATAATAACCAGTATGAGGCAAAGTAACAATAAGTGTACATGTATTATTACCAGATATTAATTGTGTTGAAGAAGGTAATGCTGTTGATGCACAAACACTAGCACATTCGTTAACTGTAGTGCTACCTAATAAACTCGAAGATTTTGCAAATCGACATTGAATATCATCTCCATCGGCATCACTCATTGGAATATCAATTGCAGTTGCTAGAGTGGAAGAAGCTGGTACATAGACTACTGATGGTATATCCGATGTAGGTGAACTATTGATTAATTGATTATCTGAACGTGGTTGCATGTTTATATATGTCATCAAACTCCAACCTCCACTACCACTTGATTGTAAGATAAGCCATGCATTAGCGACAACATATCCAATAACAACACCTGTCGGTCGAACAGTTAAATTAACAGCGGTTGAACTGTGACCAAAAGACATACCCAGAGCAGTATTAAAATCAGTACAGGGTTCGTAAGTACTAATATCAGTAGTATATTGCACGCTTGTACATATAGATGCAGATGATTCGCATTTCAGAACATGTACAGCACTCTCTCCAATCAATCCATGTGATGTAATTGTTGTAGTTGTACAGCCACTATCTGCAGCACTTCTGCTCCATGCATATCGTTGATCAATAATAATCGTTTGTTTTGTATTTAATACAGATATATTATTAGTTGCTGGTCGCCAACTGATCATTCCTCCACGAAAATGAGCACAATCGACAGAATTTATAAAAATTAGTATCAGTAGGATCATCATTATTTTAACGTATCTTTAATTCACCTATAAATATGCAGAAATTGATTTTTCTACTGACATATATATAATTCATGAAAAATAAGCTCTATATTTTTTTGTTATTAAATTACATTCTAGAAATAAATTATTGAAAAAGTACGTATTTTTTTGTAATACAAGTAGGCTTCTGATTTCAAACAGTACAGGATGACAAATAAACAAATTTCTTTTCATCTTATCCAAATAAATTAATACCGAGGTATTTCTCAATAAAGAAAAAAAGATGACTGAAAAATGAAATTCATCAAATTTTGTAAACAAAACGTATAAAGTCATGTCTAGAAGAAAAACAATACATCTATCAAATATGGGTATGGACTATATAAACATGATACGCCCACACCCCGAAAAACAAGATTCAATATTGTTATTCTCGTTCATATGAATAGTTGACAATTCGTAAAAAACTACATTACACGAGAATTTATTTCATAAGTAAAAATAAATGAGACATATTTGATTTCATTTTTAAAAAAAAATATTTCTATGCATACAAAATTTACAAGTTATTTTGTTCATGGTTTTTTATTTTTCTATCGGAGAAATGTTGTAAGATGACGAATAATATTTTGCAACAAATTTTTCATCGATATACGATTGATCAAATGTCGAAAGAAAATTTTATCTAAATGAATAGTTGACATTGTTTCCTGAATATTTGATAATAACATCAAAAGTTCTGCTGATCGTCGATATTTAAAATTTCTTGTATAATCAGTTAACATAAATAAAGCATCGTTTTTATATTTATCAATCGAATGACGATCGTGTAATTCTTTATTCATCGCTAAAATGAAAAAAAAACGTTTTGCTTAATAAGTTAAAGAAAAAAACTTACGAGTATTAAAAACAACCATTAATTTAAGTAATGCATATTCAGTTGAATCAATTGAATGTAAAATTAAATCTTTAATAGCTGATTGAAATAATAAATATTGATTTTCATCATTAAATGAATCATTTTCATCTGGAATAAAAAAAATGAGTTACAAAAAAATCATAAATTTTAATAATTTACTTGGATCAAGAAATTTTTTCATTTCAGCTGATGTTAATACAAATAGTATTGACCAAGATTGTTCGATTAATGAAAATTGATCAGATTCATTGAGATTTTTAAATGATGGTACTGAAAACAACCATCGAATTGATTCAAGTAAAATAAACGAAGCGGTTTCGCATAAAATTTCTTCATTTGTTACATCTAAATAATACGAAAATTTTACAAAAAAATCTCTTTTTTGTTAATTTCGAATTCTACCAAGTGATGAATCAGTATTAGAAATATCTGATATAGTTTGTTGTGTAGAATCTAATGATGAATGCAATTGTTGTTGTTGTTGAAAAATCATTCGAGACCATATTGGTGATGAAATACTAATTATAAAAGAAAGATGTTATAAAATCTCGATACTATTAACTTCGACACTCATATTTAATTAGACAACTTACCTTTTAGTTTAAAAAAAAAATAAATTTCACTTACTTATTCATGGGTAAATTTCGAAAGCCAAATGGCATTGTCACTTGTGGTGACTCACTTACATACCCAACAGCAGATGTTGGTGGTGTCCAACATTGCACTCGAGGAGGAGGAGCAGGCAATGTTCGTTTATTTCCATGACGTGGTGCTCGTTCATTTTGTACAGCTAGAATAGATAAGCACGTTTGCCTATTACTATTAAATACACTTCAAAAGCTTTTTTCTGCTTAAGTATGATGATAAGTAAATAAGTCCTGACTATTCTCTTATTTATACAAATGTCAATAATTCTCACCACTAGGTTTCATTTTCATTTCTAAACAACGTTGAAATCGACATGCTTGACATTGATTTCGTCGATTAACATCGACACGACAAGTTGAATCACTTTTACATTTATATTCTATTTTACGTCTTTAAACAACAACAAAAAAGATTATTTTAAATTAAATAAAATAAAAAATTTACCGAACACTTCGTTTAAAAAATCCTCGACAACCATCACAACTCATAACTCCATAATGTTTTCCACTTGCTTTATCACCACATACAGAGCAAACAGATAAATGACGACGATGATTTGACATTAATGAAGTAACGTTATCTAAATTGAAAAAAAAACATGTATGTTGATCTCTCTAAGTCAGCAGGATAAATGTC